>JARPRG010000495.1:187448-252354 GCA_031001745.1 Hartigia nigra | reverse complement strand
GGAAGATTATGTAAAGAAATTAGATATAAAAAATTATGGAGAGGAACACCTGGGTGCTTTGGACCTCCATGTCCGTTTCCTAAATACAAGAAACTGGCCGTGCCCTGTCCAGCCGGTTGCCTGTACTTGGCGCGAGACTCGACCGAGTCTCTTGATTACCGGTCGCATTATGTACACTGGATATAGAACTATGAGTGTAGATTGAAGGCAATATTAATATGCCTAATTAGGCAAGTCTTTGGTATGTAGATAAATATTGTCGATGGCTATTATAAAACGTGGTATCTGTTATAAGTTTTCATAATACAGCTTATAGGAATTTAATTGATGATTTGTTTTCTGGGTTATATTGACTATGATTTATCCAGGGCGTGACGTAATAGAAGATCTTTAAAGTACTAGGTGTCAATGGAATCTACGTTCAAGATACATTGTTCTGTAGTGGTTATTAGTCATTTGCTTATTCAACGTTGTTCATACATGAAAATAAAAGAATGTATAACGTGACTAGACTTTTCATTGAATTTAAAATAGCAGGAAGAGATTTTAATAAGATTTATCTCTCTTGTTTCAGGCCCTAGGTCTTACCACGGTGGTCCTAGCCATATGGATGCTGACGGATTCTACTTTCTTGGTGTCCCTCGCTGAAGAACAGAATAATTATAATGCTGGATTGTATATTCTACTTGCTGCCGGGGCTCTGATGCTCGTCGTCGCCTTCCTTGGTTGCTGTGGCGCCTTCCGAGAGTCCCAGTGTATGCTGGTGGGTTTCTTCAGTTGCCTCTTGGTGGTTATCGTCGCCCAGATTGCTGCTGGAGCCTGGCTCTATAACAATAGCGACCATCTTGAGGAACTTGTCAAGAATTCCGTAGTGAATACGATCAAGGTAGGTTATCATCTGTCTTTAATTATTCTAAGTCATTAAATGAAATCATCGTTACTTGACCTGTGTCTTTTGTTATTTATATTTTAGAAAGAATATGGCGTTGATGAATCTCGTACTCAAATTGTCGATGCTTTTCAATCCGGTCTTAAATGCTGCGGCGCCATTGGACCATCTGATTGGGCAGGAAGCTCATACGCTAACAAGGATCCAACAAGTCCTATTAGTTTGACCGTATCTAGTGTACCAACCCAGTTCCTCATCCCAAGGTCTTGCTGCAATTTGCAGGATGAAACTGCTTGTGACGTAATCCGTAAAATAACTATAGCTGGCGTACCAAATCCTGGAATCTACAATGAGGTAAGATCAATATTTTTATCTTGGTTATTTAAGTATTTATTTTTGTGTCGCTGGAATAAAACGGCTCTGAACTCCTTGACATTATATTTGCCATCTAGGTGGCTAGACTAAGGACTCTGCATTTTGTTTAAATTTTTTGTTTAGTTTTCATCAGAATTGTCAGTTTGAACAATTTTCTTCTTTTAGGGCTGTATGGACAAGCTGGTAGAAGCTTTGAAGAGTCAGAGCTGTATCGTATTTGGAGTTATCATAGGAGTAGGAATATTGGAATTTGTGGGTCTGATATTGTCCCTTGTACTCTGTTGCGCAGTCGGTTCTCCCGATCGGTACAAGGCTTAAGATCATCTCAGTGATCTCATCCGGTGCCAAATGGTGTCGTTAAAAAGAAAAAAACAAAGAAAATAATCGTGTTAAACTTGTAGCGCCTATAGTTGATTTATAGCTTCAGTTTGTGCCAAGTGCTGAATGGGATTACATATTGAGATAGAGAGAACGAGTCTTACAGAAGATCTCTTCCTTAACGACTAAGAATTTAAGATAATTCAATACTTTCCAGAAGTGATTGTTAATTATTCAACATGAGAACCAAAAAAGTCGCAGGAGAATCCACTAGGCAGTGAAAAACTGGAACGAATATGGAAAACAGAAAAGCGCGAGTCATATGGATACGATAAGTCTTATCGCATTTAACCATTGTGGCTTCCAAATCGAGAATGTAATCAGAATTGTTATCTTTATTTTTTCCTGATTCGTTCCACCTAAACCTTCGAGATATAACAAAGAAGACAGAAGAGAGTAAATGAACTATACCATGACTTATTTGGACATTGCGCGTCCCGCGGAACACCGTCGCGTATAAAATTCAAAATTGTCTTTTCAAGAGAGGAAACAGGCAAAAAAGCCAGAGACATTTTTTCGGACCAAAGCATCTTGACCAAATATAAAAACAAGAAAGTATATCCATCAGTCAATAAAAATATTTATTCTGCTCTATGTGGACAAAAAGGTTTTGATTGCAGAGATCGATCTCTTGGCAGCATTTGAATGGCGAATCTTTTAGCTAAGCATAAATTTTCATTCTGGCGTTAGTCGTGCGTCCGAAAAAGAAATACCACATGCATACGAAACACATAAATCTATAGTTAAGTTGTCCAAAAGAAATTAGATTTCGTCATGTACTGGAGGCAAAGAAAAAAAAAGTCACTGCTTCCACCCTTAACTCAAGCATAAATCGTTCATTTTTTACAAAAGCGCGCGAACGTCACCTCTCGTGTTAATTCTTTGAGAATCTTTGACCAATATATACGGGAACTGAAAGCATTGTTTGTTATACCAAATAAATTCTCGAAGGGTCGCAAATTAAATAGAGCCAGCGAGGCTCTAAGAAAGACTCTGGGCATGGAAATGAAATGCCGGCATTTTCTCTCCCTTTTTTTTTTTCTTCTATGAAATTGAGGAATCTCAGGCCATCGTCGTCTTTGTGAGACGTTCCGTACAAATGAAAAATGTCGAAATCAATGATGGGTTACATTATACAAGGTAATATTAGCGAGCCGCGCTTTATTAGAATGTTCCGCCATGTGCGTTCTTTTGATCATTTTGATATTAACACATATATATATATGTGTGTGTGTATTTTTGACTGGATTATTTTTCTTTTCTTGTTCCGATACAATACTTTTGATGGTTCTTGCGAATCTCTCCGTGTACCTTATACTCTGTCCAGTCGGACGCGTTCTATGTAGGAGGCATTCTTAATACGATTGTAATTATTATATATTGATATATATGAGAGTGTGTGTATGAGAGAAAGAGAAAGCGAGAAAGCAAGAGAGAGCGAGAGGCAATTGTGAAAAAAATTCACTAAGTCACTTTTAGTTGATATATATATGTATGTGCATATGTATGTCCTTTAGGTTAATTGCGAAGATCTATAATATAATATAATATATATATTATGTATAATCTATATATATATATATATATACACACACAAACACGCGCGCACACACACTAATTTTAAGCTGGTTTACCCTGTGACCGACGATATTATTAGTACCGTTTGAACTATTGTACAGGATTTTATTTTTTTTATTCTGAAAATTCATCGCGTTTCTCTCCACTTTTTGGTACAATGCGATTCTTTGCTTTTATCATGTTTATTTCATTTTTGGTCTCTTCGTTTTCGTCGAAACTCACGAGATACACGCGTAACCTCGGCAGGAGAAACAGATATATACATTGAGAAAAAGAGAGAGAGAGAGAGAGAGAGAGAGAGAAAAGAGAACTAATGATGACAATGAGGGTAATTTTTGAACAAAATTCTATTTTCGTAATTCGAAAGTGAAACATATACATATACGCATTTATGTTTGTATACTATATTGTATTGTCAAAAGCTACGCAGAGAAATTCGAAATAAACCTCTTTATTCATATGTATCATAATTGCTTTTTATGTAATACTAATATTATTGTTTAATTAGATTATTTTTGTACAATCTTACTTTCTGTACTATTTTATCATTATACGACTTTAATTAGATTCAAATCGTCTAATACGTACTGGCCATCATCCAAGTAAGTGCAACAGTCTTCGCGCACATGATCAGAGATGGCGAACCTGTCGCGGATGAATCTTTCAATAATTTCCGTCGACGCTTTTAATTTCTGAATCGTTTTCTTATTTCAAATACAAACGAATCTCGAATTTAAGAGAGCTAGAAATTTCGAGAGAAAGAAGATTCAAAGACTGAAAGGAAGAACGAGTACAGAGACTCGAAAATGATTATTGACCTTAGAAATTTGCAGGGTAATGAAAAAAACTGCAGAAACTGTGGATTATAATAAGACTGATATAAAAAGTTTGTCGACGGGTGGTGCACCAAAGACAAAAAGAATGGCGTCGTTCGATGAATACAAGAAAGAAGATGTAGAGAGAGTAGACAGAGTAGGAGGCAGGATTTCGTATAAGTGGCACGTTTGGAAGGAGAAAAGATGGAGTAGAGTGTTACTGGTGGGGGCCTTACCAGGGGCCTCACAGGTGCGGCTGCCATTCTCGGGCCGAAGCAGCAGCGCAAGGTAAGCAACGCAGACGCCGAATACAATAATATCCTCTGTGTGACTATCCTCTCCTGCATTCTATAAGGGACGAACCTTTGGAATTTTACGGGTGTCTGTGTCTCGCTACGTCTTGACATCCTTTGACGTCTTTCTCGTCGTGTTGATTATTACTAGATACACGTGGAAATTGTCAGTCTTAAGTTCCGACTATATTATGCCAATTATCATACAACATCACGTGTCGTACGACTTTCCTCAGGATGGACCTATGTAATTGTTGCTTCTCGTGTACCGGGAAGTGCTGAAGGAATCAGGTACAGCAGACAGTAGTGCCGCTTCCGCGATAATTTTCTTCCTGGATTATACCCAGTGACACAGTAAGTACATATTTGTTTGTGTAAACTCTTATTCATTTATACTTTGAGCTTCCCCGTGCCTAGATTAATCTTAATATCCTGGTGATGGGAATGAATTTTGTGACATCGGGTATACCTTGGGAAGTCAATTTGTTTTCACTTTTTGTTTAACTCGTTCTACTTTTCCTCGTATTGACGTACTGCGTTTTATCTTAGATAAGGTTTCTGTACTTAAGTCGAACTTTTTAATGATAATAACGTAACTGAGCTATTGTTATTACCTTAGGAAATTACCTGTGCTATTTTACATTTTGTACTGAACCAATAGCTATTTTTGCTTCGTGTATACTTTGGAATTATCATTAATTTCAAGTGATACTTTAAGCACATTTATATATAGTGATAGTTATCCCACAACATATTATAGATATCACAAGGAGTTGATGGATAAAGAAATTTCTTTTTTATCATTACAAAGAACTTCCTGTTCTCTATATACAAAATACCTGTTGCAGCGTTTGATGTGTATCTAATGGTAATCATAACAATGGCTCTCTAACGACTATCAAACAGCATCCTTTCGTCATGTATTTATGCATGAGTGAGAATTTATAAAAAAAAACTTGTCTCAACTATAATGTAGCTCGTTAATCCTATTTAATATATTGTTTGTCGCGTTCTACGTCACTTTATAAAATATATATCGTCACACATAATCCTACTGGCTTATGGTTAGTTTTAACGTATTAATTTCAGCGTGAGTTAATACCGATAACCGTGCTTTGCATTAGTTCTCGTTGCACTTCGCATATGTACGTGGAAGAGTGCTCGCCTCCATGTCGTTAATTCTATTTTTGTAATTCACGCACGCGTTACGCTTAGCAATATCTACCTGTAGTCCATCTTATATATGTACGTTAATATATTCGAAGGTATTTATTTGTATTTTATGAGCCCACACATGATGTCATCATAGAACTAGTAATACCTTAAACCCACATCTTACGTCAGTTTGATTTAATGGAGTCCGTGTGTATATGAAAAAATTATTTTGATTTTTAAAAATTACTGTACGATTATTCGTTTCTGTCGAAAGTTACTTTGTACTAATGTTAGGTGTACAATGCAATGCTATAGGTATACTGACAGTGCTGATACTGGAAAGTCTTATACAGCAAGAAATATTATAGCTCAGGGCCGTTTTTTCTGGGCGGTTAATTCTACGGTTCGAAAGATCAGACTGAACGCCAGTTACTTATTGTTTGTTCTTCTATTCTTTATGGCGCTTAATCGTTTCAACCTGTCATTTAGGAGAGGGTGAAATTTTGGAAATTGCAAAGGACCTTCCGGAAGTGAAACCAGGCGCCAGGACGCTTCTGTGTCTCTTTCCTTATATGGAAACTTCTTCCACTGATCTTGTGACTCATTGTACGCGAACTTGTCGACCGCTTGAGCTCTTGCAAGACAAAGATAGGAATAAAGGAAAATTATTTAAAAGTTTCTGACAGACCGGTTTTATAGATTGCTTTATTTTATTTTACTTTTTAAAATAATTGTATTATTATCAAATCGTTACGCTCTATAGAATTGTCTGTGATTTAGTATTGTGATTTCGTATATTAAAAGTATATGTTTTGGGAATTTGGATGAATTTTTTTTCATTACCTGACATAGAAGCGAAATCTTCATTGAGCATCGTGGCGCTTCCAAATCTGCTGTTATAAATTGATCAAGGCGAATTCCGCTTTTTAATTGTTAACGTATGCTCTAAATCTTTTATTAATCTTCTTTTATCTATTGTTATTGATAATCTTCATGTTCCGTAAAATACGATCGTCATTCCGACACCCTTATACGTTAATTCGGGGTCTTTTAAATGGTGTCCTAGACTCGACTCCGTTTGATAGTCCACGGGGCGATCTATTGTAAAGAATGAATAAATTATTATTAATTTATTAATCCTTTGTTAGTGAGTTCTGCTCGATCATATTAATAAGAATGGATCTTGAATTTATATCGACGATTTGCATAAAAATTTTATTTTGTAGTCTTTAAATATTCTGTACACATTTTTTTGTGGTCCAAAGGTTTGTGGAATTTATTCTCTTGCAAATTTGTATCTCAGATAAAAGTTTGAAAAATCGAATTTTAAGGTCCTTCACCTTACATTACATTTATGATGTTTATTTATGGGTTTAATTGAGCAACATATTTTTGGACGCTAATTTCGTGTGAAGCTCGTTGAATATTCTTATGAATTTTTTCCTTTTGAGCCTGAAAAAAAATGACATTGGTCTTTCAGGGTATTATTTAAATTTGAGACTTATGCTGAAGAGAATGAAATGTACTAAATGCGTGAATGCATGCGAGTAATACATTCACTTGTTTTATGATGAATTTATTTGAATTTCTTCTTTTGATATTCCGTCAGGATAAAGATGAGGTTCCTCTATATCATATTGGGATTAACGGCACTGTCAATGGCTCAAAATCCTGAGGATCCATGTCATGATAAGAATTATCATAGTCTAGAGACCGAAGAGACTGCCAAGTTAAATTGCGGTCCAGCTTTCCAGAATAGATGCCTCTGTCAGAGAATCTGCTACGATGGGCTACATCATCAGTATGTTGTCAATTGTACAAATGCAGGATTTACCGACACTACGCCATTGCAACACTTACCCAATAATACTGAGGTAGGCTTTCATCGATGATTCAAATAGAGAGAAAGATTTAGTAGGAATTATCATCTCGCGGTATGGATATTTTAAATTGATAATGATTCTTTGAATTTCAGGTGTTGATTTTTTCTGGAAATAATCTTGAGGAATTAAATTGGAATATTTTTGGTACCTCAAACTCATATCAGAACCTACGTGTAATAGATATGTCAAATAATGGTATTCGAGAAATAAGAGGCAAGACATATCATCATGTTCAGTATGTCCAGAGGCTCATTTTGGACTTTAATAAACTAAGTTTGGATCCAGCTCGTAATCATCCAAGAGTATTTTCCAATTTTGGATCATTGCTCGAGCTGCACTTGACTGGTGCATTTGAAAAGGCCAAACCAAAGGATCTGGCTTCTACTTTACATGATATATTTGTCAATAGGTATGTGTCTTATTAATATTTAGATCTATTATACTATTTTTTAGATCACTTAACATCACTAATCAATATACAACCTTGTGCTTACAGTAACCTGACCCAGTTGATAAAGCTTCACCTGGAGCAGAATGATATCTCTGAATTCCGTGACTCAAATGTCTTCTGCGATCTTCCAAACTTACTGGATCTTCACCTAGGGGACAATGCGCTCACAGCTCTTCACTTTAATCTCTCCTGTCTACATCATCTGCGCTTCCTAGATCTTCAGCGCAATAATTTTAGCAGAGTCCTGGAGCGTGATCTGCATACCCTGGATACATTCGCCAAGCATGGACAGAACGTTACTATTGACCTATCTGGGAATCCTTTCAATTGTTCCTGTAAACTCAATCCATTTATCAAGTGGATGAAGAAGACCAAAGTCTTCGTTAGGAACAAGAAGCTCCTACGCTGTGACATGAGTAAGTCACTGAAAAGTGGTTTCTCCTTCTCCTTCTCCTTATTTTTATTTTATCATTCCGTTCATCTTTCTGTTACGTTATTTTATTTCAGACGGAGAACCATACATGCTTCAAGAATTTAAGGATTGTTCGTTGAAACTTGCTACCTTTGTCCATCATCCTACTACGGTGGCTCTAGTATTTTTGTCTCTAATTTTAATTGGTTTGATATCAGCCTTAATTTATGTACAACGAGCCGACCTAAGGAAGAGACTAGAATCTGTGATAGATTCAGTAAGTAAACGTGTCCGTTACACATCCATATCTACAGGTGATAATCGCGAGATGAATGTGTGAGAGTCGTTAATGAATTTCTTGAAAGAAATTTCATAGTCCTTATACACTAAATGATTAATTAGTACTTTGATATGAACTGATTTGATCAAGATACTTCATAATTGAGATAATCTCTAAGTAATGAGGTATGAATTTATTATAATATTATGTATTATATATACCAATTGTATACACTTATATAAAATGTGCTACTTAAATAGAGATCGAAAAAATTTTGACATTTTTATACGTGAAACTGAATGCTGCTCGAAATTGCGTTTTTAGTATACATTCTATGTAAACTTTTTCTTATTTTTATTCTCATGCTTCGGGGTCGTTTAACTTATAGATTTAGCTCGAAGGGTGCATCTGGTGCACGCATCGTACACTGCCAGGATGTTTTATACTGGTAATTTTTCTGGAATAAGTGCTAATAATAAGAGCATCATAAAAATATTGCGTTGAAGGGAAAGAGCATTTCGTTTTTGCTAAATGATTGCGCTTATTAAACGAAAGAAAAACGGAACGAACTTTCCCTTCAATCAAATAATATAACCATTGCATTTTTAAGAGTCTATTTTAATATTTTATATTCCTCAATAAGACCAATGAAGCTATATTGTATATTGATTGTTTAAATACAATATAGAATTTAATATTATATTTATACCCGTTAATACCGTTACAGACATGATAATGCCCGATACAGACAAACATTACACTCACCGGCCCTTACACTGTATACTATTTCTTCTTATCTTGAGCTATTGGTATGATGATATCTTTCCAAGAGAGATTAGATATCAGGATACCTATTGCATGAGGGACGTGTGATTCTACTAAGCGATGTCACAATATCTTTCTTTCTGAAGGAGTGACAAATAACGTTTTTAAAGTGTGAAGGAATAATTGATTGGATTAATTAATTAAATAATTATTACTTCCCCTTCGGGAAGTGAAGATCATCCGGAAGGATGGTGCGGTCTAGACGTCTTCGTCTGGATGAAGTCGTTACTTCAGTACCAGAATTAGGACCTTCTATACCTGATGGAGGATACTCGTGGATCATCTTACTAGGAGTCGTGATCATCCAGGTACTGTCAGGTACTGATATCTTATGAGAGAATCATCTCCTGGAAAATTAAATTAGTTCTTAATGCGTATTATCTTGATTTTTAGAAGTTTCTCTTCGGTCAATTCTAAATTAATTGAATTTTATTGATTATCTTTTCAGATAACTGTACCCAGTATTTTGTCTATGTACGGAGTAGTTATGGGATATCTGGTGAGTGGTATTGAACCTGATTTTGATGTCTACATTGAAAAGATTACGCTGACACCAATACTTTTCTATGCATTTTGGAGTTTGACAGGTAAATTTTCTTGTGTAGAGTAAAGATTATTGATTTATATTCGTTAATGATTATTTATTGATTATATTTACTTCTTACAGATCCTTGGAGTAGGACAATAGTCAGTCTTGCATCAGTGCCTCGGCTGGTGGCACTTATAGGAGTAATTCTTCTCGCCGTAGGCGTCCTGGCTTCAGGATACTTGGCAACTGGCGGTGTAGGAGCTTATTTGGCACGTCTCAGTGCAGGAGCCGTCATGGGTATAGGAGCTAGTATGATTATCATTCAAAGTGAAAATATGTTACGTCGCCACTTCAGAACACGACTTCGGCTGGCGCTCGCTTTGAAGAACATAGGATTTGCCCTAGGACAGATCCTGGCGCCAGTATATGCCTTTCTACTGTTGTCCAAGACTGATTTACAGACTGGATTATTTCTTATGAGTGTAATTTTTATACCAACGGCGCTAGGCGCCGCGACGTTCACTACTCCAGCTCTTCAATACGCCACACCCTATACTCTTTTGCTTGGTGAAGAAGACAATGAACTCACGATCAAGGACACCAGTCCAGATGTTACTAGAGGAACTCAACAAGAAACTGAAGCTGACCAGACCGATGCAAGTACTCATGCATCAGGACAAGAGGGAGGATTGCAACAAGAACCAAAAACCAATGAAGGACCTCCACCACTTTTTGGTGCAGGCAGTAACTCTTTCTCTTATGAAGATCCTGAGGATGATATTAGTCTGTTCGTAACTCCTATTGCTCGTGTCAGTACCAGTTGGAACGATGAATTGAAAACAATGAAGCTGGTGACATTTTGGTTTGCTGTCTTTGCCTGGACTGGATTAAAAATTGGACCGCTGTCTGTCTGGTTGCTTTTGCCACCTTTGACCATCAATTGTATCAGTACTGCTACCTTGGCTGATGGAGTAGTAGTTCTTATTGTACTAGGTCTGGGTACCTTGGTACCTGCTATTGGTTCCTATTGGAACTTAAAAACTGCACACGGAAGAAGTATTTATTTTGGTTTATCTTCCTGGCTAGGAGGTCTTGTTCTTGTGGGTAAGAACATCATTTTTCTTGTATGTTACTTTATTACAATAATTCTTACGCAATTTATGTACTTTTTGTTTTATTCTAGGCTTGGTCTACAGTACGAATTATATTTGGTTTACGATTTTTGCTTTCTTGGGTGGTATTAGTATAGGCGGATTAACCGTATCACAGGAATCTGCTTTGAGGGATGTTCTTGGTGCTCAAACTGCTAATCGTGCTCATACTGTTCTCTCTACTATTGTTGGATTTAGTTTACTCCTCTTTTCCTTCACCAACAGTAAGATTTTCCATGAGTCTGAATACTGAAGGGATGCGAACGCTGAATTAAAAATTGTATCTTTACAGATTTCACATTTGCAGCAGCATTTGTGCAGTTTGGTGGTGGAGTTTACTGGATCTTTGCACCAACACTGGGAGCACTTCGTGCCAAATTGCCAAGGTGACAAGATGATGCATGACATCAGGCACATTTTATATGCAATATTGGTTTATTGAACTGAAATATTTCTGTAAATAGTCACATATAATTTTATGCTGCGTGTAACTGGCAAGGTGGATTAGACTTTAAAACATTTTAGACATTTTTCATTGCTTTCAAGTATGACTATATATTTTATACACGTAAAGTTGCAGAAGCCATTTTTTGTTTTTATGTACAATAATTGCATTCTTGATTTCATAAAACGGTACATACATATTGTATTATCTGTGGCGCGAGTAAAATTCGTTATGAAACTCCTGCTTGGCAGATAATAAAAAAAAAAAAATTATAACCGATCAACCGCCTTCGATTCTTATATGACAAGCTATTATTAATCTAGTATTATAAAATGTAAATTACGTGCTAAATAATAATTATCACGTATGGTTAATATAGACGGGACATAAGAATAAAAGGGGAACATAAAATAAAAGATTTTTCTATAACGGTCCGAGTTTAGTGTAAATATTTATCGTTTTTAAATAATATTTAAATTTAAAGGGATGTCCGGTATGAATAATTATTTTAGAGAAAGAAAGATTCAAAATCTCCTCTATATTTCTCGATGCTTAAGGGGTATCTAATTTTATGTTACATTATTAATTGTTATTGAAAATTCTGTTCTCGCGTACGGGTTGTCTCATGCGCGAAAATCTACCAAGGCGTACAGTGCATGTTTCCAGGATTTAAACCTAACAAGGTGTGTTAAAAATGATTTTATGAATTTAACTAGCTGTTATTAGCTGAGTAAATCCATAATATCCTGTGTCGATAGATTTACTTGCTGTGTATTATTCGGCTGTCCCATTAATGGCTGTGACATTCCCAGTGTATTAGAATCTGATCTCCATTGCGAACCCATGGAATTATTAGACATGTTCCAATTTTGGTTTGGTGGGTTTTGAGGTCTCATTTGATTCCAACTAGATATTGTCTGATTTGGCCCAAGTGTACCACCTGTTGACCAACCTGGTGAACTCATGCCATTTGCATTCCAGCTCCCTGTAGGACTTTGCGCAGACTGTGGACCAGCTGTTATAGCTAGACCACCCCATTGAGTCTGCGTAGGTGTATTCTGTGACCAATTAGCACTTTGCAGAACTGAGTAATTCGGTTGCTGAGGTGGGGTTTTAGGAGTTAGATTCAGCTGCTTTAGATTATTCTGCAGAAGTGTATCGGTCAAGTCCTTTGGCTGTGGCTTAGTTGGTGGAGAGACCACTTTGGGCGCCAGTGGCGCTTGAGACTGTAATCTTTGACTAGCTTCCTGTTGCTGAGCCAATCTGTAATGTATAGAGAAAAGTAATCTTTCTGCAATTTCACTATTTATATTAGAAAAATGAAGAAGTCTCAAAAGAAGTTGCTTCGATACCTTTGTTTATCTTGAAGAGTAAGACTTCGTCCACCATTGATAGGCTTTGAGGAACTTATAGGAGGTGGTGCCAATTCTATTCCAACAAAAGCATCATTGAGCTCGTTAACTGTAACAGGATTCGCCGCCTGAGAAAGGGCCCGATCAAATTGTTGGGCCTCACGGCGAACTGCGTCCAATTGTTTTAAAGCTTCTCTGTGTTCAGATGTAACTCTTGTAATCATATCTCCCACAAGAGTAGCCAGGGTCTCGAATTGCGTTGGACTGAGACTTTGCTCCACGCACAGCGGTAACAGGAAAGGCAAGACCCGGGTCGCCATGATCTCCTTGCTCATTCCTAGTTTACTATGAGTCAAAACTAGCTTGTAGATTCCTTAGGGAAAAAGAGTATAATTATAAATTTTCAATTGACAGGTGTCTACTTTTTTATATTTGAGTATCTTCCAAACCTATAATCGCCATAAGAACAGCTGGTTCTCCAGAGTGTGGTACTTCCTGTAGGAATGGTAGTATCTGGTCCAGAACGAGCCATCGGTCCAGGTTCTCCAGCATCTTTGCAAGACATAGAAGACAATTGACCCTTACACCTAGACTACTTGTACTTCCTTTTCCTCCTATGCAGAGTTTTTTAATTCTGGGTAGAATAGCATTTTTCATTGAGGGTCCTTCGATCAGTGTTGCTATCGAAGGCAATGCTGCTAGACACAGTTCCTGCAGCTGTTCCCAGTTAGAGTCTAGGGCACGGGTGAGCATAGGGACGACGTCGCTCTTAATTACATCAGCAGGACATAGCTTCAGAAGTAAGTCTACTCTTTGCATCAGAACCAGACTTATCTAAAACATTAGTATAAGATAGCATATTGTTTTCATATTGTATAAAAATACAATGAACTACCTGTGGAGGTTCCTCCAGGGCCAAGACGGGCTTTAAATTCGGCAAAATATGTTCGCGGAATTCTTCTACGTTTCCAGCCTCTGCAACCTGGAGAACACTTGGTAATACAAAGGGAACCATAGGTGCATTTACGAATTCCTTGTAAAGTGCTGGTAGTACTCGATGTAGGGCTACTCTGTGTGGCAGTTGCTTAATGACCTGGGGCAAACCCTTATAGAATTGAGACTTCTGTAAGTTGTCCCATTGAAAAAGCTTGTCCAGGTAGTTGAGCGTTTTAACGCCAATATCCGTGAAATACTCTATCTAATATTGATCATAATAGAAACATTAGTAATTGATGAACGATCAAGAAATTATATTTATAAATAAAATCTTGCGTACCTTTATAAACTGATGAGCATCTGGTCTGAGTTCTGGATTATTTGTAAGCATCAGCTTCACAGTGTCTCTGAGGGGTTCTGGAATCGGAGATAGTTTTGCAGTAGGGAGTGATGCCTTCATATCTCCTAAGAAACGTCGACACCTAGACGGATCCCCATGGGATTCGTTAAGCGGCCTGTGTCCTGGGGAGTGCAGAGTATAGACTAACATTCCCAAGGAGAATATATCACTAGGTGGTCCATTGCTACCAGCTATAATACACTCCGGAGCTTGAAAGTCTAATTGAGGTTGTGCGATAGCTGGGATTGTAGGATCGTAGTCAGTATACGACCAGGATGGCTAGGATAAAGAACGTAATGAGATCCTGTGACATTTTTTTTATGACTGTCACTTGCATGTTACATACCTGTTTGTCATTAGGACTCTGATTCAAAGCGCAAAAGTCAAAGCCAAATATTTTCCATGCTCCATGTCCATTAATGAGAATAGATTCTGGACAGACATTTCTGTGCAGAAGTTTAACATCACCATGTAAAAATGCCAAACCCTCTCCCAACTGTAATAATCCATAACGAATTTCTACATCTAATAATTTATAATCTCTCAGAGCTGCTGGAGGGGGCTGCGGCACATTCTCAGAACGTCCGAGTGCATTAGCCAAGCTTGCAAAAACTGGCTCAGTAGCAAATGCAAGACTATCTCTGGATTCTTCGAGTGGGTGCTGAACAGTTAATATCTGAGGGTGACGTAGTTTAGTTAACTGAGTCACACCACGCCTGAGAGACTCTAGAACAGCTTCTCTTTCTGCTTTTCCAGACCAGCGATCCAGGAGTCTCTTCTCAAAGACAAATATCGCAGCTTCTTGTCTCGTAGATTTTTTATAACCACTGTAAACCTTCCATAACAATCCAGGTCCTGCACTGGCTATGTGAGCTGTCGCTTCGAATTCTCTTGTCACAGGATTACCTGGGAGAACACTGGAGAGCTGTGAGAGACCATAGGCAGTACTGTTTACGGTGTTACTTATGGTGTTGCTCACAGTATTCCTAAGTTTGTTCAACACGTCCATCTTGATACTGCTAATATAATAAATAAACAGTTAATATACATCGCAACAAATACTGAAATGTGTCATTTACGTACAATTCAACAGATACAAAATTTATTGCTATCAGTTTACTTAATTTGACACATAGCTTTCATAGGTTTCAACTTCAGATGAACTCAGCCAGTTGCTACAGCCCGTAGACTATCATCACGGAAACAGGTGTGACTATCGATTCATAAAATAATGAACTATCCCTTTTCTAGAGACTTTTAATATAATTTTTTTATTGTACGTCGTTATAGGATAAATTTGTATATGTAAAAGCATCGAAGGTAGAAACCATAGGATACATTTTTATCTGTATTTAACTCGGCTAACATCGCATAAAGTTGTATTTTTTTATGAAAGATGATAGATAATGTGCACCTAAAGATAGGCAATGTCTTAGTACCTCTGTATACTGGGTTGCATATCATCTGGCGCTAATACCATTATATATAAATACACGTCCAGCAACACTGAGAATGTACCAGTAAAGCGGGTTAGTCTTTTCTGAGTTTTTGTATTTGACAATTAATAGGCATAATGCGCATGGAGATTTGCTGAAATTAGCATAGAAGTTCTGAAGGAGCTTGAAATGTCATACAGTTCATTTCAGACACATAATACATAGGAGCCAGCTCTCTTTACCAATGTCTTCTCGGTGCCAGCATCTAGTTACGTGCTATAGGTATGCTAATAAATATCATCAACAAATTACCAGTGCCACTCAACGAAACGTAAAAGTATCGTATAAAAAGAATTTAAACAATAATATGTCATTTAAGCAAAATTATAAAATGACTTAAACTGACACTCTTCTTCCTTATTTGAAGACTAAAACTGACATAGAAAGAAAAATAATGTCAGAAATAATCTTTCAGAATTTAAGCTCAGCCTCACAATAATTTAAATTGTATTGCTTTTTAAATTTCCGTCTGTGAATGCATCAACTTATCTTAAGTATTATATTGCAACCTCTGAACTCCTACTATCTAATATTTTATTGCATAATTCAAGAGTTGAAATTCACTCTGATTTCAAACGTATTTTGATACGGGCACTGGACATCTCTCCCCGCCAATTTCTCATGAGCAAACTCTAATGGCAGATGTTCGAAACACGGTGACGTCCAGCATGTATGGCCGCCGTATTGACACGTCAGGCAAGAAAGACGAATCGTGGCCAAGAGTACATACCTCCTCGCACCAATCTGCGCCAATCATTTAAAACCAGCTGTAGATACCTTGTCTTTCTCTCTGTCTCTTCGGCTATCTGTTTTCTGTTAACCAGTTGATTTCCATTAAAATGAAGATGGCTGCTGAAGTGAGGTGGCTCGTGATTTTAATTGCCTTTACGGTCATCCCGGCCATCCACGCGGAATCTCCACATAGAAAGTTCGAATATAAGTACTCGTTCAAGCCGCCTTATCTGGCGCAAAAGGACGGCAGTGTTCCCTTCTGGGAATACGGAGGAAGTGAGTACAAACAATCTGCACATAACCAACACGTTACGTTCAAGATATTTCTCCCGTATGTTGACGTATTTTGCCGGCTTCTTATAGTTTTGTGAGATTTATATTCTCATGGATAGTTTGGGATGTGGTATACTTTGTTCTTCTGATCGTACTGTATTTTTACAGAGATGTTTTTAATGTTCGCACAGTGTTAGAAGTCTGTAGTGATGAGATATTGCTGAACTATTGTTGGTCGATGGAATTACAATAAATTATTTTTAGGTCATACATTGGCTTGCTGATGCTCTCGGTATATAGAGAGTATCGGGGAAATTTTAATGTCAAGAAATGCTGGAAATTTAAATCTTGCGATTTAAAGTAAGATGGAGCATGATTAGAGTTTAGCATTAATTTTATATTGCGGTTGTACAGATATTCTTTTCTCTTGCATAGTAGTGAGTTTCTAGTTTTGAATTTGGTGAAATTTGGTTTCTTATGGTATCTGCAATCTTCAAACATTGGTCAATGTTTCTTTCAATTTTAGCTCTCTATTTATTCCTTCTGCGGACTACTTTCTATAGATTACTTGAAACTTTCTCTTGATTTTACAGCACGGTTAATTTGTTATTTTATATATTACTTGATTATTTTCACGTGTGTCATAAATTCAATTTTTTCTATTACAGATGCAATCGCTAGTTCCGAAAATGTTAGAGTGGCTCCTTCGCTTAGAAGTCAAAAAGGTAAATCAACTCTAAGATTATTTTCATTCGAATAAGTATTTGATATTTATAGGCTCAAATTAAATTAGATAATATCAACACTTATAAATTATATGCATTTCATTGCATCATATAATACTATCTACAAAGATAATGTTATGTTTCCTGACCAATATGTATTACATCTTACTAACAGGAGCAATTTGGACAAAGCAGCCAACAAACTTTGACTGGTGGGAAGTTGATCTTGTCTTCCGAGTAACTGGACGTGGTAGAATAGGAGCTGATGGCTTAGCATTTTGGTATACAACACAAAAAGGCGCTTACAATGGTACAGTCTTTGGTAGCTCGGACCAGTGGAATGGTTTGGGCATTTTCTTTGACTCCTTCGACAATGATAATAAACACAACAATCCCTACATCTTGGCAATGCTTAACGATGGCACCAAGAATTTTGATCACAGCAAGTAAGCAGTCTAACTCTACTCTATGAAGGAGATAAATTGAAAAAAAAAAAAGCATAAACTTTTATTTCTTTCTGTAAAATAGTGATGGCTCCACACAACTACTCGCTGGATGTCTTCGCGATTTTCGTAACAAGCCATTTGCCACGCGTGCAAAAATAGAATACTATCAGAATACATTAACTGTAAGTACCTGCTTTTAATTACATATGTGCTGACATAGCTATAAGGAATAATAATAATAGACACCAAATTCAACTTCTTATAGGTTTTATTCCACAATGGTATGACCAATAATGAAAACGATTACGAGCCATGTATCCGAGTGGAGAACATAGTTCTACCAAAATATGGATACTTTGGAGTATCAGCAGCTACAGGTGATATCGAATTATGTGAAACCTAAGTGAATCAGAAATTCTTAAACAATTTGTTCTTTAATCCACAGGAGGTCTAGCCGACGACCACGACGTTCTCCACTTCCTAACAACATCTCTCTACCCACCCGGTCAGCAAACCGGAGACGGTCGTCGAGTGTCCACAGAAGAGGAAGCAAAATTGAGTCAGGAGTATCAGGATTACCAGAAGAAGCTAGAGCAACAAAAGGAGGACTACCGTCGGGAGCACCCTGACGAGTTGCAACCGAAGGAAGAATTCAATGAGTGGTTTGAAACCGACAACCAAAGAGAACTCAGGCAGATTTTCACTGGACAAAGTCAAATGTTCGACGTGCTGCGCGAGCTCAATAGAAGACTGGACGAGGTGGTGGGTCGCCAGGAAAGAACGCTGAGTCTCATGTCTCAGCTCCAGGTAGGCGGTGAGTGTTTCCAGAAATGTGTACAAGAAAAATGAAAAGAAGATCCTACGAATCCTAAGTAAAGTCATGTCATCCTCAGGTATACAAGGTGCCGCTGCTCAGGGTGGACAACCTATCCAACTCATAGACACCATCCGCAGACAGGAAGTCGACGCGGTCCTTAACAATCAAAATATCATCATCAACACAGCTAGGGAAATTAAATCCTTCCTTGGTGAAGTACATTCCAAGGCTGATACTATTCTGAACAATCAAGCGCGCGCCCCCACTGCCCAGGTACAGCCAATGGGATACGATTATCAGGCATTGATATCTGAGATGCGCGATGGACTCCACGTAATCAAGCGTGACGTAGCTCAGACCAATGCAAAGCTGTCTAGCGGCGGTGTCGATTGTCCAACTGGAAATTGTCTGACGACGACGATGTTCCTCGTCTTCCTGGCCATACAAATGATTATTTTACTCGGCTACAACATGTACAAGTGAGTAAAACGCCTCGTTACTCCAACAATAACCCAATTTACAGTGTATACGTCAATATGTTTTTTTTTTTAAATAATCGTTTACTAATTACTTACAGAGACAACAGAGAGGCCCAAGCTAAGAAATTCTTTTAGAAATCATTCAGCGAAAGGGGTGTAACCGATTGACGTTACACTTAAGATGACACATATGCACATATTGTTGTGAACTCTTTATTATTAATTTACATTCGTCATCTCTCTATTGTTTTCACGTCTACTTATATACACTGTAATTGATTTATTTACATGTGACATTTTTTTTTTTCTTTTCATTTTTCTTTAATCGATCCTCTTTCGCATTTACCGTGCAACGCGACTTGATAACGAGAGCTTTACGCTGTCTTTGTCGAATTGGCGCGTGAGTCTAAATCGTGTATCTTTTGTTATTATTTCAAGGAAAAGTTAAGAGAAAAAACATAGTATATTATTATATCAATTTTGGCACACGTAATCTGCGACCCTCCAAAGCATTGTGAATAACCGCGAATCTTCTTTCGTCCTTCCGGTAATCATATTCACAATTGAGAATAGTCTTGTGTCTGTCGTTCGTGCTTCTTCGCGAAATAATTCATTGGTTTGCATTTATTCCTGAAAGTGTCTCGAAGACAAAAATAAGGACAATAGGGGTAGCATTACCATTCTCCTAACTTGCGTTATCACGTGCGACATACTATGCGTATAGTATATATATAAATATATACATATATATTTTTTTACTATCAATCGAGGTAAGCGTATCGCATCTTTGCATTACGTATCTCTTTTCATACTTCTTTTTCCTTCTTGTTGATTGATTATTTCCCTAATTGCGTTTAGCGTAAATTTGCATCCTTTCATTATCACGCGAGAAGACAAGAACGATGGAAATTCTTGTGAGATAAGGTATAGAGTAAAGATAGTATTAATTAGAGAAAAAATGTAATTCAATGAGTCGATTAGAACAAAATCGTAACTTTGCCTAACAGTCAATTGCGTACAAGTATTATGGCAGTAAAGTGAAAACGGACTGTAAGTTACGAGAGAAATCAATGAACGATCAAAGAATATGAAGAATGTCTGTATTCAAGTTCTGCCTTTTTTTTTTATTCGCACTGTATGCTTGAAAATAATTAATGGGAACCCTCCACGTGTCTCTGTCACACCAAACACCATGGAGATTCGTCTGAGGATGTTAAACTGTTAAAAGGCATATTTGGTTATTCGTAAGTTACTTTTTTGCCCTATCTTGTTTTTTATATCTCTTCTTTTTTTCCCATTTTTCATTCAGCAACAAGCATTTTCAGGATTGGACGAACGACGAGCGAGTTCTGACCCGTGACAAGTAATTCCATATTCGCATTTACGTGAGAGTTTATCAATGTTTGTAATGTGTACCAGGTACAAGGAGTAATATAAAAAAAAAAGAAAGAAAATCAATCTTGTACTTTCAATATCTCTCTTTTTCCATTTATTCAAATGTTATACCGACTTTCCTCTTAATTCCTTCGACTTCTAATCCACAGGTACCTGAATATCGTTCGCGTTGAATTAACACATGATAAAACGCAGTAAAAATTGTCAAAATTCCACATGAAAATTAGTGCCCGATCACTTATACCAATTTATTCAAACATAACAGCCTTTGAAAATCATACCAATAATATATTATTTTTTTAAAAGAATACTTGTATCTCTTATTTCGTGAATTAGTACGTCTGGCTCTGTTCTGTGCACGCAAGCGTACATAAGCTTCTCTCTCTCTCGCACTCACGGTAAGTATACAAAATTTAAAAAAAACTCCAAAGATCTAGTACTATATTATCATTTTAATGTAAAACGATTTACGGAGGATACGAAAGAAATTGTCTGACCTTTGAAACTACAAATTACGTAAAAACTCATGCTGAATCCCACAAAATTCCTTGACAATTGTCAAGACTGATTCCTAACCTTATAGATGTATGGTCCTGTACGTATCATTATACTCTAGCGCCTAAGTGGAGAGACGATTCCCTCTCGATCCAGTAAATCCTGGAGGATGACTTCTCTCCTCCCCTTTTCCTGCAAGGAACATAAATCCAGGAACTGTACGTAGGTGGTATATATAGGATTCAGGATCCCAGAGCCGTTGAGTGCTTGGGGCTAAAATTGAGATTTATGAAAGAGTCAAACCCTGTACGTCTCTTTACGTATATCTTCATCCTTTATTCTCTCGTTTCTTCTATATATTTATGCCTCTCTCTTTCTCTTATATAATGGAATTGGACCGCTTGGAAACTCATCGCAATCATGGTTTAATGACGCGAAAGAGCTACTGATCATCCCCACTAATGAAATGCTAATTCGGACAGGAAGGATGGCTATGCCGTATCTGCGAGCCCCATTAGCGTCTAGTATACATGGCATCCACGTAAGTACACTTTTGCACTGTCGAATCATAGTATGACGCTAGCATTAATTAGTTGACAGATATCAGTTTTGCCTAGTAATTCATTCGGTTGTAATTTTCTATGTAAATTGTCTACTCTCGGTGGGACGCTGAGGGCTGAGGTTTATTTTCTGTTTACATTCTTTTCTTGGTTACATTATTGTTTTGAAATACGTACCAATTTTTTAAAGCTTGTTTCATTGCTTGCACGGTGGTTATTTCTCAGTTAATTCTGGTAAATAAGAAACGACGATGCTCGTAATATAGACAGTGAATTTCGGAACGTATCCTCGGCTCATTTTATAACTGCGGTAGTCATTAATTCCTAGTCGAGCAGTTAACGCGATTCGGCAACACCCCAAATGGCGCAACCCTTCGAATTCGCAACGGGATGCCAGGTACTTGTCTTCGTATTGATTGCGTAGCGCATGTAGAAATTATATAAGTTGGATTCACAAATGAGGAAGCTAATTTTTTACATGTAGATATACAGACGTAAAATTGAATAGTCGATTCATGTCACTTTGTGAAAATTTGTATTGTTTAGATTAACGTGTATAGTCTTTCCATTTACCATTAAAGTTGTATAAAGATGGACCGGTTAAAAGTTATTCTACTCGTGGACGGACTATAGCTATTAATAAGTATGTTTTTATCGGGCCATTCGGATCAAATGTATTGTCTGCAGTTTTGATTTGCCATTTGATTCGAATATCGAAAATATCATAAAATTTGAAATTTCTTAATTCGCAATTTTACCGCGACAGCGACGAAAGCGCTATATTCTATTTATCCTGTATCTTCCTAATTTTTTATTATTTATTTATCATTTTTTATAATCTCCTATCCTCTCTCTATATCCTTCTATCCTGAATTCCTCCATTTCCAAAATGTTATCTCCACAAGATGCTTACCTATAGCCCAGCCCACTTTACGCTATCCGACCAATCGAAATGCTTCGCGTAGGCGCGCAGAATCCGCGAAAATCATCCCCTGCTGCTAAACCACGTTCATTGGCGAAAGAATCAGCCAATCAGATTCCTTTTCATATTGATCTTCAGTCATACATACGTAGTTGAAATTCTACGTCTGTTTTTTTTTATTTTTCATTCTCCTCCTCCTCCTCTCTCACTTCTCTTTCCTTTTATTCGACGTAGCTATAAAATGTTTTACTGCCAAGACGAAACGTCTCCGTGCAGCGCTCTGATGGCCGTGAGTTATTAAAATTGTCAGAACACTTCGATGTTTTTGGAAATTAATGGATTGCGTAATACTGACTAAAGGCCTATCGCCCACGCACAGTTCCAACATCCCATAGACAATAAAAAAATGATTTTACATTTTTATATTTTTAAAATCACTGCAATCAGTCAAATGTACTGCATGCCATGAACGCTCAAAGTAAGCGGCAAATTCAAATGCATTGAACGCCTATAGCAACGACCAATCGGCATCGCGAAAACCGGTGACAGAATTTCGAGATATTTTCGATACGCGGCAAATTAACTCTGACATGAATCTTAATTAAAGGTATAAAATAAACTCTGAGATGAATCTTATACTAAAGAAGAAAAAGACTGTCTTGATTATTACATATTGGTACCATTGGATATAGGTACGATTCTTTTGTATATATTAATTTTTTCCTTTTTACCCTTATCTTATGCACGGCCTTATATACGAGTGACAATATTATTGTTTATCTAACGAAATGGACCATTCTACTTAGAGAGCTTTTCATGCTGAAGGAAATGACGCCACCCCTTATGTAATAACAATTTATAGAAAAATTAGTAGCACTTTGCTATGCAAACATGGGGATGAAATTCTGTATGGGTTACAGAATCTTTGTTCAGCGTGAGAGGGTTGTGGAGGAGGACTCTTATACGGAGCATCTCTTTGGGTAGCCATAAGTGCCATAAGGGATGATTTGGATTGTGGGAAAAATGATTTTTTTTTGTCAATTCGCAAAAGCCAAAAGGGGGTTGGCTTAGGTAAAAATAAGGGTAAAACTATCTGACTCGATTGGGGATGGTTGAGTGAAAATTGTATAGGCTCCTTCAAAGGCATATCCAATCAGCGATAGTGAGAGCATCCCCTAAAGGTCCTATGACAAATCAAAATATATTTTATCCACCCTGTATACGCTCGTATATACTCTAATAGATTTATATATCATCCGTGTATAGGAAAGTTTATGCGAGTGCACAAGGCTGTCGATATAGTTACAAAGAGAGAATGATTTAGGGGTTGCCGGGGGATGGTAATTCCACGAGCGATTTGTTCGGTCTACGCTTACTGTATGTATCGATACGATTGATAGAGGTTTAGGGGGTTGTTACCATCCGTATTGGAAGTCATATTTACAAGGGTAAAAACCCCTTATGGACGGCAATGCATATAAATAAAATTAGACGAGCGAGAACCACCCTTAAATAGTTGATAATATCTCTTCACGGTAAGGGCTGTAAAATCAGTTATCTGAAGAAAATAAAAATTCAGTCCAGTCTCTATATTTTCATATGGATACCAAGGGATGATAGTGACTCGAAAGTGTCAGAGATCTTGAGAACCAACCCCTATGAAAAATGACAATGACTCGCCAAAGTCGTTCACCAGTTGCCAGTATAGGTACCGATGCATCATCCCCTGTTTTGACTATAGCCCCGTGGATGGAATAATCTACGAAAAAAATATATATATAGAAACAAAACCACCCCTACAGGTTAGAAAGTATCCCGTAACAAGAAACGCGTCAGGGTTCGTCTACTGCGAACAAAGGAGGGTTCCTTGAGTTTTTGGCTTACGGGGGAATGTAGTTGCTAAGAAAGACAACACCGTGGAACATTTATAATCTCCACAGGGGTGTAGATCAGCGATCTTTTTTGCTTGGTTGAAAGGGGTTGTGTCACGTGACGGGAGCCCAGGCCAAATTTACATTTAATTATTATTAATAGCTGTCTCCTCAGCCGGAATACGACTGTCGTTACGCCATTTTGAATTACGTCCAAGTGCCTATAGACAAACAATATACCTTATTCTTGTACGACGCACTTTAAAGATAGCAGACTTGTACAATACCTATATACATTGCTGTTTGCAATGTATTACCATACTTGTCACTGTACCTTTATGGGCTTTAGTAATGGACCATAAAATCACGTATAAGCGCTTACCTGAAAAGAAACAAAAAATTTAGAAAAAGTGGAAGAAAATCGTGTCAAGAGAAAGAGAGAGAAGGAGAATAGAAAGCAAAAGAGAAAGAGAAGAATAAGAAAAAATTAAGTGACCACTTAAGAGCTCGGCACTTAGGTGGTAATCTGTCCCAGAGGGTTGACAAGGGGGTTGTTCACTGTTCACTGCTTGCTACTCACCACTCACTGCACAGTGACAACCCCCTTGGGGTGTATTTGGTATATATACGACATAGTAAATATATCCCTGCATCCCCTTAGATGTGCATCCTTAAGCGCATATACACTGGTACACGTGCACGCGCCATTGCCAATGGTATAGAATCGACTTTTCGACGGTTTCACAAGTACTTGGTTTATCGCGGTCAGTTTACGTCAGACGACGCTCGGCGTCCTTATTTATGAGGAGAGGATTGTTCGATGGTGCTATATATTTTACAAATTGCATCCCCTTGTAATATACGACGCTCTAATGGGGTTGATTGAATTTCCGGAATTTGTCTCAAAGAAAGTAACTCCAATCCTCTTGCATGAGTTGGTATAGCTTCGTACTGTTATTATTGTTATTATTCGACAAGGCGTCGCGACGCCAAATATAATTTACTAAATTTTCTCATACGGCGTCTTTCTCGTGTGTTAATATATCTGGAGCATGGTAATGTTGTAATAACACTTATAAAGGTGTGGTCTAACCTACCCTTATATACAGATGTATGTATATAGCTACTTGGTATATGGATATGAAAATGACGGAACAACCTTTAACAAGAGAGATTTTAATGCCCGCAATATTGAAGTAAGGACTTGTATCACGTGTGTTATATGGATGTATTATGATTATTATGGATGGTCATACTTTGAATTATAATCTGCAGTATGGCTACAGTGTAGTTATCGCATATAGTATTTTGCTATTGCGTAATTTAATATTCACACTTATGGCAACCCTTGGCCGTATTTCATTACTTAAGTCCACATGCGTGTAAGTGCTGCAGCTCTCTTCACTTACCCCACTGCATTGACATACCATTGTACAATAGTGATCAGTCTAGCACGACTAATGTGTATCATGGCCAAATGTTCAGTTAGCTTTAAATGTCCTATTTTGAGTTATCCTGTAGGTACAGTTAACAACCCCCGAATATCATTTACGTTTGGCCAAATCATCCCTCGGGACGTGTTAAAGAATATTTTACGGCTATGCTGCATATATGCATGGCTGATCTATGCCGAGGGTTGGACTGCAAGTGGTGATTTTTTTTTTAAGGTGGCTAGGGTATGGATGTTGCCAAATTACCAGGGGCAAATTAACGGGGTAGTTTTTAAAGTGTAGGGGTGCCGTTAATTACTTTATCGAGCCCACGGGCTCGCTTGAATGAATTAGTGCCTTGAGTGTCTTTTGTATTATTATTCATGGTGGTAATGGTAACTGCTGTCGTATAGGGTAGCAGCCCTTAAGGGTTGTAGTTTTTTTGTTCAAAAATCAATTGTCGATGATTATGTAAAATTTTGAAAATTCTTTTTGATAGATCTCGGAAATTATTTTTCAGGTTTTTTGTTAGTTGTATCTTACTGCAGTTTTTTTTGTAATGCAGTGCCCAGAAGTTTTGTCTGCTTTTTTTAAGGGAAGAAAAAAGAGAGAGAAAAAGAGAAAGAAAAATTGTATTCCCTCCCGTCGTTACGCAGCATCGCGTTCCCGGTTTCAGTCTCGACATCCGGCATCCGGTTCCGTTTGCGATTTTTATAGGGACCACTGTGGAAGCTCAGAGCTCACCTCCCCCCTTATCCTAGGGGATAGGATATCCTGAATCAATGATTCCTAGGAATCCGAAAATTCACTGGAGCGCGAATATCCACTTGGTATATGGTAGAATGGTTGTTTGTAGAAGAGAAAAGGAAAACCACCCCTTAGATGGTGGTACCAAAGAGATATTCTCAGCATCGTCATATCCGCCATTCGAAAAATCTGGGGACGTGTCATTTGTCAGAGGATAGAATTCTTCTCTTTTCTCATTTCATCCCTTTGGACGTATAGCCGCAGCAGTATAGCTGCTTCTTGATATGCCTGGAGGGGTGCGTGCAGAAAGTCAGCCGGAAGTCGGCCATTTGTAGGGACGCGTGGCTACTGTTCCGGATGTCAGCCTTGACGAGAAAAATCGTCGACTATTTTCACTTACGGCTAGAATTGCAACCCCTCATCCATACTGTCAATGGTGGTCGGCCATTTTTGTTCAAGTCTTTGTTTAAGCTCTACTCACCCTCCGAGTGTTGTTTTTTGTGAAAATTTTTAAAAACTGACAAATCATGCTGAAATGCATTTTATTGTTAGATTCAAACTTCGTAGGGGATGAGTGGAGGTTAGGGGTATAATATCTATTCCTTACTTGGTAGTCACCCTTCACTGGGGGATGAATCGTAAACTATATGAGGTAGAAACATCTGAATATGAATTAAGTGCAGTATAAATGGCTGACGAATGGTAATATTGGCAATGGTTCACGGTTCTGCAATACCGTGCATTGACATTCACTTGCACTCAAATAAGGGTACAGTGTGCGTGTGCACGGATCTATGAACAAAAATTGTAATTGTTTGTACAAACACACCCTTAGGAAAATCCGTTTGCTCGCCAGTGACGCTTCGGCGTGAAACGAGGAAAGCCTCTCAGGAAAATGAATTTATTCGCTCTGTTATCTGTTCTATATGGCAATGACGTCATGGCAACCCCATAAATCATAGAAGAAATATAGATAGAGTATAGCCATTCCCAATCTGAATTCCTACATTTATCTTTCTCTTGAGTATTTTATCTTACCCTTATATCATTTTTCATATACCGCGTGAATGCCCTGTGGTTATTTGTTGTTTAACTATGAAGGGTGAATTTTGAAAAAAGTAATTAAATTTTTGTTCAAATTTGGAAAGCGTATACATACGCCATGAAAATCCCTTAGTGGTTCACGTAGTGGAGGATGAGGTAGATGGGGATTGAGAAGTTTTCATGCTCGAATTTTCTATCCATCTAGATGGCTGCTCCTGGGGGATGAAACTTCCCGAATTGACAAGGCCGACGCGGAACGTCGGCTCCAGACCCCCTGGCGCCGTCGCGACGCTTCCAGCTTTTGGCAAAACATATCCCCCGTTAGTATACGTACGGGCGTCTAGCTTTTTTATGGCTACTACTTCTGGGGAGCCGCTTCTCTATTCGTGGTGGTTCCCGTATATACTGTAGTACCACCCTTGGCCCCCCATAAACTCGTTCTCTTGTCGCAACCATCAACCCTCCTAAACTCACCCCCTACAGCTCCTCGTATATTCCTTTTCGTTCTCATCCCCAGAAATGCCGTTTCCCGCTATTTCTTCTCGCGCTATCTTCCGTCTGACCGTTTCAACGGAAACGTCAGGAAACTCTTGGGAATGTTTTCTTGGATTATCCATCCCCTGAACAAAAAATTTTCTCTACAACCTCCTTCAGACAAATTTCGGAAATGGCTGCTGGGTCAAGTATAGTTTACCATAGAAATTTATGCGAAAACAAGAAATATCCTTACCTCTCGACTTTGGTGTTTTTATTCTACCCTGAGAGGTGGGCGGTACCAAAATTGCATTTGGGGAATGATCCTGCTGTTTTTATTTTTACGAAATTTTGTATGTTCGTTACATTGGTACTTCACTCGTATTTACTTTTGTATTCCAACTATCGTACTGCTTGTAAATTTCTAAATTATCGTGATCACTTTTTTTATAGGCACTCTGAAAAACATGACAGAATCGTAAGAAATAATCACGCCATCTTTTGTATTTTCAAAAGAAAAACATTCTTAAGAATAGTATAATTTTTTTATGGGATGTCGAGGTTCCCATACTGGCACGTTTCGGACGTAACGTTTGTCAGCGAAATTGCCATGGCAGATAGAAATCAACTCATTTTCCTCGTCGTGGGGATGGAAAATAGAGAGATACTATCCTGCCACCCCTGACTGTAGCAATAAATACAGAAACTAACCTCCATCTTATCCTCTACGATTTTAGTTCCTTAGCGAAGACGCACAAACACCCTGAAAAGACTATTTCTGTCTACCAATATAGTAGCAAATACTACCCTCCTACTTTCATCGGCGAGTATCATCCACTGGGTGGACTCGCACCCTTATATCTGTCGACGTAGAAAGAGACAAGCGCCCTCGAACTTTTCCCATTAATTCTCCACGGAAATTTTATTCCTCGTACACGCGGCGTTCCGGCTTCTTTGTCGTCGCATCTTTACAAGCGTGCACGTGCGTGTAGTGTCGCGACGTCATTTCCAATCGAGTAGCATAATCACGGCAATATATTTTACTCACTTTTTGCCTACCCCCTTATTACCGATCATTCCTAAGAAAGAGTCAAAAGTTCGTGGTAACTTTTTACGAGTGACGAACGAAAATAAGTCTTACTGACACCTGCATCCATCTAGCGACAATAAGAGAAAATATAATTGTCGGTAAAGTAGAGACCCGTCTGCCTTATATAAAAAACATATGATTTTGAAAGTTTTAGAGGAAAACAAGTTTTTTCTTATGAATATCGTAAAAAAAAATCTATACCACGATACTTGTGTGGCTATTTTGCGCATGAATTGTCTGTGTAACCTATATACTCCGGACTCGAAACCGGATTAAATAGGATTTCTGGCGTTATTCCAAAAAGCAGCCTTGTGACTTGAGAATCGTTCCTCTGGACTAGAGTTCTCATCCGTTTTCTCGTCACTGTTGAATTTTATCTTCTGTACTTGCCTTTCGTGAAGTAATACGCGATTTATCGGTCACCACGTATAGATAAATTCAAATGAGCGAGTGGGTTTTCGTATGTCCCATTTTAGTATGGACGTTTAGTATGGCCGCCTCCCTTGAATTGCCCACACATGACACGCACGCACGCACCAAACCGGTGTTTTTATGGAACACAACATTACACCAGCACTTTCACAATAATAACAAGTGCAGTGCTTTAAAACTGAATTAGTTTTCGTTTCTCATAGTCTCGCGACAAAACGTCTTGTCAGTTATCCATTTTCGTTATCACTGTGGACAACGAGAAATATTTTGTTCATCTTTTTTATTACCTGACTTTAATCTCTTCTGATCCAACGTTACACGACAGATGTAGTATCAGATAACAAGAAACTTTGCTCAAGTAAACATGATTCGTTGTATCTTAAAAACATTATTTGATAACGGTTTTCATGGGTCCCATTTGAAAATGGAATAATTAATGTATTTCTTTTGCGTCATGTAATTATGATGTGGATATGAGTCAATTGAGATTATTCTAAAATGAGTTAAAAAATATTCTTTTAGCCTTGTTTGGTGAAAGGAAGCGTATAACCACTTCCTTGTGGACAAGATAACTTCGTTTGGTATTTACTTGACCACTTCACGTCCGCTTCACTTGTTTTTGACGTTGAAGATACTCGTGGACATTTTATATGGGTCAGAACATTGCACATGAAAAAATGGAAAAGGTTTCTTCTTGCTTTTTTTCTCTTTAAATTCCGTGGATTCCATCGAAGGCCATTTATTCGATATAACTCTTTTGGGCATTGGAAGGGGCATTGCTAGTAAGTCTCGTAGTATTACGTCACTGAACCCCCGTTTGTCAGATGTAAACTCAATGGCAGTCGGTCATGACTATATTTGGCGCGAGCCGTGCACTCTCGATTTTGGCACCGTTATGCTTTTCTTTTTTTGTTATCTTTATTATTTTCTCTTTTCACTCTCTCTTTCGATACTCTTATCAGTGATTACAGGAGCAAATATGTACTAATCGGTGTTTGTTATTGCACGAGTCTCACAATCATATTGCAAATTTTAAAGTAATGTTCTTTATTACAATTGTTTAATTCTTACGAAATTAGCAATTAACTCTATAATTTACCAAAAAGTGGGAATAATATCGTGGCGATTATTTCCAAAGGAGTTTCTGCCTGGAAATTATATTTTTAGAGAAAAGTCTCCGTTTGTTTGGCTTAGCTATTTGCATCGGTTCAGGATCGTACTAAGGACTGACTGTACCCATACCATACGATCGATCGCTGAGGAACGTTTCTTATTCCGTGATTCGTTCCGCATTTTCATAAACGATCATTGAAACCGATGTCAAAATTCAATTTCCATTCTTCGAAACGTTACTTAACAATTTATATACGAAAATCATAACGTGTTTTGATTATTTGTAAATGATCTCTACGCTGTTTAAAAAAAATTCTTTTCTAGCTCCTCGAGTCACGGTCCATAAAATAGTAATTCTGAAAATAAATTTCACGTAAAAATTAAATAGATGTTTAACAAACGCCAAACTTTTCTCTTACATTCTTTCTTATTGAAAAGAAAAATCAACGGGATGAAAACTGCAAATATATAGAGCCCCCACTAAGAACCCATAAATTCTTACGTTCCTGTCCTTGAATGGTAGGAACAACGAAACAGAACCGGAGTCGTAAGAGTGTTGTTGGACGTGAGGTTGTAGCCGAAGTGACAAATTGATTAAACGCGAGTAAGACAGGCTCCTTCGTGCTTATGGATATTAGTCAAAGTAAGTAAAATTAAAGATCCTAGAATACAGCAAGTATCGACATTGATATCCTTCGAAGCGTTTCAGTCTTATTGATTTTCTTGCTGATCTTTGAACAGATGGGCGTGCTGCTCCCAAGCAGAGTCAGTGAAGCCTTCGCGATCCTTGCTAGTATTATAAATGCGTTCATATATTCTTGAACGTTTCCTTATAAGTTTATTCGCGTAAAAAACCCGCCATTACAATTTCTTCTGTTAATTCCGCAAGAGCTACATTCCCATCAAGGTAACGTTAAAGCGGTTCGACGATATCGACGGTCGATGATGGAAAAGTTAACCTCAAAATCAGACTGTTAACTGGGGGTAGGGCCATCCAACGGGTGTCTCCCGAAATAGAGATGATTCATAACAACGATAATAATTGACAGTTTCTATCTATTCCCTCGTATCTTTGGCACTGTTCTCATCTAATTGCTGATCTGTTTACAGACCGCTTTAAGATTTTCATTTTTAATAAAACCAGATGATGTTTTTGCGATAGATCTTTCTGGTTTATGATTGGTTCGAGTTCTTCTTTCTACCTCATATTTTCTTTTTCTTTTTCCTTCTCCTCTCGTTTTTACCGCACTCAAAACCTCTGCGACACGCCAAAACAATAGCTCCCGGGAAAATCAATAGGCAGGGTGCAAGGAGGTTAAATAGGAAACCCTGTACACTGCTTATACACATGTAAAAGACACTGGACCTGCCCCTTATTATTTATTTTAATTTAAATTTTTCCCAACATATTTTACCCTATCGTTTCTACTTCCTTCCTCTTTTCCTCTGACCTTGTCTATAGATAGATAAGCGTCAGACCGATTCGATCCGGGTTATGATGAATGAGAGCTGATTGTAATATTGAATATATACAAAAATATACAAGTCCCTCCATTGATGCATCTGCTCCATTCTCGAATAAATTAAATAAAAAGAAAAAGGAATAGCCGAATGTTTTAACGCTAGGTGAAAAAACAGTGAAGTTCCGCCTGTATTTTATAAATAGAACAGTGCGTGTTTCTTCTGGGTATATGTACGAGTTTGAATGGCTTGTCGCAATAGTATTCGTAGAGCTTCCCATCATATGTATATATATACGTATATATGAATCAGCATACGTTTGTTGTCGGTTCTACGAAAATTGTAAGTACGCGTCCGGCTAATGCGAAAGTTATGAAGTAATATTATTCGCCCTTCCACCATGAGAGATCGACTCTGTGCCATATCATCTTGTTAATAATAGGCGATGCGCATGTCGTCGATGACGCGACGTAGCGATTAAGAAGTGTGATCGCATCGTTAGTCAGAAAAATTTCAGGTCCAAGTCCGCCATTTTATGCATAAACTTATACAGTTTGTATTACGGACACTGAATTTATGTATCTTGATACATGCATAGCGATTAATCGTCCGTTTGGGCGACGTTGCACAGAGACAAAATATTTTACGAAGAATTCGCTGAGCTTACTTGATTGCAACATGACTTTCATGCACAGAGAATTATCCGACAGTTTCCTTCTTCCTTTTCCTGCTGCTTATATGTATGTCTCTGTTTCGCGCTGAGCTGCATTTCGTGAAATGCATCTGCTTCGGGATGACCGGGTGGTGCGCTCAATACTCGCTCAATATTTGTCACATAGGGAATTCCTACTTTGCCGACAAACGGTAAAAAATAAATAAAAAATTGAGCTAGAGAGAGAGAGAGAAAATCGTTTTATTTTTTTTTAAATTATAAACGTATGCATACCGCAATGCTAAGAGGAATTTATTATTATCACATTGTCTTAACGAACATCAGTGTTGACTTGGGGGTCGTTTTAATTTGAATCAATCATAGTTTCAATTGCTATTTGCTCCCGCTAGTCTCGCCTTTTATGAATCTCGACATATGTTTTCATAAGCAGCAAACGTTGAAATCCAAACTAATCTCACGCAATCATCCAATTTTAATATATCCTCTGTCTGAGGTATTCACGATTCTCAGAGATTTTCTTCTTCACTTAGTGGTCACTCGTATCCGAATACGTGTAGGCGTCTATAGACGCGCATGACTTTGCACTGTCAAGGAAGTATACCAGTGTGCGCATGAGAATCGGGAAACAAATAGCTTCGTTACGGAATCATTATGGATGATTACCCGATGCCCAAAGACGGTCTACGACGATTACGTCGTCTTATGAATGGAATAACCCTTTTCCTCCCATCGTAATTTCTCTTATCCACTTGAAGATCCGTGGAAGCGTTTAAGTCAGAGAATACAAAAAATGGTTTCCATTCAAAGGACTCCCTGCGATTTTCTATTTTTGTCCTGTTACAAAAATACCAGGAACTCAGGTTCCCATCAGTGGCCAATGTCAATCGTCGGAATAGTCAAATGACTACTTTCACTGAATCGTCTTTTTCTCTGTCTTCCTCTTCTGTAGAAGCCTGAATTTCGGGTTTTCTACCCCCTTAACACCACCAGTCACCCTTCTTTGACTGTATCCAAGGGCTGCCGAGCGCTGGAGAGTGTTTAATTTATTTATAGACAATTCAATCCGACTCTGAGGTCTGGTCAGTGTTTCCTGGCCCCGGGCAGTTATCTGTTAACGATATAAGTAACGGGGGATGATTTCAACCTTTGAAACCGATCCAGTAGCCTTCCTAGCTAAGGGATGGTATTTCCTTTAAAAGAATACCTAAATAAATAATATAACCATTGAATTCTCCGTTAAAATCATCTAAACCAATATCAGTCTCTCACTGATCATCTCCACTTTAATACACCCTCCATTATGCACCTGTCTTCCTGATACGCGCTTCATCCACCCTCCCGATGTTCCTTGGTATCATCCCCCCTCTTCGTTCATCCTCGTAGAACATATCCTTTGGTCCGTCATATTTAATCCAAGACCACCCTTGTTTGCGTAGTTTTCGGTTACAACTCGTCTAATGGATTATCCTTATATCCTCCTGGACGCACCATCACCACCGCCATTATCGTCTCCCTCGACCTCCCCTTCCCTCCACATCTCTAACCAACCCCCCCAAAAAAAAAATACTAAACCTCCAACATCCATAACCTCATGGCTTTCTCAAGAAGTCCCATAGAAACTCGTACCCATCATATACACTAAGTCGAGACACACGCGCATCGCATAAACATAACAGTGATTTCCTATATTTACTCGACTTATTAGTGGAATTCATCCCCTATGCCATGGGGTATCTTACTGCCTCTTTGGTGGCTCGCGAGTTCTGCTTATCCTGATATATCCATTGAATAACCTGAGACGATCGTACTTGTCTCACGTGAAAAAATTTCCTTGCTCCTCGTGACTCAATTATACCTCTTATGATGAATTTCGCGGTGACAAGGGGTTGCTGCGTACGGACACGTGATATACGTTGCCACGAGGTGAAACAGGGGTGACACCACCGCATTGATTGAATGGGATTTACGACGTATATGATTCCCATATAAGCTCGATACTCTGGGCATACGTGTGTAACGAGCCCATTACAAGATTATAGCGTTATGACCTGTGCACTTATTAGTTGTCCAGACTTTCTCTCGCTTTCTTCTTTCCCCTGCTTCGCTTCTTTATTTATTATTCTCGCAAATTTCTTTACGAGAAAATGGCCGGGACGTCGTTATTAGCGGGTCCTTAAAAGAATAAGGGATGAAGAGTGTACACTATAGAGGTATAGGAGATCGAGTCTTGCAGCGGGCAATGAATATCAGTTGATGGATGTATTTATATATATTTTTTTCTGAATAAAATTTGAAAATCTTTCTCAAATTTTTCTACGTCTTCTTCTATCACTTTGGCTACTGTGTATAGACACAGGCATTTATACCGCTTGCTTCTTCGGCATTGGCTTTTAAAAGCTCCTCATTGTTATGTCGCGCGTGAGTGCGAGAGAGACGTCGTTATCTGGCTGAGAGTGTAATAGAGTGAGACAGCCTTATATAATATATATAGTTAGTAGGTTCCTCTCCTCACGGGCTATAGCTCCTATGGAGCCAGCATCAGCAAAGCGTCTCGGCGTCGGAGGCGCCAAAGCGTCGCGGCGCCACCCCCGGCGCCCGTCACTACGCCGCCAATCTCAACCCAACCCGCCCCTCGTGTATACCATAAACTCTCCTGTCCGTATCCGAATTTCCACATGCGAAAATCGCAAGCTCTTTTTTTTTTTTTGCTTTTCGTTTATCTTTTTTCATCTTTGTTCCTGTTCTCTTTATTTCCTTTGCATCTTTGTTCAATTGTACTTTAGTTGTACGATGCGTTTGCAATTTGTATTTTTTTTTATTAATATTTTGACAATTCCACGCAAAGACGAAATCGGTGCCATCTTTGCTTTTTTTTTTGTCTATAGGAATTTTTAAAAAGCCACTTTCGCGAATACTCGCTTTCTTTGTTTCTACGTTTTTCTTTAAAGCGAATGTTTCTCGCCCTTGTAATTTTGCAGAAACGACGCAGTGAGAATCGGCCCGTACGAACGAGAAGAGGCAACGCGAAAATCACGTGACACGAGAAAGACCGAGGGAAGTTTATTCACCGTGAGAGAATCCACTAAAGGGTGAGTTTCAAGTGGTATATACTTTGCATAGGGATCTTTTTAAACCTCCTTCTGTTTTCCGTATATTCTTCTTTTTTTTTTTCACTCCCTCTTTCCTCCATCCCTACCCCTTATCTCGTTTCTCTTAACATTTTACTCAAAAACGACGTCGACCGCTACACGACAATTGAAAAGCAGCCCATGATCGTTTCACGGAGTCCTGCCGACTAACTGCCTACTCTGATGAATGTCAATAAAAAATACTCATAAAGAATGAAAATGGTGAAATAGAGGAGTACGATAGAATGGCTACCGCATGACTCACGAAGTGATGAGACAGACTGGAGCAACCGGAACGCAGCATCCCGTCCATAAACGCAAGGGGCTGGTACCAACGATTTTCATCGTAAAGTTTCCTCCGCAACGAACGCATTTCTTTTTCCTACCGAAAAAGGTATATCGATGAAGGGTGGTTGTCGGTGGTGGGAATGGACCACGTGACAAATACGAAATAGTTCCCGGCCATAATCCTCCAAGTTTAATGCTTAATTGCGACAAATATGGACCGTAAAATTTGAATAGGCATCCCTTAACGAGGGACACGCCTAGACGATATACTCGTCGCTAGGAGGGAAATACCTTGAGAGGGCGGTGGGAGGAGGGGTAGACACACGCATATATTTGTAACTGCATATATGTATAATGCAATTTAAATGCACCAGTTAAATTTCACAACTGCCACGTGACCAGTTATTATGATTATAAGTAATTTGAATTTGATTTTTCATCCTTTTTTTTTTTTTTTTTTTCGTGCAATCATACTCGAAAGTTAAAAAATCGTGAAAATACTTTTTGCATTTTTGTTTGTATTAAGATACTCAAATGCATTACAAAGATATGGTACAGAGACACTGGAAGTATTCGTATTGAGGATTAGACGAAGGCAACATCCAAGTGACCAGAGAGTATATACAGGAAGCTTTCGAAAAATCATCTTCTAATCGTCCAGGGAAATCTCGTAGGGACTAGACAGGTGACGCACGTCCCGTAAATTTTGGCGGGTTTGACGTGAGATCCGATAGGATCATACCGCGCGTTTATTCCGCATAAATGGCAGATTGGTTTGGCATCGATGCTGCCCGATTTTGCTATCTCCCCGTAAGGTTTGTAACGGTGGGGGGGTTGGTAGTGGCTATTGTGCCATGGCAGTTACACATGACAGTGTCTGGTGGCGACTGTCAAAAGTCAAGAATTGGTATTAACCACGCGTCCCAGAAATCAAGCCACCCACCCCTATGAAATGTACTATCTCTGATCTAATAGCGCGCAGATCACTTATCAGTACATCTGTCGCGATGGGTACTATCGGAAAGCATCCCTTGACTGTATTTTTGATAAATATGGGGTGTCTGTCCTTGCGCACAGTTTTCTTCATGGGCATTTTCACAGATGTGGTTTATCAGTGGACAATGTCATTTACCCAATAGTTTTAGTCGGATACCCCCGATACTACTCTCTGCTTGGGGTAAAAGGAACCACCGTGACGTTCCCTTGAAATTTTTTTTGCCAGATTCTGGAATTACGTGGGCCGCATTAATTCTCCTGGCGGTGAACCACCCTTGGCTGATAGTGACGGTCCTGGGATATAGCGACTGGTGGGGCTGTTCGGCCAGCCAATCAGAACGTTCCAGACGGTTTGGCGCCAATCGTAAAATAGACCGTTCGATAGGGACGAACAACAAACAATAAGTAATAATGTATTGTGGGATGCTCTCTATGGTTTTTTGGTACTTCCGTTTTGATCGCTCGACTTCCGGCTGTGCTTTGGGAATTCTAGTGATTAGTCACCATCATCTGACGATAAGGAATTTTTGACAAATTATCCGATTTTCCTTGATGTCATTATCCAATGGGGTGCAGGAGGATCTCTTAATTCCACAGGGATGTTCGGAACCTTTGGAAAAAATAAAACTACCCCTAGTGTGTTTCGCTATGGCACACGGTCAAGCCGTCTCTACCGGAAGGCTCCCGTGGAAGCTCCTAAAATACGAAGGGATGAAATAAGTGTAGGAGGGAACGAAGGGATGAAAGAGGGTTGTCGCTGCATAAATTCCCTGTACATCTCAATTCACCCCCAGCAGTGACCATTCTCTTACACGTCGTGCCTCTGAGTGACACCCTGAACTTCCCGTAGTGCCTTTCTAGCCTCGCCACCCCTGCGGACTTGCATTATCATCCCCTTCGCTCATGCTGGGGAATGAATTTCGTGAATCCGTTAGACACGACCGGAACCGAGAAAACTTTCTTCAAAATCTTCGTACATACCCTTCGCTAAGTACGACCCTTTGCTACTGGTCATACACCCCCATGCAAATGCATCCCTCGAGAGATTCGACAAAACCACCCCTAAATCTTCCTTTTTCAATTCCCGTCTATCCGCTTCGTCGATCCGATCGCTCAACCCGCAATCGAGTTACCCCTTTACCATCTTACTCGTACTGAGGTCCAGGGACTGATTCGCATCCCCCATCTTTTGCTTGTAACTAAACAAAAAAAAATAAATAAAAGTAGCCAGCATCCGCTCGCGGTCCAAGGTGGATCCTTCAATTATTAAACTCCTAGCCACGGGGTTAGATACGAAATCCCCCGGTTACGAAAATGGAGCAATGAGAGAGGGTGCAACCACGGGTGTATAGGTACGTTGGTCTCGTAGCATCGCGACGCTTCTCGCACCGATATCCTACCACCACCGTGCGGACATCCCTTACGGAGGGGATGATGTGTTCGTCGGTCATATGGTGGGGGATCATTCTCCTTGGCATTATTTTTCCCCTTTAAACGGGGGTATCGTTGACCAATCACGTTGCTGATTCTACTTGGCTCACCCCCACCTATTGGGAATGATTGCGCGCGCACACTCTCTGACGGAACTCCGATTCTCCGGGTGCCACACGCAAGGCCACAGACGCATCACTTCTTTGGCGACAGCCTTCGGGGTAACATCCTCGTTCTCTCTACCCTTGCAAACATTCCTTATCCTCAACGTTATCCAATAACTACCCTGCTTCCTATCACTGCACCTTTGTCCTTTATAAAATATCCAAGTTCAAGTTCCTGGTGTTACTTCGGTACTTTAACCTTCTTCTTCTTCCTTTCTCCTTCCTGATCTTACCTTTGTACTATTTTTTTTTTTCCTTCGACCATCAACTTTGAACGACTTCCGGTTCTCCCTGCTTCCGTTCCACTTTTTGTCAATCGTCACTTGTCGCGAAAGTTCTTTTTTTTTTTTTTTTTTTTACTTTACCCCGAACTTACCTTCTGTGCCTTGTGACAGTCCGTCCAGAGATACATAAGATTCTCGTTTTTACTATAGTATTTCTTATTCATCCCTTATATACAGTTTCTTGTTTACTCGGCCATTAGAAACATTTGTTCTGTACTTTGTAAAAAAAAATATTTGGAATTTTCTACTAAAAGAATATTGTTAAATTACCATTTTTTCAAGTAACTTTCTATCGTTACACTTTCACAAGTTTTAAGTGAAACCATCTGTTGACACTCGTCCATTCTGTCGTGCCTTGTAATAAAAAAAAATTCTAATCTACCTTTACTTATACGGGGATTCAATAGAAAGGAACAAAATTATAGAAATTAAAAAAAAAAACCTTAATCGCCTTATCAAAGGGACGTTGCCCCCTTAAAAAAAAATAATTGTGAATTTCCTTTTCAATCCTTGTATCCTTATCGTTCTACCGTCCAAAGTCAAAGAAAGAGAGGAAAGAGTAAAAGCAGATAGAGAGATAGAGAGAGAGAGAAGAGTATAACGCGTTGTAGCAATAACCCAGTCAATCAGGCTTGTTCACATCCCTTAAATTTCGTAAAACGGGGTAACAATTTTCGCTGAAGAATAAACGTCGTTTATCGTGGTTATCCGAAAGAAGAGCCTTTGAGAGATTGATAAGAAAGAAAAAGAGCATTAAGAAAGAAAAGGGGGTCGTAAGAGGACTCAATAGAATAGCAAGTTACATCATGAAATTAATTGGGTAAGTAAACCGTGTGCAATTTGTTATAAATACATATATGTATTTCTGTTACGTATCTGTTTACCTGCATGCTCATCAATGTTATATCAGATTATGTAATTTTGTTTGTACCTCGTGCTTATCAGCTGCTGGTAACTTACGTATCACGTACTTATCTCGGTCAATGATCGACAATTATTCGAGGGGTAGCCAATTTTTGAGGCTGTCATTATTTGTCTTCTCTGATATCATCAGGGATGAGTTTCGATCTCAAAATTGTCGGGGCTCGTGTGTGCATGTGTCCAAAATAATTGAGCGTGTAAAATATTTGGTTTTAAAGCGGATATGTCAATTACACATCCGGGATATATGTGCCATAGAGGGGGGGGGGGGGGGGGTGAATTTAGTGTGCGGAGCTCTTTAACGTCTAGGGAAACCCGATAGGATAATTCCTGGGGGTTAACTTCTGTCCGGACATTCTAGCTACCCCACTAACCATGATAGGCGCCCTCCATCCCCTGTAGAGGATAAATTTCCTCCGCACGAGGTGCTACGAGAGCGAGGGGTTGAAAGTCTATTGTTTTTTGATTTTTTTTTTACGCCACAATAGTTTTATTACGGGGTTAGTAAGTGTCGGTATCTTAAAAAAAAAAATTCGCGTGTGAAGCGAGTTCCCCCGAGTTCATCCCCCTGAACACCTGGAGGGTTAAGGGATGCTATCGAATTTCATCGAGTATATAAACGATATACATTCTCAAGGAGGTAAACTGAAAATCGTTGAAATGTCTGTGGAATGATTTGAGAGGTGGGTGGAACCCCCAAGTTAAGAAGGGGATGATTGAGCTCTAACGATACTTACGTAAGAGATGCCAAGGCGGGGAGCATGAACGGCGACAAATAGGCTAAGAGATTGCGGGCTGTTTTTTTTGGGGGGGTGGGGGGGGGAGGTAGCACATGAAAAATCATGAGGTTAGGGGGGAGGTCACTGTCAACCCTTAATATAATTCCGACATTTGTCCACCAAATGCGGAGGGGGTGGCTCTTGGTAAGGAAGAAGCGTGTGGTAAGCTTTTGCCCAGGACTGTAGTGGTGTGGTGCAGGTTCTGTAGAAGACACATCAGAAGTAAGGGTGAAATAATTCTCAGCGCTTACTCGAAAACCACCCTCTCTGCCTCCCTACCCCAATTCTTGGGGGTGTGTTACTGGGACACTAGTGCGCAGAAGCTCCGGAAAGCCCGACGCGATTTCATTCCTCTCTAACCTTTTCCCAACCCCTGTGCGAGTCACGTCTCATCCCTCTATATCCTACTCTTTGGCCAGTATACCCGCGCACCCCTAAAATATAAGGGGTGGACCACCCTGACATTTCACCCGGTCACATTTTCAGCCCAGTGTCTTCTACTGCAGCACATTCGGTCTCTGGCCAGTGACTAGGGTGGTAGTACCGTCCGCGCTAGTTCAACCCTTAGCTGCAGTTACCCTTAAAACTACCCTTAGTACACACAACCCTTGTCGCGAATCATCCCTTATTAAAAGATCTTCACATCGATCAACATTAAAGTAGTGTTTAATGCCACGTACGATTTATCATATTCTAATCGCTCATATCATCCCTTAACTTGTACAAATTGGCGCGAAAATTGAAAAAGACAAAAATTGTATTGCAGTGACAAGTGTTTACTTTTCGTTTCATCGCTTTTCATTCACCATGGATCTAAACCCGTGCTGTAGCTTCGTCGGTATAATGAACTATCTGTACACCAAGAGTCTTCATCGTAGACAACGACGAAGACGCGGGTCACTTCAGGATATGGACACCTTGGGCATTCCGCGATCCTGGGTACATTGAAGGGAAAGGCGTTTAACGGCTTGCACAATTTAGTCAGCCTAATTTAGACGGCACATTAGTGTGGCCATTTTTAGTGCTTTTTCTACGATTATTTCAATTGTGGGGTGGGCGTAAGGGGTGTATATTAGAACAACAATGCTGGTGCACAAGGTAAATAAGAATTGTTATCTTTTAAAACTAATTGGTGATTAATAATGTGTTTTTATATTTTCGTCTCACTTTTTGAGAAAAATAAAAAGAAAAAAAAAAGAAACGTAAGATACTGAAAGATTTTTTGTAATTATAAAATGACGTGGGCACGCTTTATAGAGTCGTTTAAATGCCGTGAAACGAGACGTTTGCTTTTATTCATAGATGCCACAAATTCCCCGTGACGAAGGTCTCGCTTTGATTGACAAATTCATTCCTACGACCCTCACTACCATACCTTTGTGAAATAGTTACCGAGGATAACCGTGTACATCATCACCCTTTGATCGCAATTCATCCCCATTCAGCTCGCATCGATATAAGATCTCCTCTTCCTCGTCCCTTGGTACGATTAGGGATGCCAGGGGTCTGCCTGGATCGTACGGGCTGTTGATCTTCGTTAAGGGACGCTTTCGTACAGGGAGGTCATACGCGATTCTTCCTTCTGGAACCTCTAACCATTCTCTGAGATTCGAGGGTATCATCCCCCGGCCTTTGCTCTTTGGCTATGGTGGATCAGCAGGGGTGCTCGCGTGATTGGCACATTGTGCCGATCGATTAGCAGCGTTAACCCTCCATGGATTAACGGATACTACTACTTGGGGGGCAGTGGGGTGGGTCGGGGGTTGGGGATAATTACGCGAGTGATGCTTGATGTACGGTTCACTCATCTAAGTCCTGTAATATTTTATTTTTGTATTATTCAAAATCGAAAAAAAATGCCGTCTCGAAGGTTTTTTTAGTTTAAATAAAAATTGTATTTTTCTTATGCATTTTACCGTTTAGCTGTAAAGAAGTGTTTATTTTTTCTTTTTGCTTCCCTCGCAAGGGCTCTTTGGATGACATTAACACACAATGCTGTCGCATTGTTCAGCATTGTTGAAAATTGTAACCCTGCGATGCACTTCTTCGATTCTTAGATAACTGAGGGATGTTTTTAGCAGGAGAAGGTTGGGTTAGGCTCGATTGGCTTGACGGAGTTACTCTAGTGGCGTAGTGTAGTGGCTGTGAAGGTGCTGAAGGAACCGATTGGAGGACAGAAAGGTGAGGGAGTTGAAGGAAGAGAAGGATGGGGGATGAAGGGTGGGTGAGGGTGTCAAGAACCGGGTAGGGGTTTGTGCTCGAGTTTGACACAGTCAGAGCTGGCGTTGCCTGGCAACGACTGTAAGGGTGGAAGTTCACTGGCGTAGACACCCTTTACCAAATTTTCCTCCAACCCTTAGATCGACGCGTAACTCTCCCCTGCTTGCTACTTCTTTCTTTCTCTTTCTTTCTTTTTCTTTCACTCTTATGCACATTAGCCACATATAACTTCGCATCTCTTGTAACCCTTATAGTAACTCCTTCTTCCTTCCCTCCCCCCACTCGGAAGTCACTGACCGATCAAGTATGCTCGTGAATTGAGTATCTGCTGTGTTGACTATTTTATTTTACTTTTTTTTTAATACGAAATTTTTTTCATAAAAAATATCGAACTATTGTTTTATCGACTTTTCGTTTGATATTTTGAAAAATAGCCTTTCAACCTTTTCGGGGTACAGTCGTCGTCAGACGTATGGACATTTTACTTAACAATGTTAATTTTGTGTTAAATATTTCTGTTTTCTTTTTACTGACAATCAATAATTATTTAATTAATCGATTAATCAAATTTCAGCAATTTTTATGTCGAATCGATTCCTATATTAGCTTTTACTCAGCACGTTCACTCTTGATGAACACGTTCGGATCCACGCCTATGGCGAGCACGCTGCACCCCGTGGTAAATTCTATGGCAAATGTACCATGCCATGGGAGATCAATATATAGACAGAAGTCCCATGAGAACTTTTTATGTCGCTGTTCATCTCTCTCTCTCGCTCTGTCATTCCCTCACCTGTCATTGCGGCTGTAGAATATGTTAAATTCTGGACTTCTCTTATGCAGTTCCAAAACCCGACGATCCTCACGTATACCTGAAATTGTATAGTTTTTTTTTTATAAAAAATGTCTATATATTTAATAAATAAAATTTTACGAAGATAATAGAGCAGAAGACAATGATAATTATCCTTGTTGGGGATGACTTTCCTTTCTTCCAAATCGTCCCAAGAAAATGGGAGTATTAATCCAGTGGTGATGCAACTTGTTGCATTCAGCTTTAATGCGGAAGCAGTCGGTGCTTATGTATAGTATATTCAGGCCCCGGGATCTTTAGCTTATTTTTTTTGCGTAAATTTAAAAAAATGTATTTACTCTTGTTAGTTCTTAATTGTATATGTAATTTTTGGATTGTTTCAGTCAAGTGACTCGGGAGGATTTCGAGCTCGCAGAAGATCGCCCACGGCAATCGCAATGGCCACCCTATCCCTGCGAATCTCCATACCGGAGAAAAATGCAACGAAGATGATGCAGTTCGATCCGAGCACGTCAGTGTACGACGCGTGTCGGATAATAAGAGAAAAATTAGCTGACGCCACCAATATGGCACAGCGTGAGTAATATTTTTAATTATCGGCCAGAGAACTAAATAGAGGAAGATTTTAATGGATTAATAGGGATGCCTGAGATTTGGATGACGATGATGAAAATTTCTTTACAGCTAAGGACTACGGCCTCTTCCTCTCAGATGATGATGTGAAGAAGGGCGTCTGGCTTGAGCCTGGCAGGAATCTCGATTATTACATCCTAAGGAATGGCGATCAGCTGGAATATCGGCGGAAGTTGAGAACCCTCAGGGTGCGTATGCTTGACGGTACCTTGAAGACACTGCTGGTGGATGACAGTCAGCCTGTCGCTAATCTCATGGTGGTAATCTGCACGAAAATTGGTATAACGAATCACGACGAGTACTCCTTGGTAAGGGAGCTCGTGGACGAGGAAACTGAGAATCAGAAGCCTGGAAACTTCGGCACACTCACCCTTAAGAGGAGGAAGGAGGAAAAGGGAGAGAGGGATGCGAAGATGGATCAGCTGAGAAAGAAACTTAAGACAGACGACGAGGGTGAGTCTTTATTTACTTGACGGATTTTGCCGAGATAGTTGATGCGACATTGTACAATGCGATATTAAAAGATAACTGTCTGTTTCAGTCAATTGGATTGATCCCAGTAAGACTCTTCGCGAACAGGGTATAGATGAGAGCGAGACAGTTTTACTCCGAAGAAAGTTCTTCTTCTCTGATCAGAATATCGACAGTCGTGATCCTGTTCAATTGTCCTTGCTCTACGTGCAAGCCAGAGACGCCATCTTGGATGGTACGCATCCGGTCACCCAGGAGAAAGCGTGCACTTTTGCCGGAATTCAATGTCAAATACAGTTTGGCGATTATAAGGAAGACAAACACAAGCCTGGATTTTTAGAGTGAGTATAGGCAGACTGTCATCCCGATATCCATTTATATTCTACCTAGAGGATGATGTTTTGAAACTATCTGTACATCTGGTTTTAGTCTGAAGGAGTTCCTGCCACAGTCCTACCTGAAAGTCAAGGGTATCGAGAAGAAAATCTTCGCCGAGCACAAGAAACACGTGGGACTTTCAGAATTGGACTCTAAGGTCCTCTATACGAAAACCGCCAGGTCACTGAGTACCTACGGTGTAACCTTCTTCCTGGTGAAGGAAAAGATGAAGGGTAAGAATAAACTGGTGCCTCGTCTCTTGGGTGTTACCAAGGATTCTGTCCTGAGACTGGACGAGAAGACTAAGGAAATCTTGAAGACGTGGCCATTGACAACTGTCAGACGTTGGGGAGCCTCGCCCAACACCTTTACTCTCGACTTCGGCGACTATTCCGATCAATATTACAGTGTACAGACCACCGAGGCTGAGCAAATTTTACAACTGATATCCGGATACATAGATATCATCCTCAAGAAGCAAAAGGCTAAAGATCACTTTGGTATCGAAGGCGACGAAGGATCTACTATGGTCGAGGACAGTGTATCTCCTCTCAAGTGAGTTTTTGCATAACTATCTATTAATTAGATGATCATGAAGCAAAATCAATAACTTCAATTAGCAAAGTCATTAGTATCGTTAGACCAATGCACTTGTTGTTACTGCTTACTCGTTACTTCAGTTTCAATCGTCATTCAATAAAGATCCTTCTCTTGCTTTTTCATTGTCATTGTACAAAATGGAGGAATTCCTTAGACAACGTTACAAGTGCGTTTTCATGAAAATTACAAGACATTAGACATAAATAATATTCTTACTCTTCTACACGCAGAGCAACAATAATGCAACACGAAACCAGCAACGTGGGTAAAGGAAACGTAGAGGCCGTCTCTGTAGCGATACCAGCAGTGATGAGGGCCGGTGGGGATGGTGAGTGAAACTCCCAAAAACCCTTAAAGAACAACCCTCCTTTTTTGTAATATTAATTAGCATTTCAAAAAAATTTTGACCTTCACGTTTTTGTTCTGAAAGATTTTTGATATTTTTTCTTTTATTTTACATACGTTGCCGTACCTTGTGCGTTCTTTTTCTTTTTGTACATACAATACAAACCATGTATATACACTACCGTATAATCGAATCTTTTAATCAGTATTTAACGAGTATACAAAATGGCTTCCAAGGCATTTTTCAATGCTCCATGGAGTTTAATGTTAAACGCACATGATCATCCTTTTGTACATACGTATATTAGGCTAACTGTATAGGCTAGACTGCATGATACGGTTTGTAGGGGCTCGACCATACGGAACTGGGCACATGGGTGGTGCTCAATACACGACAGTCAGCGGGCAGGTCAACATCGCGCACGCTCCACCAATGGTAAGGACGGGACGAAAGGCTGGACGTAACTCCTGCCGATGATTATCATTGCAATAATAAAAAAAGTTTGGTATTTTTTTGTTGTAAATACCTAATAAACGACAGATTTACACATTTTTCTCGAGCACTTGAGTGATTCGATCCTCGGCAGGAGTGTATAGAAATCTTGCAGCAATTTCATTTATAATTAACGATAGTAGCTTAGTCTCCGTAGGATCGCAGCTTATCGACGGTACAAAAGAAAAAAGATTTTTCTCAAAGATCCCAGAGCATTTGTTAAACGAAGAGGAGTGAAATAGATAATGTCAAGAATTCTGTAAAATCAATCTGTCTCTATTGCGTGTGTATATACGAGTCGCCAAGTAGCCGAGAATACTCAATGTCGGGCCTACTAACGATCGGTTGAATTTTTCTTTGTTTCTTTTCATGCTAGGCGCCCTGTATTATGGACACAGAGTAGGTACATCACGACAAACGTTTTTCTCTCATAAGTTTTAATGTTTTATCACGTTTGCTTATATCTTTCACAATTGGTACGTTTTGCCTCTTTTTTTTTTGTTTCTTTCCTTTTACTTGTCGTTACTGGTGAATCCAGTGACGTCCATTGTCCTACGAATTTTCTAGATTTTCCCCGTTTCGATTCCTTTCTATTGTGTATTCTCGTTGGTTACCGTAATTTTTTTTTTTTTTTTTTCACGTCAAACATGTTTGTTTTAGTCTTTATCTTAGAAATTTGAAATTACACACAATGAGGTTTAGTGCATGGCTTTCATAAGGCATATCACAGAAGTAAAGTGCTCGTGCGTTTCCTAGATAACGTTATGAAAAGTGAAGGTTTTTTTTTTTTCGAAAAGGATCGCCCGGGTATTGTACTCTGTGTTGAATTTGGAATTATGTAAAAAGAATTATTGCTGATTTAGGTGCAGCAAACGAAAGTTACGTCCGTCTTGTCTGAACCGCAACGTGCCTTACTCTCGACAATCACAGCGGGTCATGAGGTCATCCAGACTGCAGAGAATGAACTCTCGAGCAAGGCTCAACTTCCACAGCTGGGAACTGATCCAGCTTCCTTGAAGTGGATCGAGCAGACGATTGATACCCATAAGCAGAATGTTGGATCGCAAATAGCGGCCATGAATGCGGCCACAGCTCAGGTCGTCACCCTGACCTCAGGACCTGCTGATGACGTGGATCATACTGCAGTCGGTGCTGCCATCTCGACGATCGCCACAAACTTACCGGAAATGACGAAGGGCGTAAGAATGATAGCTGCTCTGATGGAGGATGAAAATTCTGGCGACAGACTCCTGGACGCTGCCAGGAAGCTGTGCTCAGCCTTCTCCGATCTTCTCAAGGCCACTGAACCGGAAACCAAGGAGGTTAGTTTGACTCTAGCATTACTATTAAATGCTACATGAGAATATCAAGTAGGTCTGTTTCAAAGGTTGCTTTTCTCTACAGCCTCTCTATATAACGTCTACCCTCTATGGACAATATGTAAGCACTGAGTAAAGTCATTGGATGTTAGAATAGTATGTTGGAATAGATCAGAGTACCTTCTATACTTCGCGTATTCGGTATTAGTTTTTGCCTCAGAAGAGAATAAAAATTGTCCTTATATCTTTATAGCCGAGACAGAATCTTCTCAATGCTGCATCGCGAGTGGGCGAAGCTTCTCACCAGGTGCTCACCACCATTGGAGAAGAGAACGACTCGAATCGTGAACTTCAGGACATGCTCTTGGCCCTTGCTAAAGCTGTCGCTAATACTACAGCTGCCCTGGTTCTAAAGGCGAAGAATATCGCTGCCACTTGCGAGGACTCTACGACTCAGAACAAGGTCATCTCAGCTGCTACGCAGTGTGCCTTGGCGACCTCACAACTTGTCGCCTGTGCTAAGGTCGTTGCACCGACTTTACACTCTCCAGCTTGTCAGACACAATTGATGAATGCAGTGCGCGAGGTCACCAAGGCTGTCGAGGGTCTCATTCAGGTCTGCAATGAGACCTGTGGAGATGACAATCTTCTGAAGGAATTAAGTGCCGCAGCTGCTGAGGTCAGCAGGACTCTCAATGATCTACTGAATCATATAAAGACAGCGACTAGAGGCGAAAAAGCTAAGGAATCCGTCCAAGAGGGTGCCGTGGAAACTATTCTCGTCGCCACGGACAAACTATTTGCTAGTACTGGAGATGCTGGCGAGATGGTGCGTCAGGCCAGGGTGGTGGGTCAGGCTACAGCGCAACTTATTCAGAGTATAAAAGGCGAGGCTGAGAAACAAACGGATTCTGAACAGCAACAAAGATTACTGGCTGCTGCAAAAATATTGGCCGACGCTACTGCCAAGATGGTGGAGGCTGCTAGACAGTGTGCTAGCAGTCCTCACGATGCTAAAATGCAAGATCAGCTCCGTCAAGCTGCTGAGGAACTCAGGATAGCCACCACAGCCGCTGCTACTCCTGCACTACGTAGAAAACTTATTTGCAGATTAGAAGCATGTGCCAAGCAGGCTGCTTCGACAGCCACTCAGTGCATTGCCGCATCCTCTGGTGCTGGTCATCACAACACCAATCCATCCAGTCAAGAAGAACTTAATGCAGAGTGCCGTGCCATGGCTCAGCATATACCACATCTCGTAGCAGGTGTAAAGGGTACTTTGGCCCAGCCTGATAATCCTACAGCACAACTAAATCTCATTAATGCATCTGAACAATTCCTGCAACCTGGCACGTCCGTAGTTAAAGCTGCTAGGGCAGTCCTGCCAACTGTCACTGATCAGTCCTCAGCCCTGCAACTGAGTAATACATCCCAGCAGCTAGGATCATCATTGGCTGATCTCAGATCAGCTGTAACTCGCGCCAGGGAAGCTTGTGGCGGCCTGGAACTTGATGCTGCTGAAGAATTAATAAACAGCCTAAAGGATGAACTTGGGGAATTCTATCGTGCAGTAGAGGCCGCTAGTCTGAGACCACTTCCTGGGGAAACTACTGAATCTGCTGCTCTGCAAGTAGGAATTACTTCGAAGAACGTCGGCTTTGCCATGGCGCAACTTCTCTCTGCTGCCAAACAAGGAAATGAGAATTACACTGGAAGTGCTGCAAGGGAAACTGCATCTGCTCTTAAAGACCTAACTTCCGCTGTACGTGGAGTAGCTGCTACCTCCAATCAACCGGAGACTCAGAAGAAGGTGCTCATGACTGCCGATGACGTCATTCTGCGCTCTCTTCATCTTGTCAAAGAAGCCAGACATGTTTTGAAGAACCCCGACAACCCTGAGAACGAGGCTAACCTCGCAGCAGTTGCCAAGGACGTGTCAAATTCTCTGAACAAGTGCGTGTCCTGTCTACCTGGACAGAGAGACGTCGACAATGCTATTCGTAACATCAATGACATGAGCCAAGTTTTGAACATGAACGAGTTCCCACAAACGAACAAGAGCTATGGGTAAGTAGAACAGTTTTTATTATATCTAGTGAAAATACCGCCGAGGAATATCAATATTGACTACAGCTATTATTCCTTATCGGTTGTAAATAGAATGACTACACTTCTATTACACAACTTGTTATAAGTATTTACAGTACTCAGTACGAGTTTCCATTTGCTTGTGCAGGCAACTTCAATACGACCTAAACAACGCTGCAGCCAATCTAAACGATGCTTCGTCGAATGTCGTCTCTTCGGTTCGATCACCAGTCCAACTGGCCAGTTCTTCTGAACAGTTCACATACGCATTTGGTGACTTGCTTGGTGTAGGAATGGAAATGGCAGGACAGACTACTACAGAGACCCGGGGTCAGATGGTGGTGTCCCTGAAGAACGTCAGTATGACCTCTAGTAAACTCCTGGTGACTGCCAAATCCGTGGCAGCTGATCCTAACGCTCCCAATGCCAAGAATCAATTGTCTGCTGCTGCGCGTGCTGTGACGGATTCCATCAACTACCTGGTAGACGTATGCACGTCGGCTGCACCAGGTCAGATAGAGTGTGACAACGCCATTAGGAACATACAGTCTATGAGATCCTTATTGGATAATCCTAGTGAACCCATCTCTGATGCTTCTTACTTTGAATGTCTGGAAACCGTGATGGAGAAGAGTAAGAACCTGGGAGATGGCATGACGGGAATAGCAAATCACGCCAAGAAGTCAGAGCACGAGGAATTTTCAGTTGCTGTTAGGGGAGTGTCTTCTTCTATCTGTGGTCTCATCGAAGCTGCTGCACAGGCAGCGTACCTAGCAGGTGTTAGCGATCCTACATCCGTTGCTGGTAAACCTGGCCTCGTAGATCAGGCTCAGTTCCTCAGAGCCGCTCAGGCTATTCATACAGGATGTCAGAGTCTAGGAAATCCCACCAGTACTCACGACCAGGTAGTTCTGGCTGCTACGAAAATAGCAAAGCACACCAGCGCACTCTGTAACGCCTGCAGACTGGCCTCCAGCAAAACCAGCAATCCTGTCGCCAAGCGACACTTCGTTCAGTCTGCCAAGGACGTAGCCAACTCCACTGCCAGTTTGGTAAAGGAAATCAAAGCCCTGGACAAGGATTACTCGGAGATCAACCGTGAGAAATGTGCTGAAGCTACGAAACCGCTTCTGGATGCCGTCGATAACCTCTGTACCTTCGCCGGGTCACCAGAATTTGCCAGTCAGCCTGCTAAGATATCCGTTGCTGCACGCGCTGCCCAGGAACCTATAACAAGTGCTGGTAAAGCCATGATCGATGGTTCCTGCGCCATGGTCCAGGCTGCTAAGAGCCTCGCCGTCAGTCCTAAAGATCCGCCGACCTGGAAACTCCTGGCCAATCATAGCAAGAGTGTCAGCGATTCAATTAAGTCTCTGGTTGCTTCTATCCGGGACAAGGCACCTGGACAAAAAGAGTGCGACGCTGCTATAGAGATGCTTTCTGCGCGCATCCGTGAGCTGGATGCTGCTCCTCTCAGCGAAGCGTCTATGAATTCTGCACCCAGAAAAGAAAATCTGATCCAGGGTTTCACTGATCAAATGCAAAGCAGCGCCAGTGAGCTGCGTGAGAAATTGGAACCTTTACGCACTGCAGCTAAATATGAGGCTGAAAATATTGGTCACGATGTCAATCAGGTCGCCCTATATTGTGAGCCATTAGTCTCCGGTGCTATTGGAGCTACCCTGAACATGGTGCATTCTAAACAGCAAATGGTTCTATTGGACCAGACCAAGACGGTGGTAGAGTCTGTTCTACAATTGGTCTACGTTACCAAGGAATCTGGTGGAAATCCCAAGGCGATAAATCTACACACCGAAGTCGATGAAACTGTGGAGTCTACTAAGGATGCTCTTCAGGAACTTCAAAACACTTTGGAAACAATCTCTACATCCAGTGGTATAGTGACTGGACTTATCGATGCTATATCCAGAGCTATGGTGAGATTGGAGGATCACAGGACATCGACCATCGACACAGTGGACTCCTACGTGGACTATCAAACCAGAATGGTGGAAGCTGCTAAGGAAATAGCTCGTCTGGCTCAGGAGATATCTACCAAGTCCAGCACGGACGTCACCAGGTTGGGTCCATTAGCTGTGGACATATCTCACAAGTACACCCAACTGGCACGCGATACTTCCGGCGCTTCTGCAGCAGCATCGAATGCCGATGTTTCCTGCAGACTTCGTACAGGCGTCCAGGAACTTGGTCGCGCTTGTGTGGACATAGTAAGAGCAGCTGGTGCGTGTCAAATGTCACCCCTGGATGCATACGCTCAACGCGAGGTTACGGATCACAGCAAGAATGTCACGCAGAAAGTGTCCCAGGTGTTGGCAGCCCTTCAAGCTGGTTCCCGAGGAACCCAGGCATGTATCAATGCAGCCAGCACTGTATCGGGCATCATCGGCGACCTGGACACCACCATTATGTTTGCCACTGCCGGCACTCTTCATGCTGAGAACGAGGGCGATACTTTCGCTGATCATCGTGAAAATATTCTGAAAACCGCCAAAGCTCTTGTAGAGGATACCAAGACTTTGGTAGCTGGGGCAGCATCATCCCAGGAACAGCTCGCGGTAGCCGCACAGAATGCCGTATCCACAATCGTTCAACTTGCTGAAGTTGTAAAATACGGCGCAGCAAGTCTGGGAAGTCAAAATCCTGAAGCCCAGGTGATGCTTATCAACGCTGTTAAGGATGTGGCGTCTGCACTAGGTGATCTCATCCACGCGACTAAGGCGGCCAGTGGAAAGCCCATTAATGATCCTAGTATGGCGCATCTCAAGGATTCTGCTAAGGTAGGATCGTTATACCTTTTTCTTTTTGTTTTTGCCGAATGCTTAATTTTTATTAAGCATTTTCATCTGCGCATCAAAATCTTCATTTATCTTAACACTTGAATATTAATTCATATTCACAGCTTTAGTAATCTCGTAACGGCTTCTACTTAACGGACCCAGTGTCTTTGAAAAGAGCACTAGGAAAAATCGGTTAGAATAATTTAGAATCTACATTAACTATAAACCGATTGACATGAGAATTAATTGGGAATAACTAACGTGTCAAAGACTAAGATTCTTCAGTTAGGCTAATTAATTCTGTTTGTCAATTGGAAACTAATCAATAACTCCATAAGGATTTGTAATAACATTTATCCCATTTTAACAGTGTTGTGTTTCATTACTGTTGTTTTTTTTTATCTTTTTTCATTCCTCTCATGTACCTTTATTATTTTTCTTTTTTCTTTTGTTTTCTGAAATTTATCTTTCTCTTTTTTTTGGGGTGGACTTTAATTGACTCAATTTCTGTACATACACCATTCATCACCCTTCAACGCTAACTGATCTCATTGTGTCTCTCACGTGTCTCTCTTGAACCATGAAATCCTGTACTAAATGATTTCAAACAAAAAAAATTAAATAAGCAATCCTCGTGACACGCCGATCGTCCTCGAAAAGGCTAAACGAAAAAATCGCGTCCGTGGGTCAAACAACTGAAACTCTAAAATAACCCACCCCGTTAACCGGGAGTCGTCGACGCCATATTAAAGTCCACCTTGCATCGCCTTCCTCAGTTATTTTTTTTTTATTTATTTTTTTTCTCTCTCTATCTCTCTAGTACACGACTATCCTTCTTCTATGTGTGTGAACAAAATTAAGAAAAAAAGTGCGTAGTAAAAATTGTCCTAGTTTTGCCGTATGTACAAAGAGACAGTAGCCGTGGTAGCCGTGATAGCGATCAGTACACGTGATAGTAGTTAAAAAAAAAAATGTTAATAAAAAATAAATATCCACATGAAGCCTGCAAAATGAATTAAAAAAAAGTATTTATTATAAATTTTTCACTTGTGCTGATCCGCTAACATTAATGGTGGACTTTAATACGGTCAATAATTATTGACGATTTTCCTCTGGTTTGGGGTATGGGTCCGGATAGGTCTTGGAGCATCAGCTCCAGCAGCAGTGCGTCGCGACGACTGACGTCGGTGGTTCCGAGTCCGAGTGGTTCGTGTCCGATCAAGAAGAGGAATTGATTCGACTTCTGTCGGTCTCAGAAAGCAATCAGCCGGCACAACGAACATCTGATATTTTTTTACTAATGTAGTCGCAGCAGACGAGAATGATCTCTCTCTCTCTCTTCTAATACGACTCTATCTTTCTTTTACAGAATAATTTTCTCTCTCTCTCTCTCTCTTTCACTCTTTGTTAATTTCCATGTCACTTTGTCATACTTATTACATTTAATTGCGCGCGCAAGCTTATTCGCTCCTATCATTGGACGATCGTTGCGTTTGTCATTGTCACATAAGGAGTTATTCCCATTGCATAAGCGTAGGCGCACGCATGCAAGCCAATCAAGAATTTCACATATCAGACGGTCCTGGACCATGTCACGTGTCGTATATCGGTCGAGGATAGTCTTTATTTTTTGTAATTTTCAATATCTTAATTTTGTCTTTCTTCCTCAATTTCTATAAGCAGAACAGTTGCCGCGTTTGAAAATTTATTTTTATGTAACCGCTTCTTAGACAGATACGATAGATGGTCTGTAACGCTACAAATAAAATGGCAATGTCCGCTGATTACTTTTTCTTTTGAGGTTTCATACGAAGACCACGTGTTTAGTTCATTTCATTAATGCTTAAGCATTATTATTTAAGTGCGACCGCCTTCCTCTAGGTACGTACAGTTGGTTTGAACAAGATAAATGTGTGGTGTCCTAACAAGATCTGATTGCAAGTAGTAGGATCGTTATCGGATTCTCAATGGCGAACAGTACTAATTTTGTTGTTTTTTTTTTTTTCAAAGCCACATACCTAACCATTATTCACTGGGGAGACACTGAATAACCATAATATGTATTTGAAGCTTTTTTTTTTCCTTTACAGAAAAATTAGTTAACTGCTAATAATATTGTGTTTCAGTATTTAATAGAGAAACTCGACTAATAGCACTCGGGAACGGGATTGTCCTACCACTGTATTGATTTGTAGCATGATAAGGATACGTTTCGTTAGTCTGAACTGACGTTACGTATTATCTGTGATGTTCAGGTTATGGTCACCAACGTCACGTCCCTCCTGAAGACCGTGAAGGCTGTTGAGGATGAGCATACACGGGGTACCAGAGCCCTGGAATCGACGATCGAAGCCATCGGCCAGGAAATTCGTGCATTGAATACGCCGGAAATGCAGAAGAGTAACGTGACACCTGAGGATCTTGTCAGATGTACAAAGAGTATCACTACCTCGACGGCGAAGGCTGTGGCTGCTGGTAATAGCTGCAAGCAGGACGATATTATAGCTGCTGCTAATATGGGCAGGAAGTCTATAAGCGACATGCTCACCATCTGCAAGGGTGCTGCATACAACTGCGCCGAGACGGCGGAACTGAGGGATAGGACGCTTCAGGCTGGACATGACGTTGCCTTGAATTATAGAGAGCTTCTTCAGGCTATACTTCAGGTCTCGTCTAGACCTGGTGATGCGAAGCATATGCTGCCACCTATATCTAGGAAGATCGCTCAGAGTGTGACGGAACTCGTGACTGTTGCTGAGTTGTTGAAAGGTAACGACTGGGTAGATCCTGATGATCCTACCGTCATCGCTGAGAATGAGCTACGTGGTGCAGCTGCCAGTATCGATGCAGCTGCGAAAAAGTTGGCTAGCCTGAGACCTCGACGAAGTATTGAGGTGAGTCTTTTCGAGTTTTGCCTAAAGGACCTTTACTTACAGCAAAGCCTGAGGAAACTGAAGAAGTCCTCTGGAGCACTACCGTAAGATATGTTTGATATTCTTGGTTGTTTGTACATAATCGACCAGGAATCAAACATATTATTATGGTGGTGTACCTGATCAGCGTGTAAAAGATCATTTAAAGTATAAAACATTAGAGTTAAATCTGAGAACGATTGCAATATTAACCTTGCTACCTTTTGGCATTCTTCAGGAAACCAAGGAGGACATGAATTTTGACGAGATGATCCTGGAAGCAGCCAAGTCCATAGCAGCGGCGACTTCCGCTCTGATAAAAGCCGCTAGCTCAGCTCAGAGGGAATTGATAGCAGCAGGCAAGGTGTCCCGAACGCCGTTGACAAGTTCCGACGATGGTCAGTGGTCAGAAGGTCTAATATCAGCTGCAAGATTAGTAGCTGCAGCTACACACAGCTTGGTCGAGTCCGCCAATGCCTTGGTCCAGGGTCTAAGCTCCGAGGAGAAGCTCATCTCCAGCGCCAAACAAGTAGCTAGCAGTACAGCTCAACTCCTAGTGGCTTGCAAGGTCAAGGCCGATCCTGACAGTGATAGTACCAAGCGACTCCAGGCCGCCGGAAATGCTGTGAAACGTGCTACGGATAACCTGGTGCGTGCTGCTCAGCAGGCTATTCAACAGGAAGAGGATCGTTCTCTGGTCCTGAATCGTAGGATGGTTGGTGGCATCGCTCAGGAAATAAATGCACGTTCTGAGGTACTCCGCATCGAGCGAGAACTGGAAGAAGCCAGAGGACGTCTGACGGCCATTCGTCAGGCTAAGTACAAGAATAGATCAGATGTCTCTGATACGGATACCGACTTGGACCAAAGCGGTTACGAGAGCTACACCACCAGGTACGAGACTCGAGCTTACGAACCACCGACTGTTCAATCACCTATACAGTCTATGAACAGTACCCTGGACCAGCTTCAATCGACTACCCAGCAGATAAGTCACATTACGAACAATCGACATAACCTCGTCAGTCCTGAGAAAGTGAGCTCGACTCAGAGTACACTGGAGAAGAAGATGAAAGAGAGTCAGTACAGTCGTACTGGTACTGACAGTCAATATGGGTCAATGGACAGGAAGTACGTGGACAATCAGTACGGATCAACCGACCGGAAGTACATAAGTGACAATTCTTACAATGTGAGCGACCGACAATTCATGAGCGACAATTCCACAAGCCAGTACAGTTCAATAGAGAAAAAGATCAATCAAGATAGTTATGGATCGACTGACCGGAAGTATCCTTCTGACGGTATTTATGGAGCAATACATCAGACGCCATATTCACCCAAATCACCAACCAGGAAGTCCTTCCAGGATCAATCCTTCTCGAAGTTCCAAGACCAGAGTTACTCCGCCGAGGAAAAGACTTTCGACCGCTCTTATTCTCCCAGTCAGGAACACAAATTCTCGACAGAGAGGTTCGCCGCACCATGTCCAATGAGTACCTTCAGATCAGAAAAGCAGATTGACACTCAGCGTTCCTACGCGACACCGTGCTCCACTACTATACCGCAGAATCAAGTCTTTAAGAACGTAGAGACCAAAGTGATACCTGGTGGACGAGTCGAGACCATCACGACAAAGATCTACACGTCTACACCTGGTAAAAGCAGCAGTTCTAATTTCGAGACAACGGAGGAAACCAAGGAGTTCTCTACATCCGGTAATGATCTCTCCACCTTCAAGACCCTCGACAACAACGAGACTCTCGAGCAAAGGATGCTAAAGCAATCGACCACTCAAAAAGTGTTGGAAAAGAAAACCGTCACAATGACGACCTCCAGTCGTCAAGAATCAAAGACCAAGTCCTTCCGCTTCGAGGAGCAGTGATGTCCTGTACGACAGCATAGAAAATACAACAATCTAAAACGGAAAAGTCTCAATTAAACGAATGCGCACAAGGTAACCTAAAAATGACATATTGGCGTAGTTTCAATTTACTATTGCTCCCCTGCCCTCTCTGTTCATGTTTTATACGTTTGACATGCATTTCTTTTTTTGTGAAAGTTCTATTTCTCTATCTCTATGTATGTATATGTATATCTCTCGCTCTACGCGTTTCTCTCTTCAAATAAATTTTATTACTGCCGTCCCTGTCGAGCGGGACGCCGTTAGGATAAGCAAGATGGCGGGAGGAGTACAACACGATTGCCTTAGACGTAAACGCCTAGATAAAGTGCCCTTAGATAGAGACGTGATGTGCTTTCGATTTAGCCTTGTTAAATTAATCAAGAGACAACGAACGATAACCATTGCCTTGGACAAAGAATCATAAAAAACACTATACGTTTAAATGCTTAAAACCGCCACGAACCTTTTGTACGCCATGGCAGTCATCTTGAATACAAGCATGTTAAACGTCGAAACAAAAGCAAATATGTATGAAGAAATTACATATAAACGAATACAACAATAACACACGACAATATATATATATATATACAATTATGCATATACAGAAACTGTCCTTCTATCAAGTTATGACATCTTCGAGTGCATTATGACTTTCTTCTTTCTTATACGGTTCTATACTCTATTTTGTTTGCTTTATTATTTCTACTTTTTCTTTCCGTCTCCAAGATTGAAACTACGAGGAGAGAGCGACAATATATCTTATAATTAATTTACGTTAATACATTACTTTAAGAAGACCACGAATTAACAAAGAAGCAACATATCAGTTTAATTTTATTAATTCTTTTTCACGGCGTTGCGCGCGCATGCGTCCGTCTCCATCCCATCCCCTTCCCCTATCTTTTATCGTTAAGTAACTCAAATTAATCATATCTCCTTTTCTTCTTCATTTAATTCTCACACTCTCATTAGTTCGTCATTCATTTTCTGCTCGTCTCTTTCATCGTGAGTAATCTTGAATTAAAAAGACCGTTGCTATTCTTCGTGTATATTTATCTTGATTTCTTATTCCGTTCATATTATAACTTTCTCTTGTTCTTTTTTTCTCTATTTTTATAATATAAAAATATATATATATATATATATATATATATAACATTGCACGCCCGAGATCATAATCTTGACGTACATTGCGTGTCGACACGAGTCTAACCATTACCAAAAATTGAATGCTTTACTAATGGAAAATACTAGAAGAAAGAATGGATAACGAAAATTTGAAGGGAAAGAAGAGTGAGTTGCACGAAAGGCTAATTGTCGTAATACAAATAATTATCTCGTGGTGATCTCGTACTTTTGGCAAAGATGCCCCTAGGGAGCAACGGTGATGAGGATCTTCCAAGTATAAATAAAATTTGAGAAATACTGTATCATTGAAAGTCGCGAATCTTTCCCCTAATCACGTTAATTTTATATATAGTAATCGACTATAATTGAGACAAAGCGTGTGCCATACATGGTGTAGAAACAAAAAAAATATATATATTTTAGACTAACAAAAATTATATATTGTATACCGGGTTATTATCGTTAACGCGTAACAAAATTGTTGTGACTGTCTTTACAACCGTAACACTGCAACGATTTTTTGATAACATAAAATTATTATTATTACTGTGTATACTTTATGTATGTACGTGCTTTTGCATATGCACAGGGACAAAAAAGCGGGCGATACTTTTAATAGTTATTTTTAAGCAGCCAAATAAGCCTTACAAGTCTATCGTCGTGGAGTGTTACAAATGATTATTGAATTATTATATATTATTGCTTTTATTATTATTATTATTATTATTATTATTATTATATTAAAGATATACTCTATCATTGATATACATTAAATAAAGAATTTCTAACAGTAATTCAAGGAATACATGATTCATTTGTTATAGTTATATGATTCTTCTGTTACGTGTTACTTCTTAGTGATCCTGGGAAACACTACTATCTTTCATGGCTTTTTCTGCAAACCTTGGCAGAACAAAGGATGTTCTATGAACTTGATCATTATAATATCTCATGTTCATAAGGTCCAATTCGCTCTCCTCGAATACCTTTACTGGTTCCTTGAAGTTCGTTTCCTGTTACAAATAGAAAATAGAAATTGCCATGAGTTTAGTGGCAGTTAGATAGGCGTTAAGATGCTTCTAGGATTATTCAGATAGACAGGAGAAAGGACTAACCCGATTGAGACTTCCAAGAACAAAACCGATTTGACCAGTGGGATAGGTAGGCACCGTGGCGACGCCATAGGATGCTACTGGAAAGGCTGACCGGCAGTGACGTAACGTTTGGGCCACGTGATCCAAATTCGCCCAGACTGTACCAGCCTGACTGCAAACTATGCCACCTGGTTTAAGGGCTGTTTTCATTAGACTGAAGTAGGACTCATGGAAAAGACACTCTGCAGGTCCTGTTAACGATTAGAATAGTTAGTAGACAATTTTGATAATTAATCGTGGGTATGCGACGACCAGGAACTCACCTACTGGATCACTACTGTCTGTTATGATAACGTCGAATTGTCCACTGTGCTGCTTCATGAATTCAAATCCGTCGTCCACTTTGAGCGTGACTTTAGGATGCTCGAGACCCACGCTCATGAATGGTAAGTACCTCTTGGACACGGCGAGAACTCTGGCGTCTATTTCGACCTGGGTGATAGTCTGGACGCCCGGGTGCTTGACGACTTCGCGAGCCACGCCACCGTCTCCACCGCCAACGATCAAAACCTGGCGAAAGGTTCTTGAGTTAATATAGGGTTCAGTTTTATCACTAGGGTCAGTCTTATCGTGTTTATCTCTATACTTACGTTCTTAGGATCAGGATGACTGCACAGTGGTAGGAAGGCGATCATCTCCTGATACGAAAATTCGTCCCTCTCCGTGCATTGTATTATACCGTCCAGGATGAGTACTCTGCCATGTGACTTACTACGATTTGAAAAGTTAAGTCAGGAGTCGCAAGATCATGCATTTCAAAGTGCTTTCTTTATTCTTATATAGGTATCCGAATAGGAAAGCGTTAATCGAAGAAAAACGGAGACAGCCTAAATTAAGGCTATTTACCGTATATTTGGCTACAACTTATAAACAGTGCTGTTGTATTATCCATATAGCATACAACATGCAAGTACGAGTTGCTGAGCAACGTGCAAAGAACGTGTTTCTAATACATTGCTGACAAAGAGTGAGCAACTTCTATCCCGAAAACGTTTACGGCATCGCCAATCGGCAATACTTTCTTGTTGTTTCTTATTTTACTTATTACAATTACATTTGCATCGATTTGAGAGCAATCTAACAGGCAAATGCGAACGCGTCTTGTCGCCATTTTGTTCATAAACTTGCTAACGGGTTGATAGAAAATTTTTAGACACTTTGCTATCGGGGTTGTTATATAGGTATACGATACCGTCAGAGAATCGACTCACGTCTCCAAGACGAGAATATCCTGATAGGCCGATTTTTCCTGGTGCAGAATCTTCGTGACCTGGAGCGACAAAGAAATACCAGGCCAGAGATCGTTAATCTCGCTGAACCAACCTTGACCGAGCGCCTCCATCCTCACTGTCTCAGTATCTGAAACCAACTGAAACACGACACCCCGTGTCTTTCGTAATATATTCAAACAAGAACATTTATTATGCGGTCAAACACGTTCCGAACGTGTCTTTTATTTACATTTTATTTCACGTATATCCTCTCGTTCTCACTCAATGAACTGTTGACAAATCTGCACACAGTATGAATTCGTGCGCTAAAAAGTTTAGTGCAACAAATGAAATCTTTAATGAGATACGGATGTGACTCTGTATTTAAATCGTAATTTAAATTTCCCGCTTCAAATATCTTACAATTCTGCCAAACGCGTGCCAAAGTTCAATGAATAAAATGTAATATACTGCTCATTATACTCACTGTGTGCTGGACTTGTACAGCAGACCAACTGCACTTAATGGAAGTCGAGAGTGTACTGATGGGACAGCGTGGCCACTGTCAATTATTGGGACCCTTATCGACCCCGGCGTTTCTCTGAGATAATAATGGGATCAACAGTATAAAAGATACGCAGTCTTTAACGATAGTGACCTTTGACCTGTGGCCCTACTACAATCAAATACGCTGTTTTGGCGTGACAAAAATTATCGTACTTTTTTTATGCCATTAACCGTAAGTATCTGTCGCACTTATCTTGCGTTCTTTTCTTCTTTACGTCAGGCGCTCTGGCTTCCAAAGAGAAATCAAGATAAAGCTTTGTCTCCTTTGAAAGCATTCGGTTAATATACGACAGTGAAACATGCATAATAATACCGTCAAGGCATCCAGTAAACCGGCCTTGATAGGTATTATTAAGCCAAGTGGAATTCCTTATCGCTCCTTGCAATCTTAATAAAAATGCTTACGGAAGCTCATAATCTTCAAGCCGGATATGCGTATGTCGACTATTTTATTATATTAACACCCGTTATACGACGGTACTTGTAGCAATATTATCTTAAGACTCTATCAGTTTTCTATATTTCTTAAGATTTTATGGCTTACTGCTGTTTGTTATTTTCATGAAAAGATATCATGTAGAGTGTTATTATTTAAGTAGTTCTGAATTATGATTTGTTTTTCGTATAGTCGCTGCAGTGATTTAAACTGAAACAAATATGATTTCTTCACTAAGTGATTAATTGATCACTGAATATAATGTGTTTGTCGTATTGTAACTGTCGCTTCTGTTTAAGTTCTACCGATTGGAAGATCGGTATACGTTATAAGGCAGAGACGTGTAGCAAGTTATGCTGCGAGTAATGCGAATATGATTGTGTATCCATTTTTTGTAATATATTTAATAAATATGTAACGTTTGCAGCACTTACAACGTCATTTGAAATACACAGTAAATGATAATAGAGAGCACCGAGGAGATACTAGTAAAGAGGGCTAGCCTTATGGGATTCTGTGTCTGACGGCAAGTGGGCACGAGTGGGCGCGGAAGATATGATGGGACCAGCGTAGAAGTTCTGGAGGAAGTAAAATACCATGTAGTTCGTTTGAGGCACAGAATACACGGGAGCTAAAACTCTTTGCCAATATCTTGTTCGGTGAAGAAGATAATGAAGGGTTGATAAAAATAAATGTGGAGAATAAATTGGTGCTGCCATCTCTGTCATAACTTGTGAAACTTGGCGATATTATCAAGAGTGTAATATACGTTTCATACAAGAGTTATGTGATGGCGCCACATGTATTATGTAAAATGGGAGAAACGTGCAGAAACGTGAATCTCTTTCACTAGCCTGTACAAGATACCGTATTGTATCTTATATTTTCTTTGATTTTTTAAATGTGATTACCGTGTTTTAAGGATCCATTAGGTGTCTTGAGCTGTATATTCTTAAGTATCGATTCACTTATTAAATACTTGTATAAGCATTTTGATAAAATGGCTATGCTTGCTGAACCTCGTCGCAAGCAGAAATGGACGCTCAATCCACGAGGGAAACAGTGGAGTGATGGTAATTAATTATTTTTGTATTTATCTACTGTTCTTATTTATAATATTTCAAATTACTTTTAGATTCGAACAAGTTTGGGCAAAAAATGCTTGAGAAAATGGGATGGTCCAAGGGAAAAGGCCTTGGTGTCAATGAACAGGGAATGACTGAACATGTTAAAGTTGGTTTGAAAAATGATCAAACTGGTACGTATAGAATTTAAGATATTTTAGTTTAGTTATTTCATTATTCTGATTGGAGAATTCAATATTAATTGCAGGTATTGGATACAAAGACAATGGCGATCAATGGACTCAACACCAAATAGATTTCAATGAATTCTTATCTCAGTTACAAACAGATGGTGGCCCCGAAGTGAAACCTAATAATAAGGAAGGTGAGCTCAGTGGGAAATCATTAGAAGTCAAATCTAAGCTAAGTCGTGTTAGAGTCCACTACCATAAATTCACCCGTGGAAAGGATGTTAATAAGTATAGTGCTAAAGACCTTGCTACCATATTTGGAAAGAAGGATTCAATAGTAAAAATCAGTACTGAAAGTGTGGATACACCAATGGAAATTACAGAGCCTATTGGTAGTAAAGACAATACAGGTGGTGTGGTTACCATTAAGGGTGGTAATATCAGTGACTACTTCAAGAATAAGTTACCCAACTTTGCGAGGAAATACAGCGAAGAAGTGAATACAGAAGATAATTCTTACGACAGTGAAACAGAACGACATGTAGGTTTTGGTTTTAATAGTACAAAACAAGAAGACGAATCGTCTCAGTGTGAGACAGAGAAAAATAAATTTGTCTTTGAAAATCCTGCCTTGGATCTGAATACTCCTGAGAATGAACGACTTACACCAAAGAAAAGAAAAAGTGAATTTGTTTTTGAGAACCCAGGGTTAGATTTGGGATATCCTGAGAAACCAAAGAAGTTAAAGTCCATTCCATTGGAAACTGTAATAGTCACTGACGATTCAAATACTACTACCAGCGATAAAGGTTTTGTAAATATTGCTCTAAACCTAGATACTCCAGTTAATGATACTCGCAATGGTATTGAATTCGAAGTGTCCAGGGTGCCATTTGGCCTTGACAACAATGCTCTGGACATAACTGATGAGGCATGCGCAAAGAAACGTGTTACCTTCAATGATAAGGTGGAGTACAGTACTGATCTAGTGAAAAAGAAGAAGAAGGCAAAGGGGAAGTTGGATAAATTTGAAGTTGAGAACGGGAAGTCAAAGAAGAAAGAAAGAATTGGAAATCAGGAACAGATCCCTGATGAGACAATTGGTTTCATAAACAAGGCCTTGGACGTGGAGATTCTCAACGATGAGATAAACGATAATGAAGTAAACGAGCGAAAGAGTAAGAAAGCTAAAAGAAAAAAAGAAAGGAGGATGTCACACCTGGAGACTATTCAAGAAGCTCCTGAGGAAGACCGAGAGGTCGACATCGTGGATGCAGAAACGAAACAAATTATCGTTCCTGAAAGTGAGAACATGAACATCGAAGAGACAGAAACGCCAAAAAAGAATAAGAAGAAAAAGAA
>JARPRG010000495.1:130945-187348 GCA_031001745.1 Hartigia nigra | reverse complement strand
ACTAAAATTTCTAGAAAGAGGTCTTCAATAATTTGTTGTACAAAATATGGTGGTATTCATTATTTTTATTATGTACTCCACTCGGTATGCTCTTAATAAATCGTGATTTAATTACATATGTACAGAACATTCATTATATGTAGTAATTAAGCTATGTTGTTGTGTATTTTAACAACATTTTCTAATGTTTGGATTTTTTCCATAAATTTTTCAACCCGACTTCGTTCATCCTCGTTCAGAGTGACTTCTATCTTGGGCATATATTCCTCATCTGCAGATAAAATTTGATAGTTCAAATTGCTCAGTACGCTCTGTACTTTTTGTAAAAGCAAAGGATCGCATGTGAACTGATAATATTTTTTATCTTCACTTTGAACTTCCTGAACATCTTCAGCTCCTGCCAGAATAGCATGTTCAGTAGCGGTATCAATATCATTAAATAATTCCGTAATAATAACACCTTTATGATCAAAGTTATTTTGTGCTGTATGATCAGTTAACAACATCCTGAAAACAGAACATAGGGATAAAGTATAGTTGAAAAACGTTTCATGTCAAAGATCAAATTTTCTAAATCTTAAAACATACTTAAATTTCTTAATGAAAACATTCATATCATTTTTCGTACGACTAATATTATCTGTAAGAATTTCTATTATGATTATAGAACCAGCAGGCCCACGCACATCCAATGTGCTCGACTGAGCATTCTGTTTTGTTGCCTGTTGTTTTTTTAAAAAATTATTTATTGTTGACAGTGGCATATTCGACTTTTTTGCCTGTTCTATTATCTGTGAAAGTTTTAGATTCTTGTCAGGATCGGCCATACCTCCACTCTCTGAAAATTAAATGTCAATTAGACAAACGATCCATCCATTAAATTTTTTAAAAGATAACATTCAGTATCAAAAAGGCTTGTGTATCATTGCATACTCATTGAGTATTCTTGTTAAGGTATATTATTAAACAATCCAGTGTATAACAATACTAACCTGCAATAGCAATTTTCATTCTTCTTGTATACTGCAAATACAACGTCGACTTTTCAGCATCTTTCTGTCCCTTTATGTGTTTTATATTCGCCCATTTACTATGACCAGCGTATCTTTTACTTTCTTTCCACAGAACTTGACTTGTTCTCGTATAAATCAATGCACCAACCACTTTATTCATTCTCAATTGTTCTCAGTCTACGCCACACTCTATCTTATTTAACTAACCCACTGTATCCCGTAACCTTTAATTGCTGTGCAAACTAACAGGAGGTTATGTTCATTTTAAGAGGTTATGTATCACATGGTCCAGAACTAAGAAAAATGTAGAAAAGCATTCATATAAAAAGTTAAAGACTTCAATTTCCTATTGTAGGTACTGCAGAAGATTCTACAAGATGATTCATAACATTTTTAAAATTCGACTGGGCACTTGTCTGAAATCAGACACAGAGGGGAGTCATGTTTTTTCTTCTATTTAGTTCTATTATACCATATTATGCTCAATTTTACTAAGGGTTTTTTAAAATAGTAGGGAATTGCGTTGAATTTTCTGTCAGTTACTTCTGTTAAAACTTCATACAGAGGGTTGTCAATTCTCAATACAGTTCGTTAGCGATTTTTTGCTGAAATAATCGAGGTTTACACTTTGAAAGCCACTGCGAATAATTGCTTCGCTTATATTGTTTTTATAAAAAAAAAAAACATTTTAAATTACAACATATTTTCCTGTATGTCTCCCATATGATCACTATCGGGTGGCTGCCCAAGTATTATAACCGCCAAGCAAAAGATAGCGCTGCGCACGCACTTTCGAGATACGTAAGAGACCTGTACTAGGGTAATACGCGTATTACCGCGCGCGGCTGAAGGTCTGTTTAAACTGTGACGATCTAAAAATAATGATATTATCACACTGGACAATCGTATTAAAAAATTACATAATTACGATATCTTTCTTAAAAATCATGTATCGACTAATCAATATTCATCAAAATTTCTTTAAATTAACCATTCATGGACGGTTTTTACAGTAGCGATAGCTCGTTTGGTGGATTCCTCTCAACCGATCATTGTGATTGACAACAGTACGCGTTAATATCTTTATACTGTTCAGCAAGGTGTTACAAAACCAAATAACTATAATATAATTATTTAAATCATGTACTGACAAATCAATATCAAACAGTATTTGAGTTCTGAGCTACACTAACTTTATCTAGTCATGTTTAAGTAACAACTTGATATTTCAAAAAATGGAAGAAGAAAACTTAAATAGTCAGATTTTAAAGATTAGCTGTATGAGACAATTTGATTATTGCGCCGCTGATACGAACAGCACATCACGTGAGAATGAAAACGAAAAATTGTTTGACCAAATGTTAAGTATGAAACTGATATTAAGCAAGCGAAATTTGAGTAGAAGCAAAGTGCCTCTAACGTAAAAAGAAATAATAATTGTATAGATGTTTAAAAAAGAAAGCAACAAGAGCGTAATTGCTCAAAAGATCATCTTTTATACCATTTCTAAGAAGAAAATTCTATATCGCTTGTCCGTTATCAGTGTACCGTAGCTCATTTAATTCGTTAAAATATTCTCCACAGATCCACTAAAATGGTTTTTTTATAAAAAGGTATTTCTCACAAATACAGCTGTTTATTTATAATGTGACGCGACAAACAATTTCATTGTCAAGAATTTCTGAAGAACAATGGTGTTGAACGAGAAATCTAATCCGATGAATCTTTAGAGGATCTGCGAACGAATAAAATAACCTATATTACATTAAGATCAGACAAGTTATGTGGAATTTTCTTTAGAGAAATGGTACAAAATATGACCTTTTGAACAATTACTACTCTTCTTGCTTCTACTGAAATTTAGATTTCTTAATGTCAATTTCATGCTTTATTCAAACAATTTTTCATTCCCACACTCACCTGATAGGACTGTACCGCTCGGACTACCTTAAGGAATGTGTACTATTCATCATTTCTAGTACTGCAGCGTTTAATTCCATTGAACATACAATTCCTGCGCACGTCTTAGAGACATTCAGTTTCTATTAAATCTTAAGTACTGTAGTTGATGAACAATTTGGCGCTAAATTTCGTGCAAGAATTGCTCATTTATTCCGAACGTTATCGTGACAAACATTGAATCTGCAATATTTAGAAAATACGAACAACGCGAATATATCGTCTATATTTATTTACATCTTAATAATCAAAGTTGATATCAATATCGACATCACCACTTTGATATATTACAAAAAAATATTTACTTCTCATAGCAAACCTGAAACATACAATTATTCGAGAAAATCAATATTATACATATTTTCAAAAGTCATGGACTATATTCTAAAACTTTAACATTGCTCTATCGACCTCTATGTAAGCGTTATCAGTAACTTTTTCAATCTAATCCTCAAATTATCCAAATTGTCCCCAAAGCTGTTTAAATTTAAAAAAAAAATTAATTTTGAAAATAACGTATTAATAAAACATACCTGATATACCAACGCTGGATACAAAGACCTTCAGCGTAATCCTCTTGTTTAAGAGAGGGAACGGCCGTTCCTTTACTGTTGCAACAGTATCGATAAGAAACGAAATAAACTGATAAGCGTTGCATTAAAATTATATCAAGAAAGGTTTTCTCCAACGCTAAATAAATTGTTTTCGACCAACTGCCAATATATTTATTTCGTCGAGTAGAAAAAGTAATATACATTATATACAACACTGATTAATCCTTCCTATTTAAAGTACTTACAAATATATATATTAGTACCACACTGATGAATGCTCATCCAAACGACTTATATAAAATACAATATAATTATTAACGAACATAAATATTACTCATGCTGAAACATCTACATTTGGCTACATCAGTCATCGACAGCTGTATGCTACAACTTTCTGTATTGTAAAATTGAAAGTCAAAGAGATACCAAAAAAAAAAGGTAAAGATAGAATGAATTTTTAAGCAGCGAGAAACACAAATTAATTCGCTTATCGTCTATTAATAGAAAGCAAGAGAAAAATAATCAGAAAAACAAATCACCAATATGTACACTCTATAGGGTCAAATCAATTGTGCATTATCGCACATCCAACATATATACTATATATATAACTTACACGATATATCTACTCGCATTTACTACTTGCTTAAATAATTGAATAATTTTAATTTAATAAAAAACAGTCTATTCGCGTATTCCTCCTGCAACGCACAAGTGTCATCAGCTTTACTTAATAATTCTGTTAATATTATTATACTCGTGCTCTGTTGTTTATACTTTCACTGATATACATATAACATGGTAGACAAGCAGGATCATATATTCCTTTTTGAATAAATGAATTAAATATATATATATATATATATATATATATATATGTATATTAATTAGTATTCCCGCTAAAGCTAACAAATGTCAATCTAAAGTGTAAATACATTAATTAAGTTATGAAGACTTTTTAAGAGATTGTTTCCCCCGTATATAATATAACGGCGTCCATTACGACGTCGTAAACGAATACTCCCGTTTAGTAGTATAACTTCATTACCATTAATTGTAACGTCAATTAACGAGGTTTTCTCTCCTTCCGAAGATCTTGTCCCAACAAACGTTCACCATCCTTGCCACTATCTAACTATACATAATCCTAGTCTCCCTGTTCCGTTATTATTATAATTATATACTTATTATTATTTCTCTTTATCATCAATTCTCACCCCTCTCTATGTTGGGACGATCGGCAATCCACATATGTGACTGTTTCGCCGTTCACGACGCGAACGTAACGAGAACAGGCTCTGAGGAAAAGGGCAGGCTGTAGGTGATCTGTAAAATAAAGAGAAATTAAAAAAAAATCTCAATCTACGCGCCATTTAGTCATTCTGTTACTTCACGTGCGCATGATGCTTCGTGCGGATGCGCAGCGAGCCATTATGTATGTCAAATGCGAAAGCAATGCAGTTTTTAAAGAGATTGATTTAAGGAGACGCACACACATGGGATATAAGGAGAGTGAAGTTGTAAAGAATTATATTAAGCCAAAAAAGAAAAGTCATTTAAAATCAGTTAGTATTGTTAGGTCACACACTCACATGCCTTGTCATCTGCATTGTCTTCTGCTACGTGACAGGAGGGTTGCTGAATGTACTGTGCTGGTTTCAATGGTCGGCCATCTTGATCCTCTATCTGGACTACTAGCCCGTGATTGTTGCCATTTCCATGGCCGTTTCTCTGATTTAATCGCCAGAATCGAAGACCCTGTCGCACGTCCAGAGCTAAATGACTTCCTTCTGACGTTAAAGACGTTACCATGGAATCCATTAGACGTTTTTTCGCTGATATTTCAAAGAAATAATTGACATTGAGATTCATTGAATGTTGTCACGTGATCTGTGAGTACAAAGATGGCGGCTTATATATTTGACGCGTCTATTACTTACAGCGATGCTTCTTCAAGGATTTCGTATAGAAGTAAATGGATATCCTGATCTTTTTCTCGTCTTCCTCGTCTTCGTCGAAAACACCAGTGCTTCCTGTGATCGCTGTGAGATTATCTTGCGCAAGTTTGAACAGTCGCAATTTCGCAGCAACCACATGCTCGCCAGAAGTCAGGTTCAGCTGGAAATGCATATTCATCAAGAATGGATCAGCCCACGCTTCCGGATCCGTGTTTCTTGGAATCTGACCTGTGATGAAATAAAAACGTAATATACAATCAAAATTCTGCTTTTTCTTTATTATATTAATCATACAATTTTCAATAGACTTACAAGATGGTGAAAACATGGTCAGTCGTTCACGTTGCACCTGATTGAGACTCGTGCTCAAATTGAATCTTCCAGTAAGTGCCAGTACTCTCAATTTTATGTCTTCGATAGCTTTTTTTTGGCCTTGACTAAATTTACATAAGAAAAAAAAAAGAAACAGTTAATGATAGAAATCGTTTAATTGCATTCCTTAAATAAAATCACTCAAAACACTCAGCATGCTCGAGTCTTATGAATTTTAACAAAAATTAGGAAAACTTAGTCACGTAAATATTACGCGAAATTTCAATAAGTCGCATGACAATTATTCAAATTTACATGTAAAACAATACTACTGTCGGTGAAAGCTTCGCGACGGTCCACGACAATTGAAAAAGTAGGAGCCAAATTCAAAACACATCAATTTAATCCCCACGAAAAAATCATAGCATAATTATTCAAATAAATGGGTGTAGCAACTCTTCTTTATTTATACGGAATCCGTATTAACGAAGAAATTGGTAAGATATGGTCAGTGACCCACAAGTGTTCCTGTCTCGAATCGAATGTCTGCATAGCATATATTACGATCTAGACGCCGGCTAGACAGCCAGTAGAAACGTCAGCACGTCGGTCGACAGACCGACGAACGACGACGACTTTCTGTCTGGTAATCTTAAGGTCAGTTGTCGTCGCTTGTCTCGAATCTTTAATTAACCAAATTAATTCATCTTGACAAATCCCATTCTCCGTTATATTCCATTTCTATACATACCCCTATATACATATAGGTAAACCCGCACCAGACACTATGCCTCTATCTCTTTCCTCTTTCTCTCCCTCTCTCATTGCCACTCTCTCTTATTCTCAACCGACTGCATATACATATCGATATCTGAACCTTTAAGCGCACAACGCTATTATGCAGATAGCATCTCGTTTACATTAATTATCTTTCATACGTAACAGGCGCTATAAGAAAGAGTCGAATATTTCTCAGAATGTAAATAGGAAGTGGATTATATTTTTGTATACAGATCTATGCGTTTCAAATTCACAAGTCAAATTAATCGCTAGTCATCCTATTACACTGATATAAATGTTCATAGATGTTTCATCTTACACCCGTTAAGAATTACACTCCTCTCTGTCGCTTTGCCCCAAACCCTTACGAATTCTCTTTTTTCTTTTCGATCTCCAACCCCTTAGCACCGTTTCACGTGAATGTCAATCGGATTATCTTGAAACCATGATTCCAAGCATGTGCATTTATCTAGGCGCGGTACCCGTCACGCACCGTTTCTACGTCTTATAGATCTACGTGCTCTGTCTGTATGCCGTCTGGGAAAGAAAGTCGTCCCGGTTGTCTACCGTCCTGACAATCGGAGGATCGAGTTGCGAGAGAGAAAGAGAGATAGAAATTATCGAAAAGAAAGATCGTATATCTTTCGTTGATCTTCCAAAAGTTCTGTCTTCTCGCTCTTCTTTCCTCTCTCCCTCACTCTCTCCAGTCTCACGTCATATCTCCCTTCGGCTCTCTCGACATAGGAAGCGAGGCATAGACAAGGTCAGCGTATTAAATTAAAATGTGTTACATAACCATATAAGAGCAGCCTAACTGCAGCCTGACTAGACACCAGTCATTACGGGGGTGCTCAACTCGCTTCTCTTGACATCAAGTAAACACACATGTATCAAAGCCACGTGTGCTGTCGCCGTATTGCACTCGAGTAACAAGGAATATTGAAGAACGTGAGATGTTCATGAAAAATTATTAAAAATATTTTTTTTACCAATTTTCTTTCTTCTTCGAGTAAGACGATGAGGTTTGGGCACTTATCGTTCTATAATATTTTATTGTAGATATATAATGCGGATGGAATGGTTTGTTAACCACTAAATACGTGGAGGGAACTCGGCTACGCCAATGCCGACACGAATGCATTTACGCGTCTAGACTTAATAAAATAAAACAAATGCCGCGTGTGAGGTTGGAGGAAGGAAAGAGGACGCGTTGCTGTTGAAGCAAGATGGAGGACAGGGGCGATTTAAAAACTTAGGTAGTCTCTTCTAGCGGTATTTTCTTACTACGACTCGAATATCTGGGTTCGATCCTTGACGAACCAAATAACCTAAAAAAATTGAGAGACGGGAGCTATTCTACCAGAATTTATTGTGAAATACGATCGAAGCGGGACGAAGTGGAGAAAGGGGAAGAAAATAAGATAAAATGAAGCCAACTTGATAATACACGTGCCCATCATCCACACGCGTGTTGCTCGAGTTGCGTAAGACATTGGAAGACTTTCTAATCGGGAAAGAATAGGTTCTGACACGAATTCAGACCCTTTTTTGATGATTTTTATTTTTAATTCGTTTATTTATATGGATACTTCCGCGTTATTTCTTTCAAGTTATCGTAAGGGTAGTTTGAGATATGGTTGCTATTGGTTGATCGTTATATTTCTTGTCTTTGTCTTTCGTGTGATATCGAATCGATCGATTTTTTAAAAAGTGCAAGGTACGTTTCCCGCCGTTATTTAAATTTTGCGCCGAAGCAGTATTTCTATGTTGATCAACAAGAAAAGTTTTTTTATAATTTTCAAAGTATACTTAGGCATTTGCAAATGTTTTATACTTATTTATCTATTGCTATTCGTAGTATCTTGGCTTTTACTAAAGTTTTGGCAAGCTCAAACCGAGGCTCAAGCGGATGTGTACGAAAATACAGGAGGGAATGGCACGTGGCAGAAATGGAATTCGAGGCCTTCGACTTGGCAGGCGAATAGAGAGAAAGAGAGATAGAATATACATGCGCTAGGGTGTGCATATAATTACACCAACCAGAAAAAAAGTATAATTAGTATCGACAAAGAATAAATGTATGTAACGATGAATTAATTTAAAGAAAATGTAATTATGCAAAATGCGATGCTATTTAGTTTTTTAATATCACGCGTGTAATATAATAATAACAGCACAGCAACAAATCAAATTTCAAAACACACACTGTTTATAGAACATACACAGTATTACCAATAGTAAGATTCTTTTGTCTGTCAGCCATTGCAATTGGCTTACCTGTCAAAACTGGACGAAAGATTTCCACTAGAATTATAAAGAAAGAAAAAGACTGTAACGATAGTGGAGAAAGATAGTGATAAGAATAAGAAAATATTGAATCAAATATCATATAGGGTGTTACGTTATTTATAATTGTTAAGTAATCATTAAAAATTAATCTTGTACTTACTCTCGACGATGAGCTAGCGCCATTTGTTGATATGATGTCACATTCGTGGTCGGATAATTATCCAAAGTGACATTAGCATTGGCCATAAAGAGCTGCACCGAATCCGGCATGTCCTTTTCATAGCCCATCGTATCGTTATCAGCAGGATCGTCCATAGATCCATATAAATTCTGATAAGGCTCGTAATCATCATCGGACGCCGCAGTATCGTCATTATCGTAATTGAACATTTCCATTGCTTCCGGTATTACACGATACACGTCATCCTCGACCCATTCGAGACCCTCGTACTCGGTGCTCTTCCTGGAGGAGTTGGTAAAATTTGATGTAGACTTATCAAAATTCTCGATGATCAAAGAATTGTTATGTATTTTCATAGGATCTTCGGTGATGCCGTCATGGTCGTCACTTCCGGTAGTCAGATCCACCCTGACATTGTACAAGTTATCAGAGCTGGAGAACGAGCTCAAGACTTGGTCCTCAGTAACCTGGCTGGTCTTGTCAGTGCTGGAGAACGTTCGCTGGGTATTGACAGTGTTAACCGTATCCGACCCTTCCGTAGTAGCAGCATAGTCCTCGTAGTGTTCCCCAGGTCGAGCAAACTGTCCCAAACGATAAACTACAGGAAGTGACGGGCGAGAACGAGTATCGACAGAATGAAAAGTGCTGTCAGGATTCTTGAAGGTCGACGCGTTCTCCGTCATCCCCTGGGACTTGATCCTCTCGTCGGAATTCGAATCGAACTCTGAATCGTCGTACCGGATCTTGAATACCACGTGGGGCTCCATGGCTCTGTCAAAGTTCTCGTGAGGATTCTCTATGCTTTCCTTGGGCTCGATATCCTTAGGTGAGTCTTCATAATCCACCAGTGCGACAGTGCCGTCACCCCAGGACTGCTTGTAATCCATCTTGGACGCCGCTGTCTCGTAATCCAATACAGCCTGCTTGTTGTACGCGTCCAAATCGTACTTCCTGACTTCGTAAGGACGTTTATTATCCGTAGACAATTCCTTCTTACGATCCTGAGCATCCTTCGGATCTGCGTAATTGGTCTCCATGTGGTTATTGGCGTCCTCGCTGTAACGTGGTAAGTAATTGTATCCCTTCAAAGGTTTATCAAACTTCCTAGAGAGATCCTTGTTACTATGTCGCCATGTCTCATCCTGACCATTATCTTTCTTCCTCTCCTTCTCAATCAGCTTTCTATTAAGCTCACGCTCCCTAATCGCCAGGACCTCGTCCAGACTGTAGTTCAGACTCTTCAGCAGGAGCATATCGGCTGTACTAAGTTCACCAGTGATGATCTTCAGGATGGCCTTCTGTAACATCTTCTCAAAGCGCTTAGTACTTATAGGCGCAGTTCCTAAGGTGTTGTCCTGTTTAATCGTCTTCTTCGCGACACTCGCATCCTGGGCATGATTATTCTTTTCACTGTCGACACCCGGATGAGCATTTATTGACAAATCAGGATCCTCCTCGTCTGCATGACGGTGACGATAGTGCCGATGAGACGTCACGACGCCAGTCAGTATTAACAAAACCAGTATTACAACACCCTTCGTCAAGTTCCTCATTGTTACGGAATTCAAGAGTTCACCTTTCAGGATCGCGATAAGAGTACTGATAACGAACTAAATCAATGGTATCAATAATACTCACTGTCGCACACGGTACAATCGATATTTAACTATGGATCATCAGCCCGGAATCATTCTGCCATACAGAAAATGAGTCGCTCGAAAATAGTCTTTCCAATATATATAACGATCAATCCAAAAGAGAAAATTAATCAAAATAATTTTTTTGACTCGATCAAATGATATCTATGGAATTTAATATATCTTAATCCCACTTAAAAATCTGTATCATTGTCAACATCGATATTACAGAGATAAAATCAATTTTTTTTTAAGTCCTCGTATCTTTTCTCTGACTCCTTCGTTATTTCACCCCCTCTTTCTCTCAGCCTCTTTTCAAATATAAGGATGTCGTTTACTCCGCGCGTTTTCTCAAACTCCTCCGCGATCGGTCTGGCACTGGTACGCGGACCGGTATCGGACCGAAGTTAGCAGCCCGTGGTCGAAGTGCGTATAACTAGGAAGATTCGTATGCGTGTGTGCCCAGCGTGAGCCGTAAGTCTCAACTGAGCCAAGCAGAGCTCAGAGACATAATTCTGTCTACTCAGTAATTCCAAGAGACCGAGACTCAACACTAGCCAGCGAGAAAGATGTTCTTACTTATATACGATGGATTTCAAATTTTCGTCTTTTTTCTTTAATTTATCTTTTTCATCCTCCCCTTCTTCTTCTTCTTTATTATTTTCTCCAGTCTTTCCTGTCCCCCCTTTCACTGGCTCTTATTTCTCTTTCTTCTCTCTCGATACAGATATACGCCTCTACCCTTCTCTTTTGAATTTTCTTACTCCTAAATCCTCAATCATTTATCTCTTTTTTCTGATCGTTCCTTCTTTCAAGAGAAAGAACAATTTTTATTTATTTTTTTATATTTTTTCTTTGAAACAGGGAGGAAATCCTTGTTTGTTTATTCTCAAATGAATTTTCTCTAGTTTTTTTTCCTCACAGTTTTTGGAATCCTCTTTATCGCTTCCTTCTTCCTCCCTCTCTTCTCTCTCTCTCTCTCTCTCTCTCTTTCTTTCTTTTTTTCAGGAATTTCTTCTCGATTTTTGTTCGCTCCTGTTGTACAAAATGCAAAGACTTTATGATATCTATGTATATACACACGTCGTGGTCGCGTGTGCCGATACGTGAAACGCGTGTTCGGATGTCTTCTTGGGGGCTGCCACGTACGACTATATAGGATGTCTCCCTCTCCACTGTCTAGACGAATCGAAAGATATAATCTTTGAATCATAATGTATCGTTTAAATAAAACGTTGTTGCGCGCTCATATATACATACGTATATATCTGTAAATAGTACGTGCACACCAACGTCAGTGCCAACCCCGAAAAAAGCATCAAGCGGTTATAGCAACTTATGACTTACTGCGAAACTCCTTAAGATATCCCGAAATCGTCCTGTTCAAGATCTTCGGAAGACTTCGACGTCCCTTGCAGGGTTCTATTACACATACGAACGTATCTTGATATCGTAGTAATTGTATTTCGATAATTAGAATTATTCAAAATTTTATATATTGATTTCATGTCTTTCCCTTTGATTCAGACATTGTTGGCAAGAATCAACGAGGCAGTTAAAATTCTCATTGAAATTTGGCCTGTGTCTAGTGAACACGCAATACTGGGGTTCAGATCGCGAGTGATAACGCACCACCCCTCTCCCTGTTGCCCCAACGGAAATTGTAGTGACGCGCGCGAATCTGAAAATTGGGTTAAGGCATTCGATTATCTAAAACGTCTGCGACCGTCGTCATCGCCTAACGGCCCTGCTGGTTCTGACCCATGTAAAAAAATTCAAAGGATTTCAAAGTTCGCGCCACTTCGGTGTTAAGAGACGAAAACAAAAAAATTTGCATTAACGATAAGCAAGGCTCAAGTACGAATAGACGCTCTTCTATGAGTATGAAAATAGAAAAAAAGAAAGGTAGAAATTTGCATTATTGAAAAATGTAACAACACTCCTTCCTCCGAGAGGTAATACCGAATTAAAATTGAAACTACCAGTAGTATATCTTGTCGAGGCTGTCGCACGTCAATACTCGGAAGCTAGACCGTGTTCAAAAAATAAAGCCGAAGCGTAATAACGATTTTATCATCGATTCAAGGACCTTCGATAATGTATCCAGATACCATCGTGATCGATTCCGCGCGAATGGTCAACCCTGTTTGAAAAAATGAAAAATATAAAAAAAGAATCAGTTCGTGCCTCTGAAAGCTATTTCTGTCATACGAATATATTTCTTGGTCACTTTCAGCAAACTGCGTTCGCCATTAGCTAATACCTGACTTCCTGTAAAGCCAATTATAACTCTTTTCCACCTTCCTGGCAAAACTCATTCGTGATATATGAACGTAGTAAGAGTGTCGCAACCGTTTCATAATAAAGCATTGATTAGACATGGTACCGAGGAACGAGTCCTGCATGTTGGCAAAGGCACCTACAGTGCACTACACGGGTGCACGCAAGGAAAGATGCAGTTTCATCTAAGCGCCGGCGGATGCGTCGCGGTGCAACGTCACTGACGTCATGTCTGAATTCGTGATCGGACAAACGGACGTGCTTTGCGAACGGAGGGACAGACGGACAGACGGACAAATGAACCTACCAAGAGGGAGAGACGAAGAGAGAGTGAGTGTGAGAGAGAGGGGTAGAGGGAGAATAAATAAAAGGAGAAAGAGAGAGAAGTAGACGTGCATGTTCTACGTCATTGTACGTATCCTCATATGTGAGGACGAACAGAGAGACAGACAATCTGGCGTCTAGACATACGAAAATAATAATGCGGTCTCGTCGGATGAAATTGTTGTTTGCACTCGTAACAGTCATAATATTTGTTGCACCCGATGCGTAAGCAGGGATCGCGGTACGAGGAATTAGACAGAGTGTCGCATATAAAGGGTATTCGGGAGCGAACTGGCTTTGACTGGATGTCCATTAATTTATCCAGAAACTAATTGGCATTGATTGGGGCTTAGAAAGAATGAGATACGTCTCATATGCTATGTCTAGAATTAACGATACCACCGTGTGGAAAAATTCTTATAATGGAAGAAAGATACTTTCGTTGCAGAAAAGGGTGACTTGTGTGATTCTTGGTATTGACGTCAGTTATGCTGTTAAGAAATACAAAAAGTAGTAATCGTATAGGGAAATGGGATCCGCACGGGCCACAACACATTATTCATCATACGTGCGAAACGCTTTAGGACTCCGCATTGGAATTGTAAAAAAACCGCCGACGCGCTACCGAAAGGCGATTTAAATAGCGCGGGCGCGAGCTGCTATTTGCATCCTTTAGTAGAGACCGGGCCCAAGAGATAAGCAGTGCGGGTCCTGAGGGCTTATCGTAGTCTACGAGTGGATTGGTTAGATTTTGTGAATGATGGGAATTCGTTGGGAGTGTGGACAGGGGGCCTTATCCTTTGTTTAGTCTTTGAATGCACTAATATTGGTGACATCGTCAGGCCCCAAAATACTTAGACTATGTATCTTGTCTCGATCATAATAGTCAACGATTCCTCTAGCTGGCCCATTTGAATTTCGATGTGATTGTGAAACTGCCAATAACCACCCGCCTCACTCACATGGATGAACCCGAGCTGCAACTGATTCCCATTTTCTATTCTATTTCAACAGATAAACATCCAGATTCATATTCTACTACTTTTTTTTCCTTTTCTACTTCTCTACAATACTTTATCACTTTTTTTATCTATGGATCCACGTGCCAACTGCGTCCAGTCATTGGGCATTGGATCACAGTTATTCCTCTAATTTCACTCGTCATAATTAGTTATGGCCCGAAAATGTCTTCTTTGTTAACACATATGTATCACGCGTCAAGGTGAATCAATAAGAAACAAAGAATCTCAGTATCACGGAGATGAAATTTCGTCCCTTCCATTTGGCACGTGTTATCCGATAGGCGGATGTAAAATTTTGCAAATGCATACAGGAAGCTCCGCCATCATTCGGAAGAGAACCCAGTAGATGTTGCGTCACTCGTCTGATGCGCGTCTCCGGCTGGAATTCGCCTTCTCGTATTGGCCGGAAAAGGTATATGAGATCGACGATGGCGCAGGAGGTTAGAAGTTGAGGCGTAAATACAAGAAAGGGGCGTCCATATCGGTGATATGCGTCGCGACGGATGCCCATCGCGTATATATGTACATATGAAGAGAGCGAGAGAAGGCCGCGCTCGGTTTACAATTTCGAGAGGCGGGCAGGAACATTAAACTTCCGCGAGTCGAATTCCGCTGTGGGAAACACGAAGACGTCCTCGGGTATCATCCCCGACGGTTGCGACGCCTTACGCGATGATAGCTGCTTGACAAGTAGCCGACTATTATCATTGCCAATAGGATGCATTATGAATATACATTAGTACTGATAAGACGTCATATTAACCTACAGCATAACCTACACCCAGATTCACCTGTCTCTCTGCGGACTATGCCAAGTCCTCTCATAATTCTGGCGAATGTCCAGAGATCGCAAAAGATCTTAGGGCGGATTTCGAACTTGCGACACGTCCGTGAAGTCAGCCTCTACCTGGAAGAACAACGGATATCGCCATACGGTACTTGTATATTTTTTCTCCATTTTCTTCGCCGCATCATTCGACTACTGTTTATAAATACGGTACAGCTCACAGCATCTCAGCCAGACTAAACAGCCATTATGGTCCATGACTGTTGTTCCTTTATGATCGCTCAGGCGATACACGTGTGGACGAAGCTTGATCCAGCTTCCACAAGCTTGATATATCCCTTATGCAAACAATCCTCAATCGTACGAGTACTAATTTGATCCATCGTAAGATCAGATGACCTTTGTATAACCTCACGGAAAAAAGATTCTTCCGGAATGTAAATTCCGTGCTTACCTTTTATATGTCTTGAGTATTGTTTAGGACGATAATTTGATGTATCTTTAGGTTAAAGTAATAGTCTGTACTATTGCGTCATGATAGCAAAATTAACGTTCTCAGCAACTCTACGTTTTGCATATATCCCGCGACGGAATGGCGAATAGGATACTGCCATGGCCTAGCACAAAAATTCAGACGTGATTCTAGTCGCATTGCGTTGTCTTACGTCCTCGTAAGATAACGTCTGCAATATCATCCGTCTCGAAACAGAGAGAATTTCTCATAATCAGTCATGTTACTTGTCACCTGACGACAGCACACGTTTAGCATACACGTAACAAATGCACAGCTACTCGGAAAAACATAATTGAATAATAAAATAGGATGAAATTCCGTAACAGGCAAAGTACATCGAGAAATAACAAACACTTATCGATATAGTTCACGTTTTACAATTATAATTCTGTAACAGTTTCTTTAAGTGAATTTGTTGTTAGGTTAAGTTACGTGAACAGATAATACAATTAAAGAGAAGTCGAACCTCATCTTTCCCTTCCATTAAATTTCTCCGCCCACGTATAGCGTAGACGAAAGGAAATAAATAAAAGGGAAAAATCAGGATAGCACTCTATAGCTTACTCCAATAAAATACAGTTAAATAAGATATTTCGGAACACAAAAAAATTTTCAAATTCTTTCAGCGATTTTAAATAAAAAGCAGCACCGACTGATATCAATATTTCAAACATTGACAACGACGACCCAATCGATTTCAAAGACGCTGTTCGCAGCAGAGTTTGGATAATCGGTATATCCATCTTTCTTATATACGTGTAAATACACATAAGACCATCTCTCTCGCACTCACAACAGATATAGGAAACTCGAAAAGTCTTTGACAGTACACTCTTTTTCAATACGTCTGACAAATCTCCAATGCCAAATGGCATTCTTACGTATGTAAGTAGGTGATATCAATTAGGCACCATGATTTTGCCTGGTAACCCTTTAAGCCGTTTATAAAAATAAATTAAATGATAGTCAGTGAAAAAGAAATAGTATATACGTTTAGCTAGGAGATACCAAATATAGTCGGGATAACGATATTTCACTAGGAGTCTGGTAATTTCAATGCCATTTACCAGCTACGGGACGCTACGTGATTTCAGTCGCCAAGGCAAGATTGCTGTACGATTTTGATATACATTGGTGCGAATCTTGTATTCAAATTGGCGACAGACGGCTACTCATATTCCACGACGTCGGTGAGCCCAGAAAATACGTAGTACGTCTGCCCCACGTTCCGCACTATAAATAGCGTCGGGACGTTCTATATTCGAGAAATCTGTGGAAAGCCCTCATGCGTGGCACATCGTCAATACTATCTACATAGATACATTTATTATAAATGCTTAGACATCTCATGGCGTCGCGGGTTTCTTGTCCTAGTAGCACGTGCTGGCTTTATCGGATTAAAAATTTGTTTAAACCTTCCACACATTGATTATTTCCATTCCGCTCTGTATTCTTCTTTCTGTGCCCTGGGTCTACCGTATACATAATATAAATATAATTGTTAACACTGAAAATGCCCCTTCATTCATACTACTACAATTCAGGATGTTTGTTTCAGAACTAAATTCCATAACATAATTATAACTAACGATTAGCTGTTGATATGACTGTCTCTTTCTTATGCGCGTAAACGCTCATAAGCCCATCTTTCTCGCACTTACGTACAGTATAGAAATTTACAAAATTTAAAGGCTAAGACCTTCTCTCTCCGATCAGACGTACATACCTGTGCATGCCGAAGGATTATACAAGAGACAGGACGTTCTTTCTATATCCGTCCTTCTCTAACAGTCACGAGACCCCAATCACACCGTCTCTCTCGTACTCACAGGCACTATAGAAAACTCAAAAAATTCAGAAAATCCAGACTTTTTTCCCCCTTTTTCCTCGTCGCGTTATCTCGATGTATGACGTACTTTATACAATGCCAGGATTATCACAATCAAATCAGTATCTACCAGATACGAACAACGACTTATAATACTAGACTGTCTACTGTATCAAAAGGAACAGCGGATATCGTCATAGATACTTTACTATTTTGTAAAATACGTATAATTCTAGATAGAAAATTTTACCATTGTCGATACGTTACTGTTTGTTGGATATACAAATATACGATGACGATTCATATGAAGATTTACATAGGTGTCGCTACGACTCTATAGTCGCTATTGTCAACGGCTCCAATGTGCTTTTATGTGATTTCCTCTTGGAATATACAGGTGAAAGTATTTGATAAGAATCTGCATACCAATGAAGTCCCTTTCGCGTAGCTGATACGTGACATTTTCAACAGGAAATTCGGTACTATTAATTGACGCGCGACGTAATAAATACGATCCTTGTGAGTATCTCTTTTTTTTCTCGTGCATTAATGCATTTGCTGTGTGTGCATGCCAGGTACGTTTTCTGAAATGAAAGAGATGATATTACCGATGTACGATAACTGTAGAATAAATTGTTTTTTTTTTTTTCATTTCTTTTGCGTCACTATATTTTTTTGGATGGTCTGGCGCCATCCTTTTTTGTCACTCTGTCTGGGCAATATTTACAAACTTTCGGGTTCCATGGCATCTGTTGGCTATCGGCCATTGGTCACTGGCTTTGCATAAAAATAGAGGGGGTTCTACATTTATGCTATTCCAGGTGTCATCCGATTCAGACAATCAATGTCGTCGGTCTTTGTTTGTATTTTATTTGCTGACTATGGCGTGACGTTTCTTCTAAAAAATTTTATAATTTTATTTATTGTCGAGTTTCGTGTTACGGTTATGGTAAAATTATATGATCGTCATTGAGAATAGGGATCTGTAAAACAATGCACTAAAATAATATCTTACCATTAATCACGTGCTAACTCGACTGATTTTAAGTTATTAAAAAAAGGAAAGAAAACTCGCATAGACCAAATTGCATTGTGCAATGTCGATTTCTTTCAGTATTTTGAATGCAATCAATACAATTGCAATTGCAATCAATGCAATATGTATTCAGTATTTGTATTGCAATCATGTAAGTTAAAAATTATCTTAAGAATCACGATTAAAAGTTATCTTTATACCTATGATGGCGTTATCGTATCTTCTTATCGCTACCTTATTCCCTCTCTTCTCTCTTTTCTTTTTCTCATTATCTATCACTGTCTATGGGCTTATTAATATCTGTTGAATTTTGTAGATAAGTTTCGTAGTTATTTCACTGTCTCCGCGGCGATAGCATCCGCTTGCGACTCTTGAAGTTTGCAAGAAAAACTAATCAGTAATCGTTAATAATTTTAATTCATGTTAAATCGTTCTGGATGATTTGAATTTAAAGAAAAATTACTTTTCTGCTCTTTAACGACTTACTTAAATTTAAATTCAGGAAAAATGAAATAAAGAGAGAGAGAGAGAAAGAGAGAGAGAGAGAAAGTTTGAATGGAAGAAATATACTCAATAATATGCGTCACTACACCTTTCATAATCAGAGAGACGTTAGCCATTTATAACTAGAAAACCACTTATGCCACTCGTATTCTTTTTAATCCAGTAAAGTAGTGCAAAGACGCTGTGTAAAGACAAGAAGCGATATTAAGCTCAAGAGAATTTGAAAAGAAGAAACAATGGCTGAAAACATAAATGCAGGATATATAGCGGTAAGAATTATATTTGATTATCAATCACATATATCACATTTGTATGACGACGTATCTATCCAAATTTTATTTCATTCTGTCATATGGTTTGTTAGGAACATAGATTGGAGGCCGTGGAAAACGGTAATGGGGAACACAAAAATGCCATCCAGTTATGTAGGGTGATTTTACCAATGAATGAACAGGACCCAGTAAATGCAGACGTTCACGTAAATTATATCTATACATATATAGTGATTTTATCAAAACAGAACAGTAAATTCTTTTGCAAATTGCCCATTTACCAAATTACATAAATAGCTGATAAAAATGACAAAAAAATGTCGATGAACCATTTTCTGTGGCTTAAATATATCTTTTATTTCAATGCGTCATATTTATTGCTTTATATGTTTTAGAGAAACGAATCTTCACGTAAAAAGTATCAATGCCTCGCCAATGGCAGAGAAGCATTAGGCAATCATTTTTCGAATAATCCACGTGTTTATCGTATAATACTTCTTACTTTACTTAATATCGTTGTCGTCTTGTACTTCGCCTACGCCACTGTGTTTTGGATGAGGAACAGTAAGTACCTGGTGATCATCGTGAAACGTATATGCGTCTGGCATCGCCGGATGCCTGACATGACTAAAATACAACGAGGATGTAACACCATGAAATTTTATGACAATTAAATTTTTTCAGACACTAATTGCGAGTTTGAATGGTGTGACGGTTATGGGATGCTGTTACTTTTACTGGGATTTACTTACTTTGGATTATTTTACTACTGTATATTGAAAAAATACCTAGGGAGATACGTAAAGAGGATATTAAGACCCTTTGCACGATCCTTTAAGAGGTTACGTGCCAGGAAACATACTTATTTTCTTGTAAAAATTATATTTTATCTCTTTATTTTGGCAGCTACTATCGTATTTCTTATTCTTGATACCCTGAATGATCGTGATCGATTAATTAGTTGCGTTGGCGTTATCGTTCTCATAGGATTAGGCTGGCTCTTTTCGAAATATCCCACGCAGGTAAGTTAAGAGCTGCTGCAGCGAAGATACTTTGTATTTATTCTTTTTAATTGTTGGTCTTTCTTATTTCAGGTAAAATGGCGGCCTGTTATATGGGGACTTATATTGCAATTTTGTTTTGGTCTTTTAAGTATCAGATGGTCCGTTGGACGAGCCATTTTTCAATGTTTCTCCAACAAGGCCGCAGCTTTTATGGATTTTTCTAAAGATGGCGCCAGTTTTGTATTTTCAGACGAACTCGTGAACACCATTGGAGTTTTTGCATTCGCTGTAAGTTTTATTGTTATTGTATTATATTATAAAAAATTCGATACCGTATATCTTATTGTTATTTATAGGTTCTACCTGTGATCTTCTTCTTTAGTTTTTTTACACAAATACTGAATTACTATGGTGTGCTCCAGTGTGTCATCATGAAAGTCGGATGGCTCCTTCATTTCTTAATGGGTACTACATCATGTGAATCTATGAATTCTGCAGCAAATATATTCCTGAGCATGGTACAGTTAATGTTAGCCATTCCAGTAAGATTTTGTAAAAAAAAAAAAGCGAAAAAGATTAATAACTATCTGTTTCTTTCTCAGAGCGAGAGTCCTCTGTTGATCAAGCCATACGTAAGTAAGCTGACCGCGTCAGAGATCCATGTGATAATGTGTTCCGGTTTTGCGACAGTTTCCGGTTAGTCAAAGCTGCTCGGGTAACCAAGTTCACAGGTGTAAGGATGCATAAAATTCACCATAATCAATATATATGTTACAGGAAGTGTATTAGCGGCGTATATCGGCTTTGGTGCTGAACCAGCTCATCTTATAACAGCATCCGTGATGTCAGCACCTGCAGCATTGTGCTTCAGTAAACTATTTTATCCGGAAACTGAGGAAAGTCGAACCACAGTGAAAAATATTGAACTGGTAAAATCGTAAGTGACGTCCTGAAACACTTATGTGAACTTCCTGAGTGTCCTGATAATAACTCATATCAATTTCAGGGAAGACTCGAGCGTAATAGATGCAGCGACGAAGGGCGCAATGGCAGGTATACCTCTGGTATTGAGTATCATAGCAAACATAGTGGCATTTGTATCCATGGTATCCTTTTTTAATGGCGTTCTCTCCTGGTTGGGAGGTTTAGTTGGTAATGATTCTCTGTCTCTCGAGGTAAGAGTTCAATCATGCAGAAGATTATGTGAAGAATAATGAAGAACTCTTCAGAGTAATTCATTGTTTTTATTATTACAGTTGATACTCTCGAAAATATTTATGCCCTTGAGCTGGATGATGGGTATACCATGGAACGAGTGTGAATATGTATCCACTCTAATTGGACTTAAGACAATAATAAATGAATTTGTGGCTTATCAAAAATTGGGTGTCTATAAAGAAGAAGGGGTCCTTTCGGCAAGGTCAGAGGCCATAGCTACTTATGCTATATGCGGCTTTACTAATCCTGGTTCAATTGCAATTATGATTGGTGCTTTGACTGCAATGGCTCCTGAGAAAAGGGAAATCATCGTCAGCGTAGCACTCAGAGCATTTATTGCTGGTAGTGCAGTGTGTTTTCTCACGGCTTGTATAGCTGGTAAGAATAATTATTATTTTACTTTGTTTGTTATTTTATACTTCGTTTTAATTATTAGGTATGTTAATGAGCGAGGATTATTATACAACAGTCAGTTCAACGACAAACTCTACAACTACTATGTTACCCGTACTCGATCAGTTCTAGCGGAACTTTACAGTGCATGTGCAAAACGTGACATTTGTTTTAGTAAAGACAACGAATCGAATGGGTTGTTCTTCATTTCTCGTGAGTTAATCACAAAAGTGAATAATCCTGAAGAAGTGTTGCGATTTATCCTCATTTTTATTTTTAAAGCGACGCAGGAAATAATAAATACAAAAGTTTGGTACATTCAGAAAGGCGATATGTATCTTCTTTCTTTCCCTTAAAAAAGATGGCGCGTAGCAAAATGCTTAAAGCCATAAGAGATTTTCCTAGATTCTCAATAATAAAATTTCCTCTTAAAAAAGAATATAAGACATAAAAACAATTACCATGATGGGTCAAGGCAAAAGCATATTTTCATAGCACGATTGAAAGAACACTGGAGTACGTATCTTTTTCTAACTCTTCGTCCTCGTTATTCAAAAATTGTAAAGATTCACACTGCTGAGTGCAAGACACGAAAATATTACAAATATGTCTGGCATGTCCTCGACGACGATTTTCGTGTAGTTGTCAATTACGTCTCTTAGCACAGAACAATTCAAGGCATAAGATTAACAAACTATGACCAGAAGTTATCCTAATCTGTAGTCCAATTAATTATAATACGTAATGTTAAGGCAAGGTATGAAGTTGATAAATATCGTAAAGATTATCAGTACGAACAAAGATATCAGCAGTTACTTCTAACATCTTTGGCAAAACGTCCACATTGCGTTGCACGTTATCTCCACAGACCTGGATATAGATAAAGAAATAATACATGTCAGTATGATACTAAATAAAATGCATCACGTTATCTTAATGTCCATCTCAAAATTACCTTTTTTAACAAGTTTTCCCGAGTTGGCAGAGTGTACATAGCAACTACAGCAGCCTTTTTGATAATCCAGGGATGATGTTTTGCCAGGGTCTTGTTATATGCATCCTGACAGCACGCAGATGTCTTTTCCATATCAGAAATGGTTGCTAGCTGTCGCAAAAACTCTCTGATAAAGTCTAAAAATTATAAGACGATGCATAATTGATATGACTCGGCACTGGCGGAAAGTAAAAAATAAATTATAATAAAAATATGTATACCAAGTCCTCTGTGAAGTCTGAGAAGTGTCCTGGCGCCATTAAGGGAGTCTGCTCTTTCAAGAATCTTGTTCTCCTTCTCGTGATTTATCATTTTCTTAATAGTAGCATAATTCTCTTCATCCCCAGCTCGCAACTTGTGGAGGACATCAATCTTCTCCTTCAAGTCAGAGGAAACAAAACTGAAGACACTTCCCATAAGCTGGAAAAATCTGTATGGATTCAGAGCTACTTGTATCGTCTAGTACTTTTAAACGGTACTCCTATGTTAAATAATCACTTATAGCTAACGCAACAAATAAATACTATTGTCACTCCAGAGACACGTAACCTTCCTTTATGTTCTTTAAGACAGCTGTCATTCACTTAAGCTAAATTGAACAACTTACGTTCTTCAATCCTATGAATTCTCTTACTTGTACAGCTCGTTGTAGCCATCCAGGTATGCCTTGATATCGACATCTTCATCGTGGAGAAGTGCACGATCAAAATGGTCGTGGACCGTTCTCAGATCAAAATACGACAGTTCTGAAGCCTCCGCCATTTTCTATACTGCTCTCTATGTTACACCCGTGATCGTTACGCCTATTCAACATTTGACTTTAGCACGGTCTTTCTTCGACATTATTACTGCGCATAGTCAGTAACGAATCACGTCAGAGCTGACCTGATGTCCCCTAGGCACGCTGCAATATAACGGTAACCAGGAACTTACCATCTATACTCACCAGATACAATATCCAATATTTTAATCAAGCAACGGTACAAACTTGAATATGCAACAATCACTTACCTTTTGATGGATACTATGTTCTTTAGCTGTTTAGCCAAAAACATAAAACCTCTTTTAAATATAGAATTTGTAAATAATTAATGGCTGGTTTCTTCACACCTCCTGATAGCTCTCCTCCAGATAAAGGTATTGGATTCTAGGGAAATATCTTCCGGATAAAGTTATCGGGAACTTATTCGGAGGTATAGAAACCGATCATAATTGGATTTCTTATTGGATACTCATTAATGAACTTAGATTATGGTAAATTACGTAATGAATATTGCATTTAAATAATAGGTTACAAATGTACAAGGTATATACATACACATAATTTAAAACACACCACTTAACAATATTCATTATTAAAACGCCATTATCTGTCTCGACAGGATTTCTTTTTTGTTTAGGAAAGTTTAGACGTTATCAGAGATTTTTGAGATTTTTCTCATATAAATTCTGTGACAAAGATCTTCTTAAAGTCAGGTGCAGAACCACCAATGTCATGCTTGCAGAGTTCTCCATTGTCCAGATAATTGATTCCAGAATTGATCAGAATATTCCTGAGACTCTCCATAGACACATTTGGCAATCTGGATTCAGGAATAAACTTGTCCAGGTCATTCATCGAATAACCAGGGGATATTTTCTTCTTTAAATGGTACGAGTGAACAATTGGCTTTGTGTCAATCTTGCTTCTCCTTTTGTCAATGATGGATTCGCTATCAATGATTTTGGGAGTAAAGGACCTCATGTTTGTGGTGATGTCACTGGTTCTCTTAGCTGGAAGTAGCTCTATCTGTACATAAGAAATTAGATCTTAATGAGGGACTTTATTGATACCAACTAAATAATTGTTTTATCTTTTACAGTAATAAGAATAATCACCTTAGTCTCCTTCCGCTGATAATATTCAAAATCATCATTGGCTACTGTCGTTACTGAACAACAACTGCGACTCCTGCTCCTGCAAGAGCTGACAGTGTCGTCATAGTCAGGATTATCAGTGCAATAACTTTCATCATCTGAAGTCTCATATCCAAGTTCATGTTCCTGGATCTGATCCTTATTCCTGGTAAGATTCCTCTTAACAAATGTTCTGGAATCTTTAGGATACCTTTCATAATCAAAACTCTGATTTCTACGTAAAATATGTTTTTCACTAGTGGATCCTTTCATGTAATCTTGATTCTGACTACGACAGGATCCCAAACGTTCCTTCATACTGCTGTTCTCCAAGTCATTGAGATGCTCCAAATCCAAAAGAACATTGCGCATTCGATTCCCAATGGACTCCTCACGTATCTCTTCCAGACTTCTAGCAAAGTTACGCCTATCCGGTGGTTCCTCTAGTTGAACGAGGTTCTCCATATTCTGCCCAAAGACATCAGTACTTCCAATTTTCCTCTTGGTGCCAAATTCAAAATTATCATTTATCCGTATCCGCGAAATTTGCTGCTGTTGTTCATTCGTCATCTTCGTAGGCTCCTGTCGCGGCTCGAAGGTTGAGCTTGTAAAGGACGTCAGCTCCGCCGGAAGTGATGCATAAGCACTCTCCTCATTTGCGGATTGGGATCTGGGATAATGCTGTACCCCCATGGTAATAGTACCTGTCCTTCCTGTAACACGAATAGAAGATCCACTCAAGCTTGACTACCATTTTCTTTCATTCTTTGTCACCTTAGCGCATTCAGCCAATCATTTACCTCGATTCTGATGATTGTGCAATCTCCCGTAGAGACTTCCGTTAGTCAGAGGGAATTTCAGACCGTGATTAAGATTGAGCTGTAGCTTATACTCAGCATCCTGCTCGAAGTGCCTAAATTTCCCATCGACACCGGCGTGGGACAGTTTCCTGGCGTGATCCTGCTTTGTGTAGACTCTGGCAACGTAGCGGCAGAACATTCTATCAAAAATAGCAAGGAACACTGGAAGTAAGGCGTCCTGAAGAAGAGGTAGCCAGGTGGCGAGATTCTGCGTGCTGCAGAAGCCCCTCAATAAATCTGGTTTTACGGACACGACCTGAATTGCAAGAGAAACAAGATACAGACCAATCCTTATTCCTGCAAAAGAGAGAGACAGAGAGAGAGAGAGAGAGAGTGATAGGGATAAGAGATAAAAAAAAGAAATCGCTAGGAACGCGATGCTCAGCGAAACCAGAAAGGTTTTCGCTTTCAAAAGAAAAATCTGGTCTCTCTTCGTTCAATACCTCTAGGATGCTACATCCTTTTTCTCTCTTTTTATTTCTTACACTATACATCCACACCTATACGAGGTTCTTATAATTTCGATTTCATTTGCTCAATTACATCCTACTGCTAATTGGCCGAACGTCACGCAGAAAATGCTACGGACTGTGAAGTATATAATAATGCTCGTTACGTTTACACGAGCCACGCGAACAGCACCACTGGGCGAGCAAAACTTTATGTCGGCTGACCAATCTGCGGCTTCTTAGTTAGAATCGCTAAGCACTACTCTTACGTGGTAGAACTTTCAATTTTACAAGCGACCAAATCTGGGAGCAGCAACACATAAGGAACGACGCAGTGAAAACGCCTGGCCGCGCTTACAAAAGCGTGTTTAACAGCCGTAGCTGCCTATTGCTTTGCTCGATTTTACTTTTCAAAATGTCCTACAAGTCCAAATCGCGTTATGCGAGTAACATCAACTTCATTGCTTCGAATATTTTTCATTTGTACAAGAATTTAGTACACTGAACCGTTCTTAATTCATTTCAATGGATGAATATCTTGCTACCTCACTGTTGTTACCTACCCGTTATCGTTTTATGCTCGACTAGTCACGAGTAATCTTAACGCATTACGAAATGTTTTAGCAATTTTGTCGCGCCACAATAACAACGATAAAAGTAAAAAACGGAAACAGAATATATTGTTGGTACGTAACACGAATTTTTGTCAGTATAGAGAAAATAATTCATTACCAAAACTGGCAGGTGGTTGAAGACGTAGCAGACAAATAAGATGCTGTAGACTGTGGGGGGACCTGTGCATTCATCCACCTGGACCTTTTGCTTTCTTAGACATGCTCTGCTGTTCGTGGAACTACTTGTACATGAGACACTGGATGGGTCCCAGTTGTGAGGATGACATTCGAAAGCACCCGAAGAATTCTTCGAGCTCGTCTCCGACAGGTCCGAAACAGACTTCAGTAGTTCTCCCTTTGGCTTATGAAAGACATTTCTGAAGATGCTCACCAACAGTCCTAGGACGGATGTCAGGATCAAGAGAGCTCTCAAGGAGTTGAGGAATATTCCATACTTCATTGATATCTCATGCGCCAGGAAGACGCAGACTTCTGGTTCAAAATTGAGAACGCCAGTGACGCCTATGCAGGCGCTTATCATGCTCAAACTGACCAGATGATACTTGAGATGATTTTTGGTAAAATTAATATTATCTTTCTCAATCACTGAGAATATGGCGATTGTCGTCAGCGTCAATTCCTGCAGTACGTTGGAGGAGTTCAGTATCCATACCAGGGTGGAGCAAAGTTCTATAGATAAATAGGTAAAAAAAAATTATATTCTAATAACTAAATTACATTCTAATTCATTTTTATAAAATCTATTTCACGTATCCTGTGTACAAATACCTCCAAAATGATTGACTGGCTTGATGAGAGTAAGAATTGCGTAGAGCAACAATCCCAGCTGATGAGCTAGACTCTCGGACAGGATCGCGACGACCAGGACGTCTATGCGTCTCTTCGACGTGGATGGCTGGTTCTGATAAATCAGTAGAGACCAGGACAACAGCAAAATACAGATGGGCGAGCCAACGCACGTGGCCAGCCATTCGCCTACCTCGCCGCGCATCTCTGTTGAGAAATGATCAGTAATAATATAGTCTGATTACCCCAAGTTCTTACTATAACTGTTCCTTTTACGACTAGATCAAGGATCGGTTGAGAATCCCTGTTATGACCATTTTTTGCCAGGTCGGCCAGTTTCGAACCATTGTCCCTAAGATTTTCGTCGTACGTCTTGAGATGAATTTATAAATCTTCTCTCTGTATACTGGGAGCAATCCTGATTATTCTAATCATGTCAGGTATATGCATACAGTTCTCTACGTTTACCAGAGGATTACTGAAACGCCGTCTTTATTCCTCTTTATTGGCATTTTACAAGAAACCGGGTCGCCATCATTCGCAAACCGTTCAGCGTCAAGTGAAAATTGCAGAAAGCCGGAAGCTACAGGTTATGCATCCGGAAATGGAGGTCGAAGGACGTTGTTACAGGAGACGATGAGGAAATTCTTATGTGCCTTTTATGTGTACACTGTAGGTATGCTATTTAATATACAGTTGATGTATGTACAGATCATATATTCATTCCGCATCCTTACTTCATTACGTTTAGAGCCCTCCTGTGCAAGTGGCACTGCAACTTTCTATTCGACACGCCAACTGCGCTCGCAATGGCGCTTGAGTTTGTATCGGTGAGAGGAAAAGAGAATGAAGGATCAAAGGAGCTAGAACTGCGTCTACATCAGATCTCCGACAGTGCCCTGGTATCACTTTACTCTCTAGTGTACTGAAATTCCAAAATTCACAGTCCTGGAAAGGACATTGAAGAACTTCGGATCTTGACAGAATTTCAATCCCATAAATCCTCCAAGTCTCACAGTACAAATATACTGTCATTATAAGATTTTTGTCAAGGTAAAATTCCGATTATAATTACTGTCTTTTGCATAATTTGTATCATCTTTTTAAGCTCTGATACCAGTACTTCTCTCAGTGGAACCTTATTGTCATTTCCTCAAGGTGATTTTCACGTAAATGACATACATAAACGATAGCCACACGTCAGCCATGCGGTTTGAATGAATCCTAGGGAATCTCAGAGCCGCGACAGAAGTACAGGGACAACTACAGTAACCTATAGAACGACCTGGTAATAAAAGAAGAAGTAAAAAAAACTGTGACACGGCCCGGAACGGGCTGCTCGAGTTGCTGCATCGCGGCCAAGCCTGAAACCCTAAGCGCGAGACAGACAAATCCCGCAACTCTTCTACTACTAGATGTGCATACCTCGCAGTAAACTATACCGTTGTTAAGATATTAGTGCTAGTACCTATTTAGTATACTTAAATCAATCTAAGTATCGGTATACATATAAAGGCACAGATTCCCTATTTGTATATGTAACGGTGTAGTTATCCTATACCATATTTATCTGTATTATATTCGGTATACGGTACAAGTATATAACTCGTTATAGGTACAGTATAGTATATATAACGATGGTATGCGGGAAGGTAGCATTAGCGATAGAACACAGACTAAAGGCAGCAGGCGTGTCGCTCGATTAGGTAGGAATGCTGAAAGGTGTAGGGGGGACCAAGGTCGAGAGAGAAGGTGAAGATAAAAAAAAAGGGTCGAAGGTAAAGACTAACGGCAAGATTGATGGAATCTGATGCAAAATAGTGAAACGCTCGATGAACCAGAAAATCCAAAATTCCAGACATTCGTCTTCCGATTCCGGAAATATCACTTGCATCGATTTCTCTTCACTTTTTCTTTTTCAAGAGAGAATCTTAATTTATTATCCATGCAATATGACAAATATTCTCTATAGAAATTTGACTGGTCGTTTACTATACTATATGAAATTGCGGAAGGAAAGGCGATAATGCTCATGAGAGCGACAACCTGTTATATAAAATCATATATACCAGAAGATGGGACATGAAAATTTCAGAATAATATTTTATCCAGAATTCGAGGGATCCTCGGGGTATAACGGTCTTAAACGTAGAACCTGCTTGGAGAACGTATAATCCACGCCACAACTCTCTCTCTCTCTCTCTCTCTTCTCTTTTCCTCGTATACGTCTAATTGATGAGAGGACTAATTGCAAATTACTGAATATCACTATACCATACATACCTAATACAGTACCATATATGAAACAGTACTATACACTGAGTAGTTACATACGTACAATAATTCGCACAATTTTACCATAGACATTCGACTGTATCTTTACAAGTTATACTATACAAGTAGCTTTGTATATTATACAAGCGGAAATAACAATTGCACGTATCTATATATTTATCCATGACGTGAGGTACGCAATACGCATCTAGATCCATATAGGTGGTTAAGAGAGAAAAAGAGAGAGAGACAAAGTGAGAGCCGCTTCATCACGAATCCAGGGAACGAAATTACGTTTATGATTATGACCTTTAACTAATTAACACACTCGCCAGGAATAAGTGGGCGAGGGATGTATTTACGAGCTACCTAGTTATAGCTATTATTATTCATGTATAAATTCATGTCCGAAATTTTATCCAGAGCCTTCATGCATTGTGGTGAACCTACTTGTTGTGGTTACACTGTATTATATATAATATATTTAGATATTGAATATAATATAATACTGTTTACACATAAACGTGTCTAGGGCAGATCGTACGCTTATATCTCTTTTATAGCTAACTCGGTCATGTGAAACTCGCTTCCTTGATCTGCGTATCAGGACTCTCTTCTTTCTCCTGTCATATAAAACATGGAGGACGGCGGTGTTGATACTTCCTTTTCTACTTTTCTTTCATCCTGCTTTATTCATTTTTTCATTTACTCTTGCGGTTTTATTATTTTTAAACCTGTCTTCGGTATCCTCATTCTTGAGACACACCTTAGCGCTTTATGTTATTCGCTGTGTAATTTGTCGTTGGATAGATCAAGATATTTCACCTTGAATTTGCAGGAGATAAAAGCGCGTATTATATATATATAATTTTTGTCTTTATTTCTTATTGTTGCAGGAGAAACCTTGTCGAATACTCACCGTGTTTTGCTTATTAATCACTTGGATGAAGAGTTTTAGAAGATTCCATGAAACTCGAATGCATTTTAAAGGTTTGATATGATGAACAAGACTGAGTCCTTTTTCTCTTCTGAATGAACCCAAGAGCGGTAGCGTCGCGACGCTGGTTCACTACTGCATTCTCTTGGTAGTCTCTTTGTCGATGGGAACGAGTCGCATCCTCTTGTCAATCTTCTCGCTTCCTCTTCTTCCTCCTCTTCGTCCTCCTTCAGAAACTCTAGCCGGGACGCTCTCGCATCCGTGTATTTCGAGATCAGGAAGCGCGGCGTCGCGACGCTTTTAACGTCACTAACGGCACGCAACTGCATCCGAGCTTCTCTAAACCAAATATACACTCTGGTCCTTAACTAAGCGCAAGGACGGTGGTACTTATGGATTATGGTACTCGGTGGATCACGATTACACTGGTAAGGATTATTATTTGATTAACCCTAAGCACTTGTACGGAATTACACTTTAAAATAGATCATTTTATTTTTACCCACACTGGACGACGAGTAAGTTGAGAAATTCTGGGACTGTCAGGACGTTTTAAAAGATTTGTCAATAATTTTAAAATGACTTTCTATAACTATTGCGTACAATATGGATCACCGACTTTTGTTGTACTCGCTACTACGTACCCGTTCGCAAAGGCAATTCTTTGGTCACATTCTGAATGAGATTAATACGTATTTTGACAGCCACTCTTAATTAATTACCGTCACGTTACACTGGGACAATTAATATATTTGTACAGATGTTTTTAAAGATATTCGACACTTTCTTCTTGTTAGGTGAGAAACATAAAACGCAGCGCACTATCACCGCGTACGTATCCGCACCGGCACTGGTCGCTTACTAGAATACATTTGGGTCAGCAGCACAATGTAGCATAGCAGAACCCATAGTACAGTGTGTTTCAGTAATAGTATAGTCTGGGATGCTATAGTCTGTTATAGTGAACTATAGTATACATACCCCTGCTATTAGGTGAATACACAGCCCAAGCTGTATATAATATAGGAACCATAGAAACTGTACAAAAGGTATGGTCCTCGTTTCAGAGTCTCTATTTTCGTCAACATATTTTTCTTTTTCTGATACAGAGAACTTCCTGCTATGCGAAAATAGGATATAGTCTTTTATATCTCTTATTTGACAACGATACAGGAATAGAGAAAGACTTAGAGAAGAAGATTGAATAATACTTAACTAGTAGTTCTTTCTTATTTTATTAATAAGCGTCAACGACATGCTAATCACTTGCGTTTAGAATTGATTTATCTGTGATATCATGTATTTTTAATCCAACTGGCCGACGCCTGATGTCAGCTTATTGTACGATAAATTTACTATAACGGATTGATCCACAATCCCTGTAAATCGTCAGGGAATTTATTATAGCCCTCAGGATCACTTTTAATTAACTCTACGTTGAGGCAGTAAGCTTCCTGCTTTCGATGCGCGTTTAACAATTTTTTTTATTTGAAATTGCGCGCAGAATCACTTCTAGCATTCACTCTTGATAACAGTTTGTTCATCATTGCTATTAGTATCTCAGGCACAATGTATTATCTCAGGATTTATAATACTTGGTCACGCGTGGCTTTAGTTCCACGTATTTTGAATAATCTAATCGTAGTACAGCGAAATTCCGATTGACAAACACTCGTCGGAAGGGATGTACGCTTCCGTGAAATAGAATTGGACAGAGAGGGAGTCTTCCAGCTTTCTTTTCACGTCCATTATCATAGACGTCCCACAGGTCCACCATTCTGCATCCGGCTTTACTGTATTAGACAGAAAGAATATTTCAAGATTAACCCAGATTTTTTGTTATTATATTAAACTTATATACTTACACATTTCCAAGTCCAAAGCAGAGAACTTCTTCTATTACTACGTAGTCAACTTGCATAGTTTTGAGAATATCATAAACCGATGCCAGATCTTTTCTACCAAAAATTTGATAGACATTGATTGTGCGTTCTCTGAAACACAAAAGCAGAATTCAGAACTCTTTATTTTAGTCTGTATTATTTAATTAATAGATACCTCATCTCCTTATCCTCATAATAAGGATTGTTCACAATTGGTCTTCCAGTCGATAACATAAGATTAGCCATGAGTGACATCTTCCCAGCGAAGGCGGCTGTCTTAGGGGTCTTCTCTTTTATCCATTCAAATAGTTCCTCTTGGTCCACGTTGCTGTATTCACCTGTAAACCGAAATAAATATTTCAAAAGGATTTTGATAAAGATAACGCTGCAGTTTGACTTTACCAATAAATCCACGTTCTTTCTGAAGATTTTGTACTCCATGGTAGGCCATGCCAGCTAGCAATAAAAATACTATTGCACCACGTACGTTCTCACTCCTTAAACCAACTTTCTCGAGATACTTTTTACTAGATATAGTGCCCGCAAAGAGACAAAGATGAGGTGTCATGAAGAGCTTTAATCGCATTATGAAAACTGCCATCAGAATAAAAGCACCAGTCTGTAAGGCATTGTAGGCTACTTCGGCCTCCACACATTCAGGATATTTCTTAATCCTATAATTTCTGTACCAGCTATACACTATAAAGAATCCAGCAAGAATTGCGGATGGCAGGAGTAACGTCTTCACGATGGTTTCATAGGTATCATACTGAAGAAAATCAAATTCCACCGAACAGGTGTAGAGTAACGTATGAAAATCTTTGTAACCAGTCAACTTTGACCTAAGGATATTGAAAACATGGGCGTCATCCATTGAATCTAGGAGGTAGAATTTTGATAATCGTGTCAGTATGACCGTCCCGATCATCTCGAGAAGTAACAGCTTCCTTTGGTCCAGGAAACTTGACACATTGTTCAGCAAGAAGACACTGATGCCGTTGCATGTAAGAAGGCACGCGTACAAGGAGCAAACTAGAAACACATTTTGTGTTATGACGGCCACAATAATCAAAGGCAACGTGTGCATTAGCATGATGTTCGAGTACAATTCCTTGGGAAGGATCCTCAGCCACTTGAGAATTAGCAACGCTATTATTTGAGTTGTGAATACAAATTGTGAAAATTGCCAGGTAAGGAGACTTAGCAGTGTTCCGATGAATATTTTCTGTGAAATGAATACATATTTCTTTTATTATTTATTTGCATGCAAATCGATTGTATATTTTAGTTTGGAGAACTAACCAAATAAATTTTGTCACAGCATGGGTGCTTCGTTGTCCTTTGTCCTTTTTGGTACTCTTTAATAGCTACAGTGACACTGTACATTTGAAAAAGCAATGCTGGGTAAGCAAAACTCTCACGTAATGGTGGTGTCCATTGTATTCTTGTGCTCTCATTATGATTATAAAAGAAGGAAAATATTGCTATCGTTCCACCATAGACAGAATCACTCAGATAACATCCGTATAAAAATAATATTGCTCCTGTGCATGCAGCACAGTACCATACTATCTCTAGATAAAAGTAAACAGGTACTCCTAAACCTTCACAGCTTGTGACTGGTGGTAAATCATCTCCTCTTTCTATCTGAAATTCATTACGAGTCAATAACTTAACTTAATCCTATTAGAGTATCTTGTAGTAGAGTAGGAAAACTCACCTGCCAGCACTCTTGCTTAGATAGGAGTCCAAGAGACTTTCCTAAGTGATACAAGTAACCGATGATAATCTACAATAAAGACATGTCATTGTAATATCATTTACTAGAAAATTAGACTATTTAATTGAAAATGAAAAGATTACTTCAGGATACAAATTATATTTCTTAGATGCATCTATCACGTTAGGATACTCCGTTAAGTTATCTTTGGTAATCTTCATGAAACCTTCCATAAAATTGTTTGCCTCCGATATAGTTTTATAATAGGAATAATACATTCCCTGAAACATAACTACACATGTGTTTTATTCCTGATGAAAATTTCACAAAGGAAATACTGTATCGTACCATCTCTGTCCTGAAGGACATTTCTCTTTCGATTTCTGACAAATGTGAGAAGTGTCTGTCATTTTCAAAAAGTGTAGATACATGCCACTGATGTAAAAATCCAAAACCAAGAGCTGTCAAAGCAAAACTAAATATTAGGAATTCCAGAATGGAAGTTCGGTCAGGTATAAGTATCTTCAGAATACGACATTGATAAAGGGAACGTAAAGGACTTACCCAAAAAATATATGGCTATCCTATAATAAATACTCGAGGATTCTTTCACCGTTTTATCTATAAGTTTTCGTTTACGTTCACTCCCGGTACGTTCACCCTTCGGCGCCATGCTTAAGCGTAAAAACGTGACGATAGTCTCTTGATTTTGCTGGCATTGCTGCATAAAAGATGCCATAAGATGCACCGACGTATAAAGGGTTGCAGTATGCAGGCGCACCATTAACTTCACAGTACATCCATTATACCAAATCTATTAATCATATATACTTTACAAGTGTGAAGAAAGAGTATTTTTTCCTAGTATCCATACATCACATTATTTCATATTAAAGACACTTTGTTAACAAAGCATTAGGTAAATGGAAGCTATTGTTACACAACAACCGTTGCCGGATTTTTCTAGGATTCACACAAATTGTTTTTAATTGGCAATATATCAATTGCCCGCTATACATTAGTTAGATTTACAAAGTTATACCTGAAAAATGTTTTTCATGTAAGGTAAACCTTTATTTAAACCATTATTTGAGTTTTATAATTTCATATGGAGTGAACTTGCATAAAGTAATATTCATATGTATTTCCAGTGTTACCAACTGTATGCTAAAAAATCTAAGGCGTTACAGCGTGCTTCAAAGGATACAGAAAATAGTATAGGATGCACTAGAATGTAAATAGATAATGGAAACATACATGATTCTGTATAAGAACATTGAAAAACAGAGTGCCGCATATTATAGGTTATTTAACTCTATTTTTAGGTAGAATAACGGAATTGTAAAATTCTGATAACCTTCTGTGATATTGTTGATCGACGAAAAAAAGTCGTGATTAAAAATTCGGACACTCATCTCGAGCGGTTCCTAGGTCTCTTTGTTATTTTAGTTTTTTTTTCCTACGTGACAAGCGTGAAAATCTCAGTTATCGCACAACTGATTTAATTTAATTAATTGTAAAGAAAAAAAATGATGCGAAAAGCGTGTAGTCTTCTACGTGGATCTGTGAGTATATGTGCTATGAGATTCTCTTAAGCTGTACATAACCTCAAAATCATATACTTTAGGGATCCATACAAAAAGTCTGCTGTAGGAGTTTGAATTTAGTACCAGTTGTCGTGGAACAAACTGGACGTGGTGAACGTGCATATGATATTTATTCCCGATTACTCAAGGAAAGGATAATATGTCTTATGGGACCGGTAAGTGTGATTCTGACCTATATGTAATATTATTCAAAGTATTATCGATAAAGATTATTTCTTTTATAGATTACGGATGATGTATCATCACTGGTAGTAGCTCAATTATTGTTTCTTCAATCAGAGAGCAGTAAGAAGCCTATTCATATGTATATAAATTCACCTGGTGGTAGCGTCACAGCAGGACTTGGTATCTATGATACTATGCAATATGTTCTTCCTCCTGTTGCTACGTGGTGTGTTGGACAGGCTTGCTCAATGGCAAGTTTACTACTAGCTGCTGGTGCTCATGGTATGCGCCATTCACTTCCAAATGCCAGAATTATGATCCATCAACCTTCTGGTGGAGTGCAAGGTCAAGCAACCGATATTCAGATACAAGCGGAAGAGATTCTCAAACTCAAAAAACAAATTAACAAGCTCTACGTTAAGCACACAGGATTGGATCTGCTCAGGATAGGTATATCACTCAACATGACTCGTTAATTTTATCCCAAATAATCTAATACAAATTTTATAGAGAATAGTATGGAGAGAGATAAATTCATGACCCCTATTGATGCCAAGGAATTTGGAATAATAGATAAGGTACTCGAACATCCTTTACAAGAAAGAGAAGAGAATCCGTTATCAAACATCTTGACGGAGAATACTGTTGGTAATACAGCACCAGCATAACTTATAAATCACCATTGTTAGACTCGCAGTAAACAAAACGTATAATACTATAAAACATTTGTATTAATATTAAAAAAAATAATATTTAATAAACATCGTTATAAATTGAAATTTTTCTTGTATAAATGTAGTCAAGCAAACTAATGATACGGTCGTACTTATTCTGAACGATTAAATATTGCGTAGATAATATTTTTCAAATATTTGTTTCTGTTTGCGATAAAAATTGTAAGTCCAGAAGATAAGCACGTATACGACAATAGACGCGATGCATCCATCGAGGGCATGTTACGAAAATTACTGCCAGTGTGGCAAAAGTAGTTTTGTCTTTCTCAGACGCATATAGATAAATAACAATACGGCGCTGCCAACAGTACTGACAGTAATTTTTGAAATGTTGCCCTAGTTTTATAATACAGGTCGTTCTAACTTAAATATGTCAATCAGACGACAGCTGTCAAATATCACCAGTGCGTTTTAGCAGAAGAGGAGTCCTGTATAAATATTGCATTATCGTGTTAACGATCGAATGATAATTGTTGCGACGTAAGGACGTACGTAATAAAATTTAATATTTACATAAATAAATTTGATATATTAAGCGCCGTCAACGACACGCATAACGATCCCGATCGTAAGCGTGTCCGTCGCAACGCGGAAACTGGCAGAGATCTATTGAACGCAATACATGGCCGAGTCATGTAGAGTACTCTGACCGGGACGGGAAGATAATAATATTAAGGCAAGTAAGATCACGTTAGCGACGAAGATGTCGTCCTCTTTCCGGATTTCCGTTGTGGCTCGTCCGTTTTTTAATTACTCTTTTTCGTTCAGTTGGTACACAGACCTCAGGAACGGCCACGGGAGTACCTGACTGGTCTCACTGAGGACAGACTTGTGCATGGGCCAGCATCAGAATATCCTTTTTTTCTTTAGGAAATCGAAGTTCCCGACCTGCTAAGCGGGCGGTTTCTAATTCTCTCTCGGCCAGGGCTAACTCCATGGCGACGACACCACCGCCGCTCTCGTGTTCCCTGGCTACCCAATCCAGGGCCATTTGACTGCGCATGTCGTCGTCCAGAGCACGGTGACTATAATGCGCTACAACTTCTTGTCTGCTGCATTGTCGTTCTCGCATTGCTTTCAAGGAACCGTTCCAATGTAGGAGTTGGAAAACTGTCATTAGTTCCTGAAACTCCAGCATCGTCCTGCCGCGGTTACACTCCAACATGAACCGGAAGGCACCGATACCTGTATTTGGATCTTCTTTGTCGTCGCCACTTCCCTGGTGGATACACATGGAGAACATTATTGTAGAAGTATTTTGAATCTTTAATTACTTGTATTGTGTAAGGGTGATATTCTATACCTGAGCACCGACTCCATTAGGAGTTGACGATGGCTTGGCAAAACTAGCCCTAGCTTCGGCTACAGCCTTCTCAATGAAATCATCTGTTATTCTCCGGGATGGATGTTCATTAAACACTGAGTTCATTAAGGCAATCTTTGCTGCTGATCGACGCGCCTCTGCCTTTGTAGGACAATTTTGGAAACTACCAAAGCAGGAACCTCCAGGTAGTGTCACATAGCATACATATGGAGGACTGGCACCAGGTACAGATTCATAGATGACCAGTGCTCCATTTCGCAGCTCCGTACCCCGACTCTGTTTCATCTGCCAGAACTCCTGCAGTGCCTCTACCACGTTTACTAAAAAAATAGAAATGGCATTGCAGGAAAACTATCTTTGCCATTTCTTTATTGTCATACCTCTCCCATAGCCTTGTGTATGCTTGGCAAAACTATTCACCACAGCATCTACTGCTTCACGTAACACTTGCTTTGCCTGTGCATCCACTAATCCTCCTGTAACACCCATGCTCTCTGGGACACGAGACTTTGTCTTAGCTGGCATCACACCTTGCATCACCCACTGGTTCAGCAATCCCCAATCATTTACCCTAAAATACCACATTCCATCCTATTCCTATTACAAATTAACTACAAAATCATATATAAAACTTAAAAATTTACAACAAATAATATTGCTAATATCATCTACACATTACATTGACCTTTATTTATCACAAAAAAGTGCATGAATTAATTACACTACGATTCTAATCACAGCAATAATATTCCAAAAATACAAAACTTTTAATTAACATTCTATTTGCATATAATAACGCTAAAATTAAAATTTTCAAAGATATTTATCTTATTCACCACACAGTATCTCAAACAAAGGGATAAAGGCGACATAAAGAAATATCGTAGAATCATACAGCACGAGACACGATTCTTATCTTGCTATAAAAATCCACGAATAACGAAAAAGCAGAATATTACTACGTCGATAACAAATATCTTTAAAAAACAAAAAATCAAAATTTCATAGTCACAAGTAAAAAACTAATTAAAACAATGAATATTTTTAATAATGGATGACTTGAAGGTTCACAAAGGTGAGATCCCTCTATCCAGGGTGTCACATCTAAAGTCGTTAACAGTACGTACCCAAAAGGGTGTCGTGGAGGTTTGGCTGTTGTCAAGGTAGACGCACCTGGTATCCCCGGTACTTTCTTGTACGTATAAGAACGAAAGCTTCGCCTAGAAGTGGAGTCTCAAGACAGAGAGTACTAAGAGGCAACTATTGAACTCTCCAGATGACGACACCAAGGAGAGTATCGACAGGAGAAAAGTAGAAGCCGACGTAGGCCCACCTGCAGAGAGCCGGACGGCCAGGAATTCGCGTAAATTAGTCTGCGATCGTTGCAGCGCGCGTTGCGGGATCAAATTGCAAGACACATATAACGCGTTTAATGGCCCCCGGACCACTGACGATTTCCAGAAAACCAGGGCCGACCAGCATCAGCACAGGTGCCCTCAGCCACCTGACACTGGACCACCATATACCGAATGGTACCACCATGGATAATTCCAATAGCATCTTAGGATTCAATACTGAATGATGTGTCAGAGCTGATCATTGTCTGGATAGATCCATTGAAACCAGCCAAGATTAACTTTTCATCTTATTTTTTATTAATCTCTTATAGCAGACAGAACCTCGTTGTACCTGTAGCTTCTGCCATATCAGAAGGCATTGTCCTCTCAAGATATTCTCTAGAGAAAGAGACAGAGACAATAAATAAAAATCAAAGACTACATTTCTGCCTCGAACCAGCCCTGTATCCCAGCAGTGGTTCTCCATATCGTCATGCTCTTCAGGTAGATCGGTAACCAATCTACCTGTATTCCTCTTTTGGTTCTCACGCGATTCGGTAGCCAAGAGGTAGTGGGACGTGTATATACAAGAGCGGTGACATCAACGAGGGGGTAGAGCGTATTACGTACACAGAATCCTATAGCATTAAGCAATATTCCGACCTAGAGTAACATCTGAAGTGTTCGAAGATCATCAGCGCCGTTTAGTGGAGGTTTTATAAAGGTGCAAGGGTAACCTACAGCCGGTAAAGTAAATATCTATTCAACCAACATCATATTAGATATCTTTATATTTTCTAAATTAATAATTTTTACTTCTCCGTCCTTCATTTGTTTATCGATTCTTATAAAGATTCAGCGTATGTTATTACGATTTATAATCCCAAGGAATTGCCGTCATTCTCCTCTTTTCAGGCGTATCTAATACGTGGCAGGACGTCCTTTGACATTTACCGCTCAGCATGATGGGCGGGGGGGGGGGGCGATTTACGCGCGTACGTTTCCCGCGTGGTTGACCTGGTGTGAGTTCTCACGTACGAGAACGATCAGCTGAGCGCCAGCTGTGCAATACTCCAGCGGCCAATCACATTGGCGTCTTAACCAATGGGATTCAGCCCCGCCGCTGGCCATAGCCTATTGATGCCCTACCGGTCTGTTGCCGCTGCCGCTGAAGCTTATTATTGCTGGTGCTGCTGTACAGTATGCGGGCATCTCCCGCGAAACGAGAACGCTAGTGTCAACAATCCTGTAACAATCTGAGCAGACTTTTATTTTAACAGTCTTCCTGGTTACCTAGGTATGACCTAATTACGTCTGAATAATTCTGTTGTGATTTGTGTACGATCAATCGTGGAAATTGATTGTAAAACTGCTGCTGTTCGTAAACTCAAGTGACGAGTGTTTACTGTCCAAAACCCGCCAGACCTGGTTTCCTTCTGGTGGATTTGTACAATATTTTTTAACAAAATTTGCACTTTCTACGTAAAACCACGTCCCAAGGAACTGCGAGAACCTTGTACGAGGTGGACAGGTGGATATTTGTGATACGAAAAAGAGTATTTCTGTGGAAAAATTGGGAAAAAGTGTCGAGCGTCGTGAGTGTTACGTCGGCGTGGCAGTAGCTTACCAAAAGGGTTATTTTACGTGGTTTATCGTGAAGATTTATAGTATTACTGAAATTAATGGATGGGTAGACGTTTATTAAGACTCGGCGGGAAATCTGAAAAAATTTTGGGTATTTTGGAGGTTATGTTATGCGTACAGAGGGCGTGACAGTGGCAGACTGCAAGCAGGGGTTGGTCGTCTTTTCGCGCGCTAGACTCCCGCGCTTCGAGAGCGCGGCCTGCATTTTCGCGGAAAAATTTCACTCTGGGCAATTTTTAAGCGCTTGTCGAGCCTTCCAAATTCACAAGAAGATTTATCGAGGACTTGGACTTACTTGGATTTATTAACGAGTTCTTACAGCGAGTCAAAATCAAGCTAGAGTACGTGCATTATGGCGAATGCCTGAGTGACCGTAAGCCTCACGCGCTCCCACATTTTTTGGCTTTTTCCGAAGAAAATCTCATCGTGATTAGGGCCAAATTAGTGTGAAACCTCTAGAAAAGTTTCCTGGTGTTTGCTAAGCTAATTGAAAAAGATTGGGCAGTCTTATGTATGCTGATACGAGTCCCGGAATTACCAGCAAGATGCCACAGACTAGGTGGGTGATGAACATTCTATTTCCTTGACGAACTTTTGCCTTTACTTCATATTTCTCGTTCCTTCCTTGCCTGGATTTCATTAAAATATTTATTAGCGATCATGATATCCTTGGACAATATCATTTTAATTCGTTTGTCTATATTTTGGACATATAACCTTTCCTAGGTGGGTCCTTCTTTTAAGGACTTTGCACGAGGGCTCCAAAAATTTTGTATCAGTTTTCATGTAGTTTATGAGGTCAATGAAGTATAGGAAATGAGTTCATTGCCTCTGGACTGTATTCTTAGACATTCAGGTCGTTGAGCCAGCCTTGAAGTTAACCCACGTACCTCGAGACATTCTTTTATTTTGATTGAAACGTGCCTGTCTTCATAAGATTTAGGAGCATATTCTGGAGCTGGGGCTTTATTAACAGCCTGTTCCTTGTGGGTTTAGTTTGCAGGAGAAGCAGCCATCACAGTTATATCTGCAAGGAAGCAAACCAGCTTCACTTAAGCGAAAGAGACGAAATACAGAACTTTCTGAAGATTCAGAAAATATCTACCCACCTAGTAAAATTCCAGCCCTTACACACTCTCCTTATTCAGAGTCCTGCCATAGTGTATCACATGCTAGTGATGGCTCACGTACACCACAGCAGCAATCCTCTCCCTTGAAGGAACAACAGGAACCAGCAACATGGTCAGAGCTCAGAAGTTCAACCTGCTTCCTAACTCCCTCAGCTTCTAGCAGTGAATCCAATAGACCCAGTCCATTGCCAACATTACCTTGGGCCGATGGATCTCAAGTGTGGTCTTTGATGTGTCTTGGTGATCAGAAAACTTTAACTCAAAGAGATCCTCAGATGTTTCAAAGGCATCCCACATTACAACCTCGTATGAGAGCCATTCTTCTGGATTGGCTGATTGAGGTGTGTGAGGTATATAAACTCCATAGAGAGACCTACTACTTGGCCATGGACTACATTGACAGGTATCTGTCGACACATCAAAACGTGCCCAAGAATCAGCTGCAACTTATTGGCATCACCTGCTTGTTTATAGCTGCCAAGGTTGGTATTATATTATATGAAAAGTCCTTAATGTTTTCCATCAAAAAATAGCACAAGACTGAAACAAATATGAATTTTTCTGCAGGTCGAAGAAATCTATCCACCGAAGATCGCAGAATTCGCCTATGTTACGGACGGTGCCTGTACTGAGGATGAGATCCTAGGCAAGGAGTTGATAGTCCTAAAGGGATTAGGCTGGAACCTATCACCAGTGACTGCGCCAGGATGGCTCAATATATACATGCAAGTCGAATCTGGCGATTGGTCCAGACCCAATACCTTCATCTACCCTCAATATGGTGGACTACAGTACTCCCAGGCAGCACAACTCTTAGATTTGGCGACCTTGGACGAGAGAAGTCTGAAATTTCCCTATAGTCATTTGGCGGCAGCAGCTATCTACCACACCCAAGGAAGAGAGTGCGCATTACGTGTTTCTAGACTGTCTTGGGAACAGCTAGCACCTTGTGCACGTTTCCTCAGTGCGTTTGCCAACACAGTCGCTGAAGAAGGTTCACAACTGCTCCTACGGTCAACCGTGCCTCCCGTAGAATCCCACAGCGGCTCCGGGCTTCGTGCTTCAGTGCCAAACATCGTTATGGATGAGTCTCACCGCATACAGACCCACGTTGTCGACTTGAACATGCTTGAGAAAGCTCAACAACGGCTTGCTACTGAGGAACTCACTCTGGAGCCAATAGAACGGGAAACTAATTTGGACAACGTAGCAAGTCCAAATCGTAGTGGAATCTTGACGCCTCCATCGAGTAGTCAAAAGAATTCTCCAACTCCACCACGTCTACCGCCTCAATTACATCCTTATACATAACTACAATAGCAAAGGAGGCGAGAAAAGCGTCACCCCATTTTTTTTAAAGTCCTGTTGAACTCTACAAAAGTCTATTTACAATACGCGACAAGAAACCTCTGTGTCGCGCAATCACTCGATCTATCAGGGATCGACTACCTTGAGTTATGTCTATTTACTTCTCTCTGTGAGGACGCTGAAGCGAATTGTCGTCCTGGTGAACGGTACTTCTATCTCAGTGATTCCCGTCAATGACCTTCCTCCAGGATACCTAGATAGACGCGTACCAAGTTGATAATATTACGTATTTCTATAATGTATAACGTCCACGACAAACTACTATCTTTTATAACTTCCTTAATTACCAGGGTTTTCAAAAACACTGGGCAGGTTCGTCGTGGCGCGTTAAACCACCAGGTCTGTTATCGTCCTTCTCCAGGGATTGAGATACGACCTTTGACGCAGTGTTGTCTCGCAGCGACCTAGAAATTTTTGTCGATACGTGATAAGTCGTCTTTAGACATTAGACATTTAAAATCCTACCATAGGAATAAGTTATTGTAAACCTTCCCCGTCGGCTTCATGCCAATTCCCACGGACTTGATCGAATAAGTCCACAACTGTTGAGGAAGACGCGAAGATCCACTATGAGGATGAGTCTTGTTTCACTTTAGAATTCTAATAGCGGATCTTTGCCGTGATTTTCTAACATTAAGTGAACCGTTATAGGTTAGGTGACACTAAGTCTCCTATGCGGCTGATCAGGAAGACGTCACAAATAACACAGTGGCTGACCATGATGCAACAGATTAATGCTAAAGTGCCTTTACACAACACCATTGTTTTTATCTGTCGGATTTGAGATGAGAAAAAAAGGACTATGTGAATAGTATTCTTTTATACGATTTGCTTTTTTTAACGCTGAGTAAGAATCATTATGATGCTGAATATAATAATGATGTGCGATGCGCGATATCAGACCATATAAGAATGTTAAAGGATTTTATGTATATAGGCAAGAGATGTTATCCATTTCTAACCTCTTTATAAGGTCCAGCAAGTTTGTCCTACAGCTTGCATGCCGTGATGCACGAGTTTATACAAGCATTTGTATGGAGAGAGTGACAATAAATATTTAAAAAGTCTAATCGCTGCACCTTTTGTTTTTGAGGCTTATCGGATCCTGCATACTCTTACTATTTATTCGTCCGGATAACAATATAGCATCGTAAGTATAGTTCTTATTCAACTCAATCACATTATTTTTCTCTGCATCTGTAGCGGGTCCAGCTGGAATGCACTGGAATACAAAACGGTTGGCGCTGCGTTCGCAGCGCCATCTGCTTCAAGGCTTACTAGGAAAATCCGCTCCTCTCATTGGTCAATTCGTTTCTGTTCAAGTTGTCAAAAACCAAACAACCGTTGGAAAAGCCGCCCAGTGCTGGATGTGCTCTTAAAGCTTTGTGTTGAGTCGTGCATCGATGCTAAGTGACTATCAATGTTAATATCGCGCGATAAAAGGATTACCAAGCAGTGTACGTGAAGAAACGTAGCCCGTGCGGCATAATAAAGCAGCGTGCTTTAAATTATTTCTTTCGAGTTAAAAGTTGATCGTGAATATCGGTGTGAATTTGCAAGGATTTAAAAAAATTTCCTCATCCTTTCCTAGCCCAGGGAAATCTTTGAAACGATTTCAGGTATGATTTTCTAGCGACAAGACAATTAATTTCTTAGTATAAATTAATTGGAGAATAATTATCCGACAGCGATCTCGTCATGTCAAGTCCTAGAAGCATGAAGACTGTAACGGCTCGCGAAGGAACTCGTGTTATTCTACGCGAGATCACAGGAACCCTTCAGAATTCACCACCAATTCAAACGTCTCGACGTAAGGTAAATCTTGAATTTTCTATAATCTCTTTGTCTTTTGATGTTCACGCATCAGCATAACTACGCACGGTTTGCAACCTTGTAGTTAGCGTCTGTACCCCGTATCGTGTGTTTATATAAATAAACCGTGGGATCAGTTGACGGCGAGATGTAAAAATAAATAATGCCAAGTCCTACTGGAGAATTCCAATGTCTGGCCTATAAAGTTCGTTGCACTCCATATTCGTTGAATGCACCTACATCGGGTGATCGTACCGTTATAATATATTTATTAAGATTCTAAGGATCGTGTTCTGCATGAAAGATGTATAACGATTTCAACCCTCCATTGAAAATTCCTATGTTATCGACATCTTCTATCTCACTACTCCAGTTACTCTTTGGGTAAGTTATCAGCAGCACGTCATTCTCATCTAGTACCTGTCATTCTCCAAAAGATGTTACTCCTATAAAACGCCAACCACTGGAGTTTCGCGCCGTCTTATACCCTGTTATATGTGCATATCAATGGTCCTTGCATAATCGGTTCTCTGTATCCCGCGTGTGCGCGTTCATCGCGAGCGCCCCGCGCCTACCCACATATGTGTCCAGTGTTAGTACGAATGAACCTAGTGCGCCTATTAGAGCCAGTGGCAGTGGCTTCTGGAAGCCAAGAATCTCTCTGCCAGTCAGATCCAAGGACCTCAGCTGTTGGTTGAGTAAAAACAGAGAAGCACGAAAAAAAAAAGTATCACAAGATCAGAGGCGAGCACGAGGTGTCGATTTTTGTACGTTGCTACTGTCAGTACCTATATTGTTTTCTTTTTCTTCGTATTTTCTTCTCTTTTTCGCTTGTCACTCCTCGGGGTAAACGCGCCGTGACAAGGTGAGATACACTAACGCTCTCAGTGGCTAAACGTGTGGTTTATTGTGAGTGGAGTTGGAGCAGCAGCCTATTACATGCGCTACCATTCTCATGTGCACCGCGTAGTCAGAAGGAACCGAGGAGAATGCGGCTGCTAATCTAATATTAGAATATATGTGTGTCTGTACCGCCCCGTGGTACTCTGACCCTCCGACCCCACTCCGACACCCTGGAGGCTATGGCTGTACGAAAATCGTCTAATGGCTCTTTCATTGACTGTCTCGTTCCTTGTGGATGTCTTTGCACGTCGTGACAAGGACCTGGGGCACACCCTGGCATTCTTAGATCCTCGCGATTTCTACCAGATGGCTATGAGTCACGTTCCTCTCACACATGTCTATACAGTGCTACGGCACACTTACACGTATACTTATTCTACTGCTCCTTCTGACACTCATTCTCATACCGAGTGTCTTGTTTCGTGACCATTTATGGCTTATCAAGACGGCTGACTCTCTCCACGTTTCGGTATTTGAAGACTGACCGCTTTTCAACGCTTTACCGTAGAATTTATTGTGAAATCTCATAACATTGCTTGTGAATTATATTTTTATAAAGTGATAGTCGTTGCTTTTATTATGGATTTTTGTTGTTGTAAAAATCAAACGGCTATTTGGAGTAATCAAGTATATTAGTGCAGATTGTCATTCCGTGGTTTTCTCCGTAGGCCTTGTCGTTGTAGAAGTTACGTCGAATATGGGCGTTAGGGTAGCGTCATCGACGTGAAAAAAGGTATAGGTCATGGTCGTCCTGAAAAATTGTAATTTTTCTTTGCTATCTTATCGATCAAGCATATCCTTGCTGTTTCTATGGAACGTGAAAATGGACACCGGATGAAGAAGGACGAAGGCGTTCTTTGTTTTTTTAGTGAGATTCTTTTTCTCTCTTGTTTTATACTATTTCTTCTACTCTTTCATTTTCTCCTTCTCTTCTATTCTACCTCGCTGTTTCTCTCCTACTCTTATGGCAGGCAGACCCTTTCACTGGGGGAGACGGTGCTCGCTTCCTGACTCTCTGTGGGGTTCCACATATAAACACGATAAATGTGGAAGCACCACGTGGCAGTGACAGCCGAAAGCAGAGATCGTTTCCCCAGACGTCATGGGGAATCGCATACAGAAGGAGGTATCAACCACAGAGGATTTTACTTCGTTTCAAGGATTTCTTTTAGTGTTACTCGACGTTTTCCATTTAATTGAACTTTATTTTTGTTTTCTTGATTGATCCAATTTCTCGTTCCTCGATTCGTCACTTGAACCGCGTTCACTTGGGCCGTAGAATATTTTTAAAGCATATTTTCCAGCACCATTGACTCTTCACTATCAAGATAGCTTCACGATCTGGGAATCACGCTGTGCACGATCAGGCAGCTTGCGCTACACTGACCCGATATTCGCGAACCGGGACAAAGCGAAAAGGCTTCATGGACGATTTTTATAATTAGCCGTGGCCAGGCACGCGCCAGGTGGTTGCGCAATTCTCGGACGAAATCCCTCGACAGCCTTCGACGTCGTCAGCTGGGACTTGCTCTAGTAGCGCTTTGTCTTTAGTGATACGTCGAAGCTCGAGAGGAAGAGCTTCCTCTGACTCTTATGCACGATATGGATTACATTAATCGATTGCTGCATCGTCCCACTACCCCATCTTTCACCCTGACAAATCCTGTTACCGAGGTAGTGTAACGCGAGACCCAATTTTCGAAAATCTTGTACGCGTCATTAGGTTGTGCAGTTATTGTGTCTCATCTACTCTGTACTACGTGTCAAATTGTTCCCGTCGGGCAGGATCTTAAATAGAGATGCGTTAATGATCTTTTTTTTTTTTTTTATTATTTTCAGAGTGGCAACGATACCACAGCGGCCAAGCAGACAGGCCAGGAAGTTAATGTGCAGTTCACCAGAGAATTCGTCGACGTTGGACCTGTATCCTTTTCATCGGTACCAGAGAGCATCTCTTCGGCGAGCAGTTTTCAGAGTTTGGCGAGTACACTCAGCTCCAAAAGCAGCAGTGGGATCTGCGCCGATTCCGTACCTGACAGTCCGCAGAAGGAAGTTGACACCTCATACGTAAACCGGGATATTTCTGGTCTTGACGACCTTCTGCAAGCCTGCAGTAACATACGTATCGCTGATCCCGAAAAAAGTCATGCTCAGGATGACGAAGAACTCGAGACAATTAATTCTCCCCAAGACGTCAGCCTGAATCAAACCTTCACCTCGGCCACGGATGAGATTTCTTACACTGACGCCAAATTCTTCGACAGTATCGAGCCACAGAATACTCCTCATACGGAAAAGTGTGGTTACCTGGGGGCGAAAGTCTCGCCAGGAAAGGGTAGCTCGTTCAACGGCATCGAGGACAGCGGTTCCTCGAATGTGCTTGTAGACGCTAAGCAGAAAAGTGAATATTTTGAATTAAGTGAACCAGTTCCTGTCATCGAGGACCAATCTACTCTGTCCAAGGACTCCAGTCTAGTTGGCAGTATCGGTGATGCTGGTACCTCTTATGGGGACTTACATGCTCTCTTGAACACAATTCCGTCCGAACTTCCGTCGACGGACAACGTACTCAAGGAACCCTCTTTGCCCGAGATATCGTGCAACGCCTCGTTGTCAATAGATGAAAAATTCGTGGAGGAGAGAGCAGAAGGCTGCATAGAAAACCTAAATAAGTCAGAAGAAACTAGAGCAGAAAACGTTACCGAGTTATTGAACTCCGTATCCGTGTCTGTGGCCGCGTCTACGCCTGAATTCGTTCCTCAATCTGTACCGGAATTTATATCGAAATCTGCGTCGGAACTCACCGGTGATTACACATGTAAATCAGTGCCAGAATCCGTACCGGAATTGATCCCTGAATCGTACGCAGTTAACGAATCAAGTAACATATCAGTATACAATTCTATTCCTGAAGCGATTCCTGAAACCGTTACTACATCACTAGTTAAATCTAATACTACATCCGAATCCATTCCTGATACGATTCCCGAATGCTTAACTAAATCCATTGACGATAACGTACCGATCTCGCAATCTATATGTAAATCTATTTCTAAAATCGAATCCGAGTCTATTCCTGAACTTGAAGTGACAGCTAACATTGAACCTGTTTCTCCAGTAAGTTCTGCATCCGTAACAGAACCTGTTGCAAAATCTGTATCATCGAAATCGATTTTGGATTCCGTCTCTGAATCAATTGTAGTACCATCATCTGAACCAGTTGCGGTACCAGTGTGTGAACCAGTTGCAACACCAAGGCCAGGGCCTGAACAAGTTGTTGTAGCAGCACCTGAACCGATTGTAATACCAATATCTGAATCAACTGTAGCAGTACTGCCTAAATCAATTGTGGTACCTGCGCCTGAATCTGCTGCAGTATCCACAGCTGAACCAATTGGGGTACCAGTGCTTGAACCAGTAACGATACCAGTGCCTGAACCAGTTGTGGTATCAGTTCCTGAATCAGCAGAGATTCCATTGTTTGCTCCAGCCGTGGTACTATCACCACGTGAACCAATTAATGTACCAGCAGATCAATCAACTGTTGTAACAACTTCTCAATCAACTGTAGTACCAGGACTTGAACCAATTGTGGTATCAGCGTCTGTGCCAATTACAAAACCTGTGTCAGAACATATTTCGCAAGATTTCACCAAGAACGTATCAGAACCTGTTTGCCAACCAATTGCGGAATCTGTGACGACAAAGTCGATATTAGAAAATTCATCGGTAACACCACAAGTAACTGTACAAGAATCGATAAGCGGATTCGCATCAGAGACTGACGTACCAATCGCAAAAACTGATACAGTCGAAGAAGAGCCGGCAAAGGAAAAATTGACACAACTAGCAGCTCAACAAGGTGAAGATTTAATTCCTGACGTACCTGAACTCGACGACACTCTCACCGATGTTCCAGAATCCTTGATAATTCCACCGGACTTGGATCAATACATAGCGTTTAAGCCGCAGCAACAAAGCACTGGGCTGCCAACAGACGTCGATTTCGACAAGATTCGATTGGCCGCTGAAGCAGTTGCCAATAAAATTCAGAATTCGTCATTTACCATCTCCGAGGAACCTGATCAGTTTTTCAGTGCCAATTCTGAGAGTAAGTAGAAAACATCACTACAGAATTACTAATAATGTCATTAATGTTTTACCTACTAATTATTATTCTTCTCTAATTGTTTTTCCAGTATTTGAAGATCCGGCCAGTTTTGATTATCTATTCGAAAGAGGTAACAACAAGTCTTCTGCTCGTAACTTAAGGCTTGACTCTCTTTACGTGAGATTCGATCCTCTCGTATCAAACGTCAGCATGTTACCAAAAGGAAATATTCAACCAACCGTTGAGGAGCAAAATGGTAAGGGTGATACGTCAACAGAGGTTATAGACACGCCGAGGAAAAGTTCTGCCCTAGCAGCGATAGACAGACTTCAGGCCTCTGTACTTTATAGCCCAACAGTAGCACGAACGCCCCAAAAGCCAGAGGAGGTTCAACCTAAAGTCGTAAGCTAAATCTTTTAATTACTCTATAATTGTACAAAGATATAATTACATTGAATTATAATATCATGGCATTCCGATACTAGGAGCCAGTGAAAGAGCCAGTCAACGAAACGGTTCCTTTGGTGGACGTTAACTTGGCCAAGGAGGTAGAGCAAGTCAGAATAGTAGTCTTGCAATTGGAGCAGGAACTTGATAAACAGAAAAAGGAGTACGAAGACAAGTTGGAGAAGCAGAGAATTGCCTACGAGGAGGAGATTAGCCGATTGCAAGCGCAATTGGCACAGGAAGTAAAGAATTCCAGTCAGATGACGTGAGTTCACTAATTTTGTCTATTCAATTTCTTTTTCTATGAAGTTTCTTAGTATAACATTACTTGGTGGTGTTATTCAGGGTTGTCGTTGACGAGTACGAAAAATCCATCAGCCGGCTGGTTGCTGACCGCGAGAGAGACCGTGTCAAAATGGAAAAAGAAAAGGCAAAGCTTCAAGAGGATTTACAAACCTCAAACAGTCACTTGAGCCATGCCGAGGAAGCGTTCAACGATGTGCACCAGAAGTATGAGAGGCTCAAGAGTATCCTAGCCGGTTTTCAGAATAACGAGATCGTCTTGAAGCAGAGTATTCAGGATAATCAAGAAACCATTAAGATACTGGAAAGTCGATATGAACAGCTCAAGAATCATGCGATGACGCAACTTGAAAAGTAATAATGGAAGAATTTTTTGTTTGGCTCTTCATAGACATATTTTGACGCAGGTGCTCTCACGTATTTCACGTTTTAGGGCGAATCTGGAACTCGAAGGTAGCAGGAAGCAGAATGAGGCGGAAACTGTGCGACTCCAGGCAATGGTAAAGAAGGCAGAATTAAAGAGCAATTCCCTGAGTGAACTCGTCGAACAGAAAACAAAGGAGAACAAGGAGCTGGCTAAAATCCTGGATGAGGTTATCGCGAGAGTCGGTGGCCCGAATACAGTTTAAAAATAGAGGGATCGTTGGGTTGCTTATTTTTTTACTCGAATGGATATTAGCATTGTACAATAAGTTTTATATAATATAATTATAATAGTGTATTATTTTTTAGAGTTATCCATTTCAGATGAGGCATCGTGCATTAATTTATTGGTTGTAAGATACATGTCTTTCTGCATATATATATATATATAAAAGTAATTTACCCTCAGTATTCTGAGATCCCTCGAGAATAATCCTTCATCCATTAGTACTGTACCTGGTTACGCTTACAATCCATTAACTTGTATACTCCGTTTGTTGGAAAATTTGATCAGGAACGTGTGACTTTCAATAATAAATTCCATAGATCATTGTGCCTGTAATTTCTATCACTGCTGAAAATTTGTACAGGGCCATTCAGCTTAAATTGATGAATTGAGTGATAGCTGTTATATGTGTTGAATGGTCGTGCATATATTTGACATGCAAATATACTTTAGAGTATAATTTAATGAGAATGTACATAAAGTATGTGTATTTTTATTTTCGAAAATGCGTGTATCCCAGTGTCGACTAGTGTCAATTGAACGAACCAGCATTTTGGTGTGTGTCAGTTTGAGTTGAGTTCAGTCCATTCAGTCCAGATCAGCTACTGTTGGCACTGCTAGTCTCGGCTGCCATTGTGTTAAAAATGACTACTGTTGACTGGGAAGAAGTAAAAAGGCTAGCTGCCGATTTTCAAAAGGCACAGCTCAGCTCAACGTTGCAAAAGTTTGTATCTCTCGTGTTGGATTACACAGAAAAATCTTATTCTTATTCTTTGGATTACTCATTTATAGAAAATTTATTGACATCTGTTAACTGCTAGATAACCTCCCTGATGTTCTGATGAAAAGTTTAAAAGCAGTGAATTAAATTGTGACAATTATGCAGGACTTCCTGGAAGAATGAGAGTTATGATATTGTGGAAATATTTTATTGCATATATTGACTTTGAATTTATTTGCAGACTATCGGAGCGCAACTGTGTGGAAATCATAACAAAGCTTCTCGAAGCCAAGTTACTGGATGTAATATTCACAAATGATGGCAAGGAGTATGTTACGCCTAATCATTTGGGCAAGGAAATCAAGGATGAGCTGTTTGTACACGGTGGTCGTATCAATTTAGTGGAATTGGCAAAGATACTTAATGTAGATTTGTCACAGATATCAAAAGTTGCTGCAGATATAGAGAGACATGACAAGGGAGTTAGGCTTATACTTGGACAGCTGATTGATAAGAATTACATTATTAAAATTGCTGGAGAAATCAATGATAAACTTAATCAATTGGGTTATGTTAACGTTGCTGAACTTACACTTCAGTATGACTTACCAGCTGATTTTTTACAATCAACTATTGAGAAGGAATTGGGGAAGACTGTGTTTGGTAGACAAGATACTCAGGATCCTAGAATATTTTATACCGAGGGCTATGTTGCTAGGAATAAGGCAAAAGTTAGGGGTGCCCTTTCTGCAATTACCAAACCTACTCCGCTCTCAGCTATTTTGGGACAATGCGCAGTTCCCGAAAGAATATTCTTCTGTAAGTGTAATCCATATATAATTTTATTTACTCCTAACATTTTTAAAATCTTCAAGAGTATTTATTTTTTAGCTATACTTGATTATTTGCAAGAAGTCAAACAGATCCCTGGTGTGGTTACCGGAAAACAAGGTGGCAATGGTATTTATGTACCCAGCATATACTCCAAAAGCCAGAATGAGTGGGTTGACAATTTCTATAAACAAAATGGCTATCTCGGTAAGTGTCACAAAAGAAATACACCAAAGAAGTTGTCTAGTAGAATTTTTCACTTTTGTTTCTTCTTTTAGAGTACGATGCCCTCTCACGTCTCGGTATTTCGGATGCTCAAGGTTTCGTGAAACGTCACTTTGTGAATGACAGCTTAATGCTTCTGGACTCTGTAGCAGTTGGTGCAACAGTTATCGATCAAGTAGAAGCCAACGTAGAAGAAGCAGTAGTGACATCATCCTTTGCTGACATATATCCTCTACTTCCATCAGTGTTCAGTCCTGAGGATGCAGAAACTTTGCTGAAAATAGCAGCAAAAAAGACAAATGCGAATATTCATATATTCGCAAGCACTGTAGCAGTCTCTAATGCCTATCTCCAAAAACTGGGTAAATCCTTTGAACCAACAGCTGAGAAGAAGGCCAAGGAAGCCGTCGAGAGTGGAAAGTGGCTCCAGTCTATTGCTGAGAATAAAATCAAGTACAGGATCAATGATGTTCTGGAGAATAAAGTGGACAAAAGAGAAGAGCGACGAAAGAAGGCAACAGGAGGCAAATCCGGAGGTGGCAGCCAGGGTAGAGAGACAAAAACGAAATCCACTAAGAAAAAGAATCAAAGAGCAAAGAACCAGGAGCCGGACTCTGATGAGGAGTATGCTGCTCAAAATTCCACAAAAAAAGAACTTGTTCTAATTTCGATTGAAGACATAGAGCAGCAGATCAGCAAGGATGAAAATCTGGCTGACATAGATGGCCTTGTAACAGAACTTGCTGCCTACCTACAACCAAAGCTGAACAAGCATGCTCTCTCTGTAGCCGAACAGTTGAGTCAGAGCAATAAGGCTACTAATTTGAATGAAATAGAAGAGCGGCTCAATATGCTGATAACAAATATTCGAGTCTTTGACAAGGGAATCAAACAACTGGATAAGAATTCTCAGACCACTATGACAAAGTACCTCCTAAAGACCCTCGGAGCAGACTTAGCCAATGATATATTTAAATTGGCAGCGCAACAAAATGTCATTCAGTGCCCTGAAAATCTTACCACCGAAGTTAGGCAGAAGATGTTACTAGAATTGCCAGCAGATGTAAAAGATCCTCTAATGACTCTGCATAAAAGTATCACATCCGGTTCAATAGAAGATGTTTTGGCAGCTGCAGACGGCGCCCTTGCAGCCTGCTGTTTAGTAATGCGAAAGTACGATAAGAAGAAGGAACGCCCTGCAGTCGTTGGACATCGTGAAGCTTTATTGGAACAATTAAACTCTACTCAGGATCCTGCACTTGCATTGCACTTGGCAACGAGTGTTCTATTCACTGCAGCCACTCAAAGCGCTTTACATATGTCAGGTAGACATGTAGCGTCTATTTTAACATTTTTGCAATCTCATTTAGAATCTGGGACTGGAGCAACACTCTCCAAGTATCATGGTAACTAACAAATTTCTGCTCCATATAAATGTTGTTGAAGCAGTTCTATTTGAGTTACTATTTTGCGTTATTTTTTCTTCTAGATCTTGTACTGAAATTATTGTGTTCGCCCGATGACGCGACCAAGACAGAACTCCTAAAGGAATTGGAGAATGGATTGCAAGAAATAAAAAGTATTGCAAATGACTTCAAGAAACATTTGAAATCTGACAAGCCTCACGAATGATTGTGCTGAGTTCTACTTTTCTTTTTTTTGCTTACGGGTACAGATATATACATATTTAGGCGGTGACTGATTGTGAATACATTAATATTGTACAGATAATATTTGACGAGGATCTCGAAGGATTCTTATGAGAGAAGATATTTTTTAATTGTTACATATCCATTTGTATTTATTACGTCCCAAATGTACATCGCTTCTCGTCCAGGAAAAAAGATCCTGTACGAATATTAAAAATATGGTACATTGTCGTTTGATTGAAGATGCAATATTCTCATTGGCTGATACGAAGGTACCGTCATGCAATGCAAGAATACAGTCAGTTTTTTAAAGTTCCACAAAACTAAGCTTCTCGTAATTTTATTTATATCAATTGCATAATATCACTGATCTATATCAATTACAACTTTATATTTTTTATTAATCCTGTATCATAATTTTAAAAAACATCTTTTACTAAAATCTCTTTTTACTCGTTTAGGTAAAATCCCGCATTATAGTACCGTTATCGATATCGACTGGCATAATTGGTGAATTGGCCTATAGATGGCGACACCGGCGGACGAGAGTACACGTGCCCGTGAGCGGACGATCCATAAAATCGGAGCACTCGATTGTTGAAGACCAAAATGTGGACGGACGCCGGTATTAACACAACGTCTGTCTACGGATACAATTTTATACTTATCAGTGTTAATTAGTATGCGTTATTTAGTAAATAGTGAAAGTGACAGTCATCAATTACTAAAAACGGTCTCTTTGGACTTCAGCGTTTGCTGCTCCTGTTCTTAGTATAAATCTCGAGCATGTGCAGGCTGTCGCACGCGGCACTGGCGGTAAATATAACCTGATTGAACGAAGGGTCGCTCCAATAATTTACAGTAGTGCGCAATTGAAGTGGAACACTTGAATTTTTGTATATCTCTGCGAAACTATGACCGATTTCAAACAAACCATAGACATATTTTTTAGGAAATTTCCTTCCCGTTCGAATGGTAAAGGTACCGCCCCACCACGCGCGCCAAGCTGTTGGCCCCCGAGTATCGCGCAAAAATCGGATGTTTCATCAAATGAAAAATTTAACCCTTTACAGAACTCATTTTGCAATGTTTAATAGCGCATTTTAATCGTTGAAATCTCGGCTACAACATAGGATAAATGTGA
>JARPRG010000495.1:114952-126459 GCA_031001745.1 Hartigia nigra | reverse complement strand
GTTTTTTGAAATCGGTCATAGTTTCGCAAAGATACACAAAAATTCAAGTGTTCCACTTCAATTGCGCACTACTGTATTACTCCGAAGAGTATTAATCGAAAAGTGGAAGAATAAAATATGATAATTTAAGCGTATATCCAAACATACTTATAAATGATCTTATTTAACTATACTTCTAATTTTAAATTAATGCTAAATCAACTTGTGTAAAAGCGATAATCAGTCAAGATGTATCAGCTTATACGAATAATACTTATCAAAATTTATGTCATTCGCACTTTTCACAGCTGAAGATTCAAAATATCACGTCGAACTCTATATTCTTATTATTGGCTGAATACATTTAGTTTCTACGTTAGATATGGCTGTTTATCTGTATTTAGTACTTCATGGACTAACGGCGACATATTGACGCCTAGATAAAAGAGGTATCTCAATTTCACTAGGTGTCCAGTTGCTATCTAGTCGCCTCTCTGTGTATTCTTATTTCTCTATTGGCTCCTTTGTTTTTCTCGTGATGGATCTATTTGACTTAATAATTATTTTCCAGTAGAGCATTCCAGAGCACACGCATCCACTTCAAAGTTCTCTTCGTATGTTGTCAACACTTTTCAAGACTCAGTCAACGCGATTAAAGCGAAATCATCCTTGCATTATTTGAGGAGGGATACAGTCTCTATGTAAAGTCATAAAGACTGGTCGATGAACCTCATTATCAGTTTTCTTTGTGTGCCCCTTTTCATTCCGCATTCGATAATACCCTTTTTATTGTTAATACAGCATTGATAGCACCAATATACGCAAATTCATTTTTCATGGACAGACTGAATTCAGTGCCATAGTTTGAACGGGTGTCAATATTTAAAGCACTACAGTTTCCAGGATAACGAAGGTTCGAGTAAAAATAAGGAAATTGACTGGCCTCTTTGTCTGCTGAAACCGATATCATGTATCACCATCTATAAAAAAAAATAACCGCAGTCACATAGAAACTTGATATATCTCTAGATAAACGCCTCTGGCTCTGTTACAACATATCCCCATTCATTTTTAATCAGTACCTTTTAAATGTACCACACTTTTCATCTTGGGTAGCCCTACGGAGACTATAGATAATAAATTGAGCAATACAGGATTTATTAATGATTTTATGAACTTTGGAGTTATCAGGCGTCACCCACATCGCCTGATCTACGTCATCTTTGTTCGAAAATTTTATAATTTCCTAATGGTATTGTCTTTGCAATCATTTTATTCAAACACTGTCAATGTCTCTAGTAGCATTTTTCGCTGTTTACATGCTTCCTACACAATGTTCACATTGAATAATATACCCGGATGTCTGTCGACACTTGAACGGTCATCACGTTGAGTGACTTTCTGTTCCACAAGGAAGAACAGGGATTATTTTCATACACGATATTATATCCAGCCCCATAGCCGATTGGCCGGCTCAATATTTAAACGTATGGATTATTTTTGGTCCATATGCGTACTGCACATATTTGTAACACGCTCCGGCTCTTTTGATGCTTCTCTACCAATCTTCCTCCTTTGCTCATCCCCCTCTAGACAATTAGCAATTTCTAGCAGCAATTGTGAGCCTGTGTCCACCACTCTGGATCCTATAGATACGATTAGGAGGTACATCACGCGTATTATACTCGTGAAATACTCTGCAGCCTTTAAGAAACCACGGCTGTAACGTCATGTGTGTAACATATCCATACGAGACGCTTCCAATTGTTATACCTACCTATATTTGGAGCGTACCAGAGGCTATTGATGATACATTGGATCTACAGGATGTTTCAGTGCAGCGTCTTTTCTGTCGTTTCGAGAGTGAATGTATTTTAATGGCGATCAAGGATGCTGATTTAATTACTTTTTGTTTTTCTCTTTTCTCTCTCGCTCTCTTTAATTCGATCGAATTGAAATAGCCTCGATATGAATATTAGTCGAATTAAGGACACGCACTTTTATGATACGATAATTAAGGACGATGGATGCTAATCGATTAAATACATTTTTTTTTCTACGTCTATATGCACGCGTACAAATGTTTACCATCATCCGGTGTTAATTGCTCATTCGTTTGATGTTCTGGTTTAATTGATAATGATTTAATCAGTGGTCGATAGTGGTTATCAATTGACACTAATTTCAAGTGAAAACTTTTCTTATCTCGTTTCTTTACCTCTACTTTCCGGTGCTTTGTCCTATCGCGTATCTACATAGTTTGCTTTGGTGTATTAACTGTATTAATTGAATCGATTCATTGAACTAGGCTGCATCGCACGCGGAAGTGAACGCCCTTACAGATAGAATTTAACGACTTGTGCAAGTTGGACCTAAATTATTCATCAATTACACGGTGATTAGTTCTAATGGGGGTCAAGTAACCGTTCCTCTCATAAAAGTCTTCCTTTCTATCGTAGTACGGGGATCATTAACTTTTCTTTTTTCTTTTTTTTTTACTAATTCCTTTGGCCACCACGATTGGCTAAAATAATCGAATAAAAGAAGCTTTGATTATTTGGTGATATTTTTTTGAAATATATTATCAAATGTAAATTCTACCGCTTACACTCGCTCGTACACAAAAACTTATTGGGCCCTTTTCTGTGTGCCTCAAAGCAATAATAGCAATTCAAACGAACGCCATTCATTACGGTTCACTTTCTCGGCCTCTGTATACGAACTGGATTATTCAAGTCAAACGTAGCTGTCAGATTCGACAGACGCCACGTGGTTGCTTTGTTTAAGAATTATATATTGACAATATTTTGACAGACAAAGGTACAGTCACTGATACCTCGGACTGATAATGTAACACGAAGTTCTACAGACTGATATTTTATAAATTTGTCACGTTTCTTATACTGCCAACGAGTGGGAGAGAGACTGTTTTATGGGGACTTGCGTGCGCGCGACAAGGACGAACATAGCGATAGATGAAATACAACTCGAATTTGACTGTCTCATATGTCACTTACGATGCGACGGGTACGTTCCGAAATTCATTGCGAGTACTGTGAATATAGTACGTACGAAATTTTGGTTACCTGTTTAACTGTAACAGCTGCCGACACTTATATACTTGAGGTTAATAAAAACCTGATATAGACTCTACTTTTGTGTGTTGACAGTTATGAATATCTCGGTATTACATATCGAAGATTGCATAACCTTCTTACTCGAGCAAAGGTCAATGTTTTTTCCCATAAAGACGGGCGTTTCCAAAAGACAAGAAAAGTTCGAACGATTATTTCCTTCGTTATCATCAATATGAGCACAATCGGAGGCAGCACGCGAGTACGTCTTATTCATAGGCGTTTATTCAATACATTTTTCAAATCATATCCACAGTTACGTTGCGATTTTATGTAGCGGATATACTTTCGCTCTTTATATGTCTTCATCCTTAGCGGAATGTGAAATACGTTGTTTCACAAAGGGGTATAGGCGATGTTTATTTTATTATGGCATAGATCATGACTGATGATACGCGGCACTGTGGACAATTTGATTAACATTTTTAATGCTCACGAAATCTACGGAGACGGAGGGCGCTCTAAATTTGATGTAACCTATAGCGGCTGTTGAACCCTCGTTTCTCTCTCTCTCTCTCTCTCTCTCTCTGTCTCTGTATCTCTTTCTTTTGTAAAAGATAAAATTCACTTGGACACAAAGAAGATTGTTCACGGTATTTCATTAAATCTTTGTATGATGAAGCAAACTAAGTTTCTTGTCATTGTTTCTTCTTAACGGAAAGTATAATGATTCACGAGTGCCAAGAAGAATTAACCCAGAAAAGAGAGAAAGTAAAAAGGAAGCATTGGAAGAAGAAAAAAAAAGAAAACTTCCAAAGGAGGTCTTCTATCTATAGAGTTAGAATTTGGCAAGACTCTATAGATTAATGACTTTAAGAATTCTATTTTCAGTCGTCCACTCGATTCTCTAAACGGCTTGTTACGGCGAGACAGCGAGTGACAGACTAAGGATATTGAATATAATAATCGAACTCTATCGATTCCTCGAAATAGTGACTACATCGAGATGCTTGGTCTTTTGATGAAAACGATTGAGGGCCTTGACCGTAAGATCCCCTTTAAATGACGACGTAGCTTCAATTCACATTCATAGTCCCCGCGTTTAGCTGTTCGTACTCACTCGACTGTATTTGGTCTCCTTCTCTCGCTCTTTCTCTCTCTATCTTATTGTATCTTCACATATATATCGTACTTACGCTCCTACGTAACTTTGTCACTGCTGGCTATTCGTACACTATACTGTCCCTTTGCCCCTTCACCACATATACACGTATATGCGTATCAAATCGTTCTTTCTGACGACGCCGTTTGAAAACGAAGCGGCGACGTTCCTTTGAGTGACGCCTTGACGTCCGTCGTCGTATTTCTTGATGGCGTTAGCATTTTATTTTACCTCGTAACCACGCAGTCTTTCTACTGAAAGGTTTTGCATTTGTATCTCTATACATTTTGATTGACGATTCTTCGCGAAAATCTTGATGACCTTATCACGTGAGTCTGGCTTTCACGTAACGACCAGATCACGTTATGGCTTGTCGGCGATGCAACATTAATCAAGAACATGTTGTATATATCACTGCGTAGAAAGTTTTGCTGATATTCTAGAATGAAGGAATTAACGACTCGTGTCGCGAACGATAAAATTACATTGACAGAGCGTTTGAGCTCGTTAGTCCCGGTGACATCACACTGTACTGCAAAGGTGCCTGCGCAAGTACATCAGTCGCTATCATAAGAATTCTTCTAGGTGAATCGTGTTGATTTTGAAAATCAACAACTTTAAAGTATCGGGAGATTAAAAAAAATAATTCTTACAGCTGTTTGACAATTAATTAATTTTTCGTTTTCAGCTCTCGTTGGCTCGCTCACTATAGGTACGACCTTCTTCTTGTCGCCGGTCGCTGGGATTCTCACCGACAAAATTGGTATACAAATGACAACCTTTCTAGGCGGTGCACTTGCTTGCGGTGGAATGTTCCTGTCCTCATTACTTTCTGATAAGGTATTTTATTCTATATGTTTTCCACTGAACGTTATGACTATTTTGACATATCTTATCGTTGGACTGTCATTACTTTTCGCTTTTTTATTTTTATTATTTTTTTGTCGTTGCATTTCTTCAGGTAGAGGCACTGTACCTGACATACGGTGTGATGTACGGTCTTGGTGCGAGTCTTGCTTATACACCGAGTCTAGTGATACTCGGTCATTATTTCAAACGTTACTTGGGTCTGGTAAATGGTGTTGTTACTGCTGGTAGTTCTGTATTCACCATTTTGTTACCGTACTTGATGGAGCTCTTACTCAGGCGAATTGGTCTCGAAGGAACTCTTAGAAGTCTTGCAGGACTCACGGCTGTGGTGATGGTCTGTGCTGTGCTCTTCAAACCCATTACTCGTGAGTATAATTAATTGATGATAATAACGACTTCACCTAAGAATTAAAATTGGTAGTATTATTGGTTTAGATCATTTTTATCGAATTTTCATGCTTAATGGTTAATATTCAAAATATTATTTTTGTCTGTTATTAGTTAAGAAACCCGGGCGACAGTCGTCATTGCAAAAAAAGAGTTTTCGTAAAAGATTGAAGGAAGTCGTCAATGTCTCAATATGGAAGCGGAAGCGATACGTCGTTTGGGCCAGTGCAATACCGCTGGCGTTATTTGGGTCAGTAGAATCTTAAACATTTTGGATTTTAATAAATAATCGACACGAGCAACCAACATCTTGCGAATTAATGTTGACAGGATTTTCGGCAATGATATTTAATTCAAAATAATTATGTAGCATTTTACTTCCCTTATTATACATAACAATATAATTGCATATACTATATACTGTACATTATCTATATATCTTCTATTAGCAATAAGTAGTATGCCACGCAATTGTTTCAACTACTCGGCGTCATCATTCACAGTCCACTGCAAATCATTATCAACTGGATTCCTGTCATTATTCAGTGACGCTGTATATTGCTCGAGATTTCCGGATGTCAATCACTGAAATCTTTCCTTTGAAAACTGCGCAGAATAAAAGTAAAAAGGGACCGTGCCTTTAAAACTGTAATACTTTAATGATTTTAATTATTTACAGTTACTTCGTGCCCTATGTACATATCGGAAAGTTCGTCGAGACGTCTTTCAAGGATGCCGACGGTAAGCTTCCGGTTATGTGTATCGGTATCACATCCGGTATCGGTCGTCTCGTCTTTGGATACATCGCCGATCTGCCACGCGTAGACAGAATACTCCTACAGCAGGTAAGAAACTTTGATAAATTTTGAAAATATATAAAAGAAATAACAATATTAATTATTATTTTCTTATTACAGATTTCATTTATCAGTATCGGTATTCTGACTATGCTGCTACCAGCGACCGGTTCCTTTGTCGTCCTGCTACTCATATCACTCGGTATGGGCCTCTTCGATGGCTGCTTTGTCTCGTTATTGGGCCCCATAGCCTTTGACATATGCGGTCAACAAGGCGCCACTCAGGCTATTGGTTTCTTATTGGGTATGTGCTCCATTCCATTGACAGTGGGCCCACCGATCGCCGGTCTTCTTTACGATCACACAGGCAAGCCTCAGTTTTACGTAAAATAGAGTAAAATAGATAAAATCACAGTGATCGACTCTTACTAATCTATATGCACTATCATTTCATTTTAGGATCTTACGATCTACCGTTCTTATTAGCCGGTGTGCCGCCGATAGTCGGCGCTCTGGCGATGTTCCTGGTGAGATGCGTCAAGGACGAGAAAACCGCAGAACCCACCGATCCAGTCTGTCAATCCCTCAACGCGGGCTGGCAGAATGGTAAAATTTAAGTTTCAAATCATCAATCGTTAACGTAGAGTAATTAACATTGTCATTGACTCTGTAATTATTTCATATGTCTCCATCCTCTATTATTGCATCACTTTCTTTATTGAAATACGTTTTTTTTTTGGACTGGTAATGGGTGGTGCTGGTGGTGCTGGTGGCGCTGTAAATATTAACAATTTCGCAGGAAATCCAAGAAACAACATTGTGCCACCACCTTATACAGAGGCTGATGAGAAGCAACGTCGGCAAGGTAGGTTGCGCTGCGATCAAGACGACGCAACTTCTATTAATTGCAACAAGTCCGCAAGTAGCACAGTGTTTACTGGGTATTCCGAAAGTGCACCATTACTTGGTCATGTTGGAAATAGCTTTCTGATTCGCTATAGTTCATTCCGCGTTACCGATGACCCAATATACCTGGAACGCGCACGCGCACTGGATCGTACGCGGTTTTTGAGTTCCAGTGACAAAGAGCTTGCGTAGAACGATATCAATTTTTGTATAAGGTGGATGTCCCTATCATCGATCATGTACCAGTAATCGTCAGTTGTGTTATGATACTGTAGATTTTGCTATAGTCAAAGCACACACTGACAATTATTGGTACATGTCCGACGACTGGGACATCCACCTTATTGCTTTTAATTTTCGTACGTTTGTAACGGATGCAACGTGTTAACTGTTTCGTTACTCGCAAACCACGCAACAATGCAATTTATTTATTCATGTAAAACCTAGTCGAATTTATTGTTTTAATGTATATAAATGTAACGCGACTATAATCTACAAAACTAGTTCAATAGCTGTTTGATAGCTTAGAATTAATCAAATGATACGACTGTTACTCTTGTGACTTTTCTTTTTGAAGCTTTCCCCCATTGTGTTCCTTTTTTTTTAAGAGTGTTCAATTTCTGTTCGTTTTTATTTTTTTATATTCTGCTGCCCTCATGATGGTTTCTCTTTGAAATCAGCACCCCGACTTGACTCTTTAAGCTGTACTCATAAATATATTTTATTTTTCAATAACGATGCTTTGCTCTTTCTTCATCTTTTCTCATGCTCTATTCCTATCTCTCATTCTTCTTTTTTTTGTAAGCTTCCAAGTGAGAATGAAAGTAGAATGTGCTATCTCCTGTACTGTCCTGCCTTTCTTCTTATTTTCCATTTCCATAATCTTTCCAGTTAACTGTGGTTATAATTGTTATTAGTATGGCACGTAGTAGTAACGTTATTTGTGGTGAGTCTGTTTTTCGCAATGATGTTAATAACATATGAAATTTTGTTGCTGTAAGCTGACGTCGTAGTTTAAACTCTTCTATATTTCAGAAGGGAGGGAACTCGAGGATTTACACGCCAATGGAAACCCGCCGACTTCACCGTAGAACAATTAATCAACTTGGGCGCCGATTAACAGCACGTCGCTGTTTAAGTATTTGGAAAACTATTTTGGGTCCTTCTCTTTACACGAAATTCTGAGTACGTGTTTCACGTGTCTTTGAGCGTGCGTAGCCAATAAATCCCAAGGACAATAGACGCCCGATTACAAACGACGTCTATATCCAAGATAATTGATGGGTCCTGGGAATTAGATATTTTAAAGCGAAAAATCTTCCCAATGTGAATTATGTCGTCTTTTTTTTTTATATTCAAATATTTTGAATTTTTTTTATTAAACTCAATGAATTTATTGCCGTTCATCACTTCTTCATAATATTATTCAATCATCTCTCGTCTGGGCGCATAAAGATTATCACTTGCAATTATATCTTTCTCTTTCTGCTTTTGCATTTAGTAATGTATTATTCATGCATTTAAAAGCTTGTGATTACTGCCATATTTGATTCATGATTAATTGACAGCCAAAGATAAAATTGCTATTTCACAAAAGCTTTATAAAAATTTGAAATGACGCGTTGGTCATTTAACAAATGACAAGAATCTAAGTAGTAAGTGAGGACTGCATGTACTGGACACGAATCAGTGATTAGTAATACGAATATTAAATATTCTTTCTCGCGTGAAAAACATTATTTTTCGTATTAATTTTCTTGACTCTGTACAGTAGAGCGTGGAATGACTGATTGGTCTGTTGATTGAGAAAATTATTTTTAAAAAGAACATAAGAGGAAATTAAAAATCTCAAATCGCGTGCAATGCCCGTCAAAAAGCATAATTGACATTCTGATTATCGTTTTAGTAGCATCTTATAATTATTAAAGATTCACCGTAAAGAGACATGGAATTCTCCATAAAAATATACCATGATCATTGGATCATACGATCCATAGATCCTTGCGCTACCTCGATCCGCTTATCCGATAGGGAATTTTATAATAGCATCTGACTATTTTATATAAAACTATTATTACAATGAGTGCCCCTTAATATAATTATTATTGTTACTATTGCTACTAATACTATCGTTATCAATTATCATTCAGGGAGCAGAATCGATGCTCTGCGTAGAAGAGAAAAATATCTTAAAATTATATCAGTGCCATTGAAAGCATCCAATCAAGCTAAAAATCGAATTTCAATTAGTCGTTGAATCTTCTCCCGATAATAAATTCGAAGAAAATCAATCTTTATTACACGTATTTACTGATTGCGGATATATAGACAGATTCCAAAGAGAGTGACTTGCCACTATTTTTGAAAAATATTGATTTATCCCGATTTAGGGGTAGGATACGTGTGATAGAGGCGCAGCCATAAGATGCATGTAATATTGGATCTATATTAAGATTAAAAGGTAATCTATATTTTTAATGAACATAAAATTACTAAAGTCACGTAGAAGACAGAAAAGAAATGGAGATTTAAGTAAGCTATGCATTATATAATGAGTGGTCGTACACGTTAACGAGAAGACACGATAGAATGTGACATACAATAATTAATATCAAGAGATAATCGATAGTGATGAATTTACGAATGGTTATTGTCAACGAGTCGATATCAATGAAATACATTTATTCTTCTTTTATTGTTAATGAGCGTCGCAACGCTCGCATATGCTTACCGCGCAGATCGTGTGCTTTGCCTTTTTAACGTTGTGCAACGAGCCTTATGAATCAATTGGTAATTAATGTAGGCGCTATGGACGCGGTAGCTTCAGATAATTATCTACTACGAAAGCTATTATACTGTGCTGTATTGATTATCAACTATTACGTGTTCATAATTCCTGAGCATCGTATTAATTATTAGCACAATTATTAGCACAATTATTAGCCGTGTGACGGAGCAATTCGGGTACTAGAGAAGTACTTAAATCTTTAGGAAAAAAAAAAGAGAAAAGAAATGGAAATATGATATATATTTTAGACAGATTTCCCAAGAAGCTGCATGTCGTATTTTCTATGTATGTATGTTGAAACATTAAATAAATCTATGTATGTTATTTTATGTCGTTTCTATTTACAATTCATTTATTTATTATTAAAAACAAGTTTGCTCTGACAGCAAAACGCCTCACTCAATTTTACATTACTGCGCATGCGCAGATCTCCCCGCTCCGCGACACTCCGGCTTGTTCAGGCACCACAGCTCTCCGGCTCATTGTCACTCGCGACGCTACACACTTCGGATCGATTGCAGCATGTAGAGTGACTCACGTTGGGCAAGTCTGGGTCTGTACGATACTGTGAGCAGGCCGGAATGGCAGTGGTGCTTGTTTCACTTGTGACATACATCTCTGATGTTACGTCATAACTTAACCCGTTCCTGTTGCCTGATCTAGTTACGCCCGTTTCCACTGAAGTGATTGGTACCTGGTCATGTCACATGAAACATTGCGTGTAGATTTGGCAGATGCTGCTCTGGTTCTCTCACTACGTCGTTCTCTGTAACGTTTTAGTCCGCTCATTGTGTATTTATCATAGTGAGTGAATCTGAATATAAATGGTATGAAGAGGAGACTAGAGTTATAGTATAACGTAACTTTCTGATAATACACGTCGCGCCATTTCTGTGACGACATGTGATAGTCTTGTAAATGGCATCAGTTATTTGTACATCTGCGTATAACGGGTTGCATGCTTACAGGCGTCTATAGTTTCAAAAGCTTATTGCTCGGTACGTGAAAAGTTTATTTATTGGATATTACACAGGATCAATAAATATTTAATGCGATACTTCTTGTAGATGACATCAGCTGTTTGTACACCTGCGTATAAAGGGTTGTATGCTTACAGGCGACTGTAGTTTCAAAAGCTTATTGCTCGGTACGTGAAAAGTTTATTTATTGATACGTATATCCTTTAAGTATGTATTGTAATCATTCCACAAGATCAATAAATATTTAATAAATAATCAGATAAATACGTTTATTTTATACACATTTACATCGTCATGAAGTTTAGAGTAAGTTGGATCGAAGAGTTTTAAATAAATGTTTTTAATAATTATCCTCATCTGAGGAACAAAACTACTAAATGACGAACAAAAATATTAACGTGAGGATATCTTGAGAACATTTTATTTGCCTCTGCACATGCGCAGCTCCCCCACTCCTCTACGCTTAGGCCTGTTCAGGCACGCCAGTGCTTCAGCTCATTGTCGCTCGTGACACGGCAGGCTTCGGATCGATCACAGCACGTTGAGCGACTAACGTTGGGCAAG
>JARPRG010000495.1:66091-114831 GCA_031001745.1 Hartigia nigra | reverse complement strand
TTTCCCGCTCATTGCATCAGCATCGGCACTGTCTCTCTCGTGGCTCTGAGCTACTCGATGAACATCTCCAAACCTAAGTGGCATAGTGTGAAATGCCAGAAGGCACTGTATAACTGAAATTCCATTGTTGCATCATGATGCTGCATCATAGCTGAACTCCTTCCAAGGTCACTCAGGTCGTTTCACTGTACCATTCACTGCATCGTTCAGACCCACGTCCAAGTTCTGACGACACAGTGAAGGGACCCAAGAGCAGTTTCAATGGTGACTCAAGTCCTAATTCTACACTATGACATAACATCATAACTCATGTAGAGCAGAACTGTGAAACGACTGTTCTATTAGTCCAGTTCTACACAAGTTATGACGGAGTGTCATAAATGCAAAATCGGAACTCAAGTTCCACTAACTCTCTGACCTCCTCACTGAGACGCTCAGGACTGGAGCTGCTCACTGTGATGCTGAGGGCCGAATGCGACACTGAACTGCACAATGAGCAGAGTCGAGCGACACAATGAATGGAACAGTGAAAGAGCCTGAGCAACACGTGCGTACTCCACGTACAATGCTTATCGTGGCTTTACGAATGATTTGAATTCAAATTAGATTTATCTTCTTTTCAAGTACCTCCATATCTGACTAGTAAACTAAATCAAAGTTAAACCGAACCACGTCAAACACTGCAAACAGACCAAGCAGTAGGAACGAATTCAGTTATGCCGTAACATCACAAAGCACAACTGGAATTCCAGTTCCAGTGCCACCCTGGCCTCCCCACTGTGCCACTCAGGCCTAAACATACTCACCGAGGTGCTCATCGCATCACGAGCGACCCGTACCGTGCCGTGCCCAGAGCGGCAATGGGCCTGAAAGAGCCCGTAACATCACTGGCGCGCCACATTGGGCCTGAGCGACGCAGAGTGGGGATTCGTGGCTGCGCAGAACTGTGCGCAGTTGTTCCGTGAAGGTTTATAGTTAAACCAGAATAGGAAATCGAATTGGAAAAGAACCTGGAGAAATTAAATGATTACTACTGTGTTCGTTATACCTTAAAAAACAGGAATAATACATTTCACATCCAAGCTATTATTGAACGTATTTAAAAATCTGTAGCTGAAGTTAAATTCAAATATATAATATTACCTTTATTCGTTCTTACTTATATGCAGCCCATTGTGCTTGCTCCTTCTATTCCTTTCCTTATAACAGGACTACGATAAAACTTCAATATACAGCAATTTCAGCAAAAAAATCGTTATCTGGATATTCAACGACACTACAAACTACAATTTTTAAAAGATAATATAACAAGTCAAAGTAAAACATTGTACCTACTGGTGGACGGAGTATTGAATCCGTATTGTTACCACTTTGCTGAAAGGTTCACTGTGTGTCGACAAGATGGCGCTACGTCTAATCTTGGAACTACATGCTTACAACGATATAAATAACAAGTTATTCAGATCTTTTCCACTTGTTTAATTAATCATGGTAACGTTTAAACGGTGTCAATCGTTACTATACAATAGTACAAAAGAAGCTGTAATAAATAATTGCTGTCACAATTTTATTAAAAATACCGCAATCATGATTCAATTAATTATAGATACATACGAACAATGTCATTCGCTTCTCACATTGATCCACCGACATTCATAGCGACAATTTCATTTTGGAATTAATTTAATAAATCAATACATTATAAAACGGAAACATCGTTAAGTAAATAATACCACGTACATATACATTATAATGATCCCATCAATTAACGTGATAATCCATTATCCTGGATTAGTCGTCCAAAAACAATTATATCCTTATAATCGCTTGCGCAATAGTGAAGACACTTATTGATCCATGATCTCCTGATCCTGGTCAATAATCGCAAGTTCTTGATCCCTTTTGGGATTTAGCGCGCGCTCACAGTTTCTACGATGATGGTAAAAATTTGATCCTGGGTTGAATGATCTTGTCGCGGTATCTCTATGAGCCAAGATCAATGAATCCACTCCTCTTCGTGATCTTCTAATTTTCCAGGCTCTCCTCATCTCGGCTCTGACTTCTCCATTCAGCAGACAGTAGAGAAGAGCGACAAAAGTACCCTGAAATTCTTCAAACCAGTAGCAACAATATTTTCTAATGGTTATTGATTTTTCATACCTGAAAGGATGCAAACAGTTGATCGCAAAACAGCCATGCGAGCTCTACTCTGTAATCCTGGTGATAAGATAAACCAAGGAACAGAGTATAATGCGCGCCAAACAGCGGCACAAGTACAAGCGTAGATTTAGCCCACCTTCTGTAAAATTCGATAAGAACTACAATTAAAAAAAAAAGTAAATAAAACAAAGATATAAAAAATACTTTTGAAACCCCTGGCTCTTTGGTAAGTTACCTGTACCGCATTTTTTTCCTTTGCATATGCAAGGACGTCTTCAGCTTTACCAGCAGGACCCTCACGATGTTGACAAACAGGACAAAGTTGAACTTTGTATTTTGAATATTATAGAAAATTTGTTTATTGGCTATTTTTTATGTATTTTTATACGACAAGTACTTACCAAAATTGAGATCATTATCGGTATTCGTATTATCAAGAATAATGATTGATCGGTATGCGTTGTCCAGCACAATGTATTCTCCATTATGAGGCGAACTGCAATCCAGGGTATAACAACGACACAAGGTAGTCCTGTAAACGATGGTAATTAATATGTAGGAATATAATCAGTATTAATCTCATAATTTGTATAAGGTTTAAAATACTCACCCCAGCCTAGAGAGATGTACACGGTAATAGCGGTTGTATCAGTACAGAGGGCAAGAAATACAAGATTGTGCAAATAAAGTCCTTCCATGAGTATCCAGGCGTAATTCGCTACAATGAAATATTGCCAGACACTGGTGATGGCTTTGCAGATCCAAGTCTAATCAGAATAAAAATTCAGATCTTTGACAATTGAATATAGTAGTAGTAGTAGTAATATTTAGTAGTAGACAACTTAATATAAACTGCTGTGCATAAGTTGTATTTTATTTGTTGTCGTTTCAGTTTAATTTTTTGCTCTCTATATCTTTGATCATTCCTAATCGTACATTGCGCTCCTTGATGAAAGCCCCCTTTCCATCGACTAGAACAACGTCCCAGGCTAATCCGACGCCATCCACGAAAAGCCAATCCTTCAGAAGAGCCATAAACGCTCTCATGATGAACGAGACGAATAAGTGCATGTGCAATCTGTTCCTGGGATTTCTAAGTTTTCTGAATAGAACAAAAAAAAAACAATATTATAGCAAAGCACAGAATAACATTCAAGATCACTTAAATACGTGAAAACTTAAGGAAATCAATTATATAATATATAGTAACCTGAGAAAGGAAAAGATCACCAGTGCTATGACCAACGTAGTAAAGGAGGATGCGTAGCCAATCTGTGAAACTGTTTTGATGATCGGTAACCATTTCTATAAAAAAGAAATATTTAACTGAAATAAGAATAATCAAATGCAAATCAATTTAGTTTTTTCCTTACGTTCAGTAAATCAGGACATTCGACTGGGCCGTAATTCGTCCGCTCTGACAATTCAGAAAAGTCATCAAAGTCAGCAATCGCTGTGACGTATTCGCCTCTTGGTGGTGTGCATTGACTATAATTACTCCACGTGACCTCATCTAAATTTTTATACCATCGTCCATTTGGCAAGCAGGTTTTTGTTGCTATCGCATTTTTCGAATTGTATCCCAATACAGAACTAGGTGGACAGGGCAAGGTAGCTATTTCTGAAGCGCCAGTACTGGACCAGCACAGCAAACCATCAAATGATGCCGGACATCGAACTCCCGTTCTATTACTGTTGTTTTCTAAGATTAAAAAATACTTAAATTCTAAGTTACATGATATCTTTAATAATAATAAATAAAAAAAATTAAACATAAATAAAATGACTATCATAGTTTTTTAATAAAGCTACGTTAACATTATTTTTTCCACCTTTTACAAAAATATTTAAACAGTATAGAGTATGAAAATTAAGAAATGTATACTTTTCTGCTCTTATATAAGAAATACTTTTCAAAATGGCAGTATGTGACAGTTTATTTGCAAAAAGAAAAAATTACCATATATTTTAAACAGTCGAACCTCCTCAACCATTTCTGAAAAAATACTCACCCAGGCTGAGTAGACGTTCGCACCGTGATTTTTGCTCAGCCAAGAAGCTTTCCAAAAATGTATCTTGCATTCTGTAACATAAAAGAAAGTGCAAAGATAAGAGTAAATATTTACTTAAAATACCATCTTGAATGCTAATATCATTATTAATATATTTACCAAGATGATAACACGTTGGCGCCGTATTAATTATTATAAACATTAATAGGCTAATTGATTTTTTATTGGTATAAACCCTCCGACCAAAAACCCTTTTGGCAAAAAAGCAATTTTTTGTACTCACCCTGGTATCTTTCAAAAACGCACTCAAAATATTTGTACGTCCCTCTTGACGTAAAACGCGACATTTATTTGCTTCATCGTTCCAAAAGAATTAGCACGACTCGGCAACCTTTATTCATCATCGATAATGTTCGATTGAATTAAATCTTAATCACATTACACTAAACACAATGACTTATAAATAAACCATTTTAGTTTACTCTAAAACAATTAAAACATTAAAATAAAAAAAGCCCAACTAAATCCAAAATCATAATTCAACGTTCAAGCGTCTCTAGATTATAATAAATTACATAATTATAATTAAAACGCCAAGCGATCCAGAAACTTTTTACCTGTGATTGACGCGTACGTGTCGCTTTATAATTCAAAATTTTGTATGAATCTCCTCCAGCGATATCAATTCTTGTCAAATCCCTGCGCAGTCTATTCTACGACAAAGCAATTGGAGCGTTGTATACCAGAATCCCGTGATATATCTTCCGTCTCTGAAGTTCCTTCGCAAGCGTCTCTCAAGAAGTGTCTGTTATCCTTGATAGCAAAGTCCTGATTCCACGTCTCCAAGCGACAGGATCTCTTGCTCTTCTACTTTGCATCCCTTCTCATTCATGATTTTCATAGCGCACGCGTGTCGACCTCGCATTTTCATATTACAATACTATATTTCCCATTAGCAATTCAACGAAGCGTCCCTTTCTTTTTGGCCAATGTAAACAAAGTATTTGAAATTCATTATTTCAGCTTTGTGGGTACGCCTGTTTATAGCTTTGTGTAATTAAACGTCAGTACACCTTTTTAGGCAGCTTTTGTCAAAGTCTAAAAACAAAATTAACACATTAATTAAGAGTGTCAATGATGCCAATATTTTTACCAGTGTCAATCAGACAAAACGTTGTATTTTAATATCTATTTTCCACAAAATTGGCAATGAACGTGTCCTTGTGGGGTTTGAATCGAAACTTCTTCCTGTTCGATTAAGTTTCAGGAATATATTGATAAAAGGGATAAAACAGTGGGGCCTGGCGGAGTGGTGGCACCCGCAAAGTGATTGATATATCGATAACATCGTAGGAAGTTTAATTATCAATTGTTACCTTAAAACAATATTACGTTTGTGAACAACTCGAAGCCTTAGATGAGAGAAGTTTTGATATATAAGGAAGCGGAAAAATTGATGACATTTAAAAATAGTCTCTTTCTACGCGACAAGACAAATGCGTGCGAAATAATTAAATAAATTTCATAATCGAATCAGGTAATACTTTAAGGCTTATTTGCACGACGGTCACTTTCGTAATTTCTATTTACAGTTTAAAAATGATACAAATATATTTTCTTCCTCTTCTCGTTTCTTGTATCAATCGTGACGTGGCATGTCGTCAATAGTCACGATAATTAAATAGCCGATGTCATAAAATTTCATTATATGACTACGCAAGTACATTAAAGATATGAGAGAAGAAGAGACAAAGAGAATACAATGTTATTGGATCGATGACAAGTATAGCTGATCAATTGACAACGACTTTACGCAGGCATAATATTTAATCTGGCCGACCTCCAACACGATTAAGTGAATTAAATTGCATCATTTTCAAGCAATACACGATAAAAATAGTCTGTTAAGCCATCGAGTAAAAATGTTCTATGCCAAGGATAATTTCTTTTATCGGTTTCACTGTTTGTCTATTACTATTGACCAGTATACAAACGCGTGTCCACGCATAATAATAAAATAATTACATCATATATTTTAGCGACTGTATGTATGTATGTATGTGTATTTATTGCTTCCCCGAAGGGTTACATGCCTCTCGTCTCCGTCTCCGTTTACATTTGTCTCCTTATCCTATTTATGCACTAATAACGCGTTTTACCGCCTCTTATCCTATTTTAACATAACTTTATCTTAGCCTACTGCATTCTCTCTCGCCCGCTCGCTCGCCCTCTTCCGTCGCCCCTCTCCGGACCACCTTCTGCCATTCTCTCTCTCGCTCACACCGCTCTCCGTTTCCGTCCTCCTCGCAGGTTTTATATTTTAGCGACTGACAAATTTGATTTTTATCGCCATAATACGTGTGCGTTACCGTACATATGAAATGGATGCACGTAATATATTATCGTACAATATACTGTATACATTATATCTATGCTACGGATATTATAGATACAACACAAGATGCCTGTTGGTCAATTATAGCGAATTCGCACAGTAAGCGTTATACATGTCGCATGCTTTGTAAATCGACTACCGTTTATTACACCTGATTTCAGATAGAATCCAAGAGACAAACGGATGGGAGATCGTACGAAAAATAATCTTTACAATACATTTCGTCGCTGACGTGCAAACGCGGATATTAAAATTGATCAGGATTGTACGAGCGTCGCGACGCTACTTGTTACAGAAGTTAACTTAGGTTTTTAATCCTAATATAAAAGCGCCCTAATTATTGACTCGAGTTAGTCGCACATTTTTTTCCTATTGTAAAGTCAACTTTTAACCGCTGAGCCTATCAATCCCATATAAAATAAAAATTCTTAATATGTATTAATGTGAATAATCCATAAAATTTAATACTTTTATTGTGCTAAAGTTTGTAAAATATATCATATATCCTTGACCTGTTTCTTTTTCCAATACTTCCCATTCTTTAAGATCGCTTCGCCTACAGTAGAACTGCATGATTTCACCGTATGGACAAAAATATATAACTGTAAATATATAATGTACATTATGTTATCTATACCAGGCTTCGAATGTAACATAGGCCCCAGTGGGAATTTTCATAATAGGTATGCATGATCGGATAAGCATTAATGAAGTGCGTGTTTCACAAAAGTAACAGGATAGATTGTATTAGATGTGCGTGAGGATGCAAATGAGTATATGGAAATGTATGATTAATGCGTGCTTGCGTGCCAGTCACAAAATGGCAGAAGCCACAAGTATCTGCTAGTAGTAACTAAAACTTATGTATAATAATGTATCCTACTTGTGAATACAGATAGCTGTAATATATGTATATACATAAATTTTTCCCATAGGTTAAAGTACGTGTGTTTACACTTCTAATTGATCCCTGTATGTGTGTGTATATATATATACACAGATATACATTTATATATATATAGAGTGAAAGAGAAAGAGAGAGACATGGACAATTAGGGAAACAGTTCTGCTTCAGACATGCGTCGAAGGAGTTGATTAGGTTCATCGGGTTTTCAGTTTATGCTTCAACGCGAACCCGTGAGCTTTGTTCGAAAAGACGACAAAAAAGAAGAACTGTAGTTTTCGAAAGAATCGTCAGTCAAATTATATAATACTCATGGAGTCATTAAAGGAATTACCAATAAAGCATAAATGGAATGTCCGTAAGGACGGTGGGTGATGGATATTAAAAAATAAGAGAAAGAAAATAATGTTGTATAATCAAATTGAAAATTTATAATGGAGTTTCCTTGCTTCGCTTTACTTACTTTGTTTTGAGACTTAAGTTTTTCTCTGAAACTACCATGTTTATTGCTCCTGAGAAATTGATCCTGTGTCAATAGATATTTTACTTTTCTAGACAAGAAGCGTGGAAGATACGTTGTTCGGCGGGTATGGCGCTGCGCTGGTAAAAAAGTGCAGAAAGAATTAAAAAATTATTGCGACAACACTAGCCTGCATGGTTTTCGATACATAACAGCATACGAATCGAATCTTCTCGAAAGACTTATATGGTTTGCGGTAACGGCTCATCTTCGATTGATAAAAATTCTGATGGCTTTGAAAGTTTGCTAGTAGCGAATAATTCTTTTTTTAAATGTTACTCGCCAATATTATAATTCAACGTATGTTCAAAAGAGCAGGTGTGTCTTCTGGGTTTTGTTCTGAGCATAATCCTTATGTTGCTCGTGTGGCAGAGGTTCACGAAGACTCCCACAGTGACGACCATAGATACAACCACCAGTCCCATTTGGAGTCTGCAGTTTCCCTCGGTAACGATCTGCAATTACAACAAGATTTATCGACCGGAAGCGGACAAACTTGCAACAGAGTTGTGAGTGATAACGGAGAATTTCAACGAGATCAAAATATTGATTCTTAAGAATTGAAGAATTATAAAATTTTATTATCACATCGTTTTTCATTCAACATCGTACAGATCGAGTCACGGACTAAATGTGACGGAAATTCAAAATTTCTTTGAATCTTTGCCAAGACTGATAAGACCTGAATATATAACAGTGGATTATATGCCAGCCCTAAAGGTGATCAGATCACTTGGAATAACAATAGAGGATTTGATGCACCGGGTAATTAAGCGATTATTATTTATTAATTAATGGCTTTGTGATGCTAGATAAGATTCATTAATTGTTCATGTGGAATGTCAATTTTCATTTAATCCGTTTCATTTCTTCTTTACTCATTTTCTTTTACAGCTGATGCAACCCTGTGATAAACTTTTGGTCAGGTGCAGTTGGCTGGGACGTTTTTACGATTGTAAGAAATTATTCAAAACTGTCAAGTCCATTGAGGGTCTATGCTGTTCGTTCAATTATCACGTAATCGCCACAAAATTAAACGTGTACGTAATGAGTTATCAATAAAGTCGTATAATCAATTCGTGGTAAGTTCTCAAAAAGATTCCAAATCCATTTATTATTTCTCATAGAGAAATCATTGATCTTGTTAAACGTTAAAATCGTTCTGTCCGTGCGACGATTAACCAACAAGTACTAATTGTTTGACAAATATATTTTACAACGCGACCTTTTATTTACATTCTAATTAAGGTCGATCGTCAATTCTTTTGCGAGCAATTTCCCGGACAATTATTTGACCTCGCCACACAATAACTTTCCATAGAATTTCACACTATAGAAAGTAACACCTTTATCGATTGTCAATGTACTAATTGACGAAACTGAGAAATGGTAACGATTACTTTCTCATCTATACAGACACACTAATTAGTCCTTCTTCACGTTTTTATAATCACTCACCATAACAGAACGCTGGACGTTACATCTTTAGAAATAGATGCAGCCAATTACAGTACTTATGATTCGACCACGACAAGCGGATCCACCGAATGGTTTCCGGGAATTGATGAAATCCAGGTACATGTGTAACAGAAAAATTAAACAATTAAATTAAAAACAAAAATAGAGCAAAACGAATTAAAGAAATTAACAAAATAAATTGTATACAATAAATTTGAGGATATAATGAGGATTTTGTTCTATGACAATGAATACTTGTTAAATGATAGACGGTACCTGGTGCTGGAAGAGACGTGGGACTCAGCGTTGTACTCGACATGGAAGGAAATACTTATGCAGGGGCTGTGAGGCCCTATGTGGGGGCTTCTATACTCATCCATGATCCTGTCGATTATCCAGATGTTGATCTGCAAACGGCTGTGACGCAACCATCCCAGGAAACTGCCATAATACTTTCTGGTTCGATAATTGAAAGTGTGGATAACGTGAGAAATCTTGACCTAAGCAGGCGTAATTGCTGGTTCGCGGATGAGGTTGTTATTGTTATCCTAAAAATATTTTTCTCATGATATTTTAATTTGATTCTTTAATCCTTTTTTTTTCATATTTATAGACGATACTGAAGCTCACCATGGAGTATACTTACCAGTCATGCGTTGCGCAATGCAGAATTGAACACATTATAAACCTCTGCAAATGCATACCTTTTTACTATCCAAAAATATGTGAGTTCATAGTTCATTATTGTTTATTTTTTTTGGTCAATCTTGTGCCATATTCCTTGCAGTCAAAAATGTGAGAACCTGCGACCTTACCGATGTGCGCTGCATGAGAACCTATAGAAGTAAGATATTTTTTATGGATATTACTAATATTAATTTTGTATAGAGACACGGAATTTCATTGATAGTACTGTATACTTTTGTTGTATATCAAAAAAAAAAAACCAAATAAGGAATCCTATCCAGTCTTCAAACGCCGATAGACACGGAAAATACAAATAGAACCTTCACTCAGGCTGAATGCTCGTGTTTACCACAATGCAGTGATAAGTCCTATACAGTCCGCACTGAGACTGCAACACTGGCACCATATCAGCTTTATACTCCTATTCTGTAAGAGATACAAATTAATAAATCAATTATGATTCATAATAAAAGTAACATTTAAATAATTATACTAATCAATATCATCAGAGATAATTTAGATACGAGGAATCTTTCTCTGGTCTACGTCTACTTTCGCGATATCACGTGCCTGAAATATCGCCGTGAGATTCTCATGAGCTGGGATAATTTATTGGGTGAGTTAAAAAAAAAAAAAATTCCACCAGTCATTCACTAATGGATACTTCGTTGCAGCATCCTTTGGTGGGATCTTTGGCTTGTGTCTGGGAGGCTCCTTTGTAAGCCTCGTGGAGATGCTTTATTATTTTACGATAAAAATATTTCACAGGAGTGCAAAACCGACGGGACCCATACCGACCAAGCTTCCGGTTCTCAAAAGGAAATCTTTTCGAAGAATTATTGACGATTCCTGCACTCTGAAACAGAATAAACTGGAAAATCTTAGTCTCTTTAGGGAACATATGTATATTCGTCGAGATCAACTAGCAAATCAAACAATAAGATTTAATCCGCCACGTGTACCAAAGTACAACGAGTGCAGGACTTATGCAAATCCTGAATGATTATCTAAATACTAGCTTTGTTTATTGTATATTTTATATAATTAAGGGGAGTCCGGACCTTATTTGAGTCTTATTTACCATGCAAGTCAAATGTCAAGGAAAATCGTAAATAACAGAAACTTTACAAAGATTCTTTCCAAAAACGGAGTTCAGCGCACATTCGACTAGGTTAATAATCATTTTGACACAATTTTCACAATAATTAATTTAAAACTGAAAGAGTAATCCGACTCGATATTCTTCGTGTTTCTTCCTACATCTCCCTGCGTGTTGGCCAGTCTATCAGAAGTGATCTAAAATGTAACACTTGCGCTATAAGTGGCGATAGTTGACATTACAGATGTGAATCGGACTATTTACAACTTCGAATCTAAGCGCATATACAAGTATACTTACGTAACATTCAATAAATAGTTGTAAAATTGGCTCACCATCCAAATAAACGCTTGTAGTCTGTCTAAAAAAAAAAAAATACAAAAATAACAAATGGTTATTCGTATGGATTCTTTCTCCCTTTATTGCTATGGTACAATTAAAATAAATTACATCGTAACGGCAGCCACAGTATCTAACACATCCTCAATTATTGTATATTGTTAATAGTCTCGACCCATGCGAGACGCGCCTACTTCATCGTGTAACAATATTATTATAATAAAACTGCTACATTAATCGACGCTTCAAGACGCCGGAAACGACGTCGACGTGCGTACGGGCACTGCGGGTAACTTGTAACAGCACAAAAGTCAGCCCGTGTTTCTTTTTCTTCCTCCCTTACTGTTTCCCCATTTTTTTTTTAATACACAATTATTATAAATCATTAAACAATAATACAAACGAGACTGATCGATTTTCATGATGCTTGCTTTATATACTTTTTCTGTTTTAAAGTCACTTATACACGTAGCAAGACAACGTCCATTGACTACGCGCGAGTGAGCTTATATATCTCTAACGTTTATATAATAACGGAACGACATTTTGTGTCCTAGAAATTGTACATATATTATATATGTATATATTATATATGAAATAGTATGACGGTCGCAAATCAGTACGGTGCAGGGAATCATTGATTTTGAAAAATTGTGTGTATTGTTTAAACATGGGTGAGTGACCACATTATGATAGATTATGCGTCTTTACAATCGTCGGACAAAAGTAGGAAACTATTATTACTAATTAATTGAAAATCAATAGTTCCATGATCATTAATTCTTCTTAAACGATCTTGAGATCCCGTCGCTCTACGACATGGGGGAAATCGTTATGTACGGTCTAGCCATGATTAAGAGAAAAAAAAATTTTCTTTAGAGACGCGATCGATGGAAAAGTGCTACACGATTACGTAATGACAAATAAACAATAAAAAGAGAATAAAATAACAGTGACATGTCATTCGTCATTCGCATCTCATTATGTTTTACGGCTGCGATTTTTCTTTTTAAAATTGACGTGACTGTAGCAATCACACCTTTTTTTTTTCTTCATTTTTCCGAAGATTTGTAAAGCCTCTGATATTTATAATCGAACTCGTACGCGTTTATGTATTTGGTATATCAGATACCAATTTGTATTAGACGTTGTACCATGTACTAAGTGTCCGCTGTGTCATACTTTTGTCTATTTAATGACCCTGATATAATACTAAAATAATTCGAGCATTGCGTTAAGTTATTCTGCAAATTGATTCTATTGAATTTATGTTTCGCACGTGTATTTGTCTACTTGCAAAGCTAGTTCTTTTTGTTTCTTGCTTTCTCCTTTTGTTTGTTGTATGTACATATATAATTAATGCTTTCTCGAGGCCAGACTCTAATTATTGTGTCCGTTTCACATAACTAACCCGCTCAAAAAAAAGTATTTGGATTACATTAAAACAATTGACACAGCATTTTCTGTTTCCGCCTTGTCCTTTGCATATGCGCGTTCATAAACGCGTTAAAGATTCTTATAATTTATATTTTCTTTTCCTTTTTACTCTTTCTCTTCTTAGTCCTAGAATACGTTTGTCTCTCTTGGTATGCGCCTTAGGATCTCATATACTCGTAGTCGTATTCGCGCAAGGGGACGAATGTCTCCTTGATAGATTGCGGTGACGCCCAACGTAGGTGATAGTGAGGACCGCCGGCTTTGTCATTGGTTCCTGACATTCGACTGCCGCCAAATGGTTGTTGACCTACGACGGAACCTGTAGACTTGTCGTTTATGTAGAAATTGCCTGCTGTGTACTTGAACTCCTCCAGGGCGTGCTTAGCCCAGTCCCTGTAGAGAAAAAGTGAATTCAGTACTGGAAGTTGTTTGCTAAGTGATTTTTTTTTGCTTTGAAATTTTAATATATACTCACAGATCCTGGGAGAATATTGCTCCGGTTAAGGCGTACGGTGTCGAGGATTCTACAAGCTTCATCGTCTCGTTAAGTTGTGAGTCCTTATAGACGTAAATCGTGAGAATCGGGCCAAAGATCTCTTCGGTCATCATCTTGTCCTTAGGATCTTTTGTTACGGCTATCGTAGGCTCGATGAAGTAGCCCTTCCTGTGAAGACGTTATTTAAATGAGATCTAAGAATGATGTTATCTTGAGTATTGGAACAGAAAAAGACGTACGAGTCATCGTAACCGCCGCCGCCAATGATCTCTACGTTCGGAGATTTCTTAGCGTGCTCGATGTATCCGGAGATTCTCTTGAATGCCACAGCGTCGATAACCGCTCCGGTGAAGACGGTGAAGTCCCTGACATCGCCGATTTTCAGTTTATCCCTCGTTTCCAGGAGACCTTGCTTTATCTGCAAACGTAATTCAGAATGTTATGACACACACGGATTCCTCTTATATACTTGAAATAGATAATTGTCACAGTAGACAAATTTGGATCTGGCCAAGTTCCAAGGGATGTCTTCACGGAGAACGTATCATCACAAGAAAAACTGTATTATTGTTAGGTACCAGAACATTTGTTTTCAAAACCGTCACGCCATTTTCCACAATTTTCAACACTTCAGGACCATCTATTGTCAAATTGTCTTACCTGACCCCACAAGGATTCTGGGACGTACATTCTGCTGCAGGCTGAACATTTCTGCCCATTGAATTCGAAAGAGCTCCTGATGGTTCCCATCACGACGGAATTCACATCTGCACTAGGATGTACAAAGTGGTAGTTCTTGCCACCACACTCCCCAATGAGCTTGGGATAGTTTATGTACTTGTTGATGTTCTGTCCAACCTGGGTCCAAAGTCGATTGAACGTCGGCACGGAACCAGTGAAGTTGATCCCAGATAAATGCGGCGAGGAAGTGATCGTGTCACCGAAGACGGGTCCTTCGCAGGGGATGAAGTTGACGACACCAGGTGGAACGCCTGCCTCGCGACAGATCTTGAAGATCCACCAGTTGGAGAGCAACGCGGTGTCAGACGGTTTCCAGAGTACGGCGTTGCCCTGTGAAAGAAAATAGGTTGCCAGCCTCTCCGGTGCCCTTAACCGAAAAGCGCTCGTAGGTAGTTATCGTTATCGAAGCCCAAAGCTGCGAACCATCAGAGCTGGCGTGTAGCTCAGGTTGCCACCGATAGCAGTGAAGTTGAACGGCGAGACGGCTGCAACGAAACCGTCCATACCACGATACCTCATAGAGTTCAGGGTCTCATTGGTCGGCGAGATCGGCTTGTACTTCAGTGACTCCTTCACGAAGTAGCCATGGATTTTGAAGAAGTCAATCAGCTCTGCAGCGCTGTCAATCTCCGCCTGGATTGCAGTCTTACTTTGACCCAGCATCGTCGCGGCGTTTAGTTGCTGACGATACTCCTTGGCCATCAGATCGGCAGCTCGCAACCAGATTTCTAACCTCTTCTCGATAGGAACTTTTTCCCATTTGCGCTGGGACTTCACTGCCACGTCTATTGCCTTTTTGACTAGTTCTGGAGTGGCCCAATGGTACTTTGCTATCTTGTTCTTATGATTATGAGGCTAAAAGTACATAGCATGTTAGATATTTTTTAACCATTACAATACTTGGATACTGAAAATCTGTCTAATAAGGTACTTACCATTACTTGGTACTTCACCAAATTGGTCTTGATCTCTTCATTTCCAATCACCAATGGAATTTCTTCACACTCCCCAGCCATTTTGTCCAGTGCCTTCTCTAATTCTGTACGTTCCTTGCTCCCTTTTTTGTAACTCAGGATTGGCTCGTTCCCCAATCGGATTTCTGGTGGATTTGCCACAGGCACAATTGTTCCCAAGCATCTTGCGCCAACTCTATTCACATTAATAATTCAACAATGAAAATAAGATTATTTATGACTTTGGTTATCTCAAAAAAGAGATTTATGACTATTCCAATATTCTTGCAAGATTGAAGATTGAAGATGGAACTGATTATATGCTTAGTATAAAACTGCCACGCGACAAAGTTCCTTATCTAAAATACATATATACGGTAGGATCAAAAATGTTTGCACAATCATATCTTGTGACAATAGAACGTGTTGAGTACACAGTAATATCTAAATCCAGAAGATCCTTTTGAAAATCTTTCCCAAACGTGCCAAACTCCAATTATCCTCTTGACATTGTTATATGATACTGTATTTAGTATTAAGTCAAGGTGAATAAATCAGCTGTATCTGCTGCTTGCTGGTACTATGATCTATTTGAGGAAAAAAGTTAAATATAATAAATACCTAATGTATCTAGAAGGTATATCAGGTGTTTACAGCTGTAAGATGTTATTTTAAACATGTCCCCTTGCACATAGCAACATATATATGTCCAACCAATACCAGCAACTGACATTCAGAGACGCTTACATAATCTTATCTTACCAGTTGACCCAAAGTGCCAGGAGCTATCTATGTAAGTTCCCATTAATAAAATCATGACAAATTGACTGTGATGATATCGTCCTTAATTAATTATTAGTTTCTTAAAACTCCTATCAGAAGATAAGACCCTGGATGATGAAGATCTCATATAAATATATATATATATATACATATATATACCCATCATCTTCCAGCTGACAATGAGAAAGTCAATGTTCAAAAAATGATCCCAAAGGCAATACTGCTATTATTGAATAAACATTTGGCTTGCTGATTCTGACAGTCATTTGGAATACATTCATTAGAATACAAAAAAATTTAACGATAAACAAAGTTAACTAATAGTATCAATAAAACCATTTATCAACTTGCATACATAATTCATACAACAATGAATCGACGTAAGAAGGTGGATCCCAATCGATGCTAGAGAGAGTGTTTATATAAAATCAATAGATTTCAATTACCTCTTTATCAATTATTATGAAAGATTGGCAATCTCTAATTATAAGGATCTGTAAGTCGAAAAACATATAGCTATATATATGTAAATTAAAATGAGAGCAGTAACTGAAGGCCGATGTCGAAAGAGAGAGAGAGAGAGCGGAAAATCCCCAAATTACGAGAGTACCGAACATCCCTTCTTCTTTCCTAAACAGCTAGAGCTAGCTTACTGAGAGCAAAAAGGAAGGAATATGTAGTGACATAAACGAAAGAGAAAGCTAGAGAAAAAGAAGGCTTAATCGAAATTGCGAGAATTTAAGTGCATTGAAAATTGAATAATGAAAAGATAAGCGCGCTGTCTCTAAATTATTGATAGCATCAGCACCTTCTGGTGCAGCCATAATACTTGTACAATATTGGCGATGTCACTGCGCGGAAAATAATCAATATAATATTTGAATCGTTAGAATTGTAATTCTAGAGGATAAAGTAGGACAGATAGATATATGAGCTATTGCAGCAAGAGAGACAGAGATGGTTTCAAGGTAAGAAAGAGAAGAAAAGGATATTCCATTTACCGCCGCCATGTAAAACTTTGAGGGTACTCACTTCTGACTATTGGCGAAAATCGCCTGCTTGCAAAGACCCAGCATTATGTCGGTTAGTATCTTCAGGGAACGGATATTCACACGAGCAGAAGATTACTGAGGACCTAGGGCTAACAAGTACGATTTGCAGGGACCAGAAGAGAACACCGGCCACCATCGGACAAATGATTAAACACGGAAATCAACGCCCCACTACCAGGGCTATTCGTACGAGGCAGGAACGTATCAAAAGGTGGACGAATAGGGCGACGTGTAAGAGCGCACGCGTATTTTCAGTAACAATATGTATGCTATATAAATAGGTCATATTATAACTTATTTTTAAATAATATTTTATGAAAATTGGTTCGATGCAAATCTTTCTTATTATGGTAGTTTATAATTTTTCTTTGAGATTTTCTGGTTCGATTTTTTAAAACAGTGTTTGGCGTTATAAGAAGAGTACTGGTTTTATCTTTATTTACTCCCTATTTATTTGCATTCATTCACATCCCAGAATGTAAATAACCTGGGACGGGTTGGAGTTTGAAATTCATTTTAGCCAGTTTATTTTGCGCTTGTTTTTTTTCATGACTCTTATGTCATGTCAATTTTCTTCTTGTTGCATCTGCAGCTCTCGAAGAAGTTGTGCCCTTTGCTTCTCCAATTCGTCCTCCGACAACTCGTGATGCTCCACTGCTTCTGTGACTGAACCTTCACTGTGCGCAGAGGGTCTTCTATGTTTTTCTTCTTTTCTTCTTCGCTCTGGAGAGTCTTCTGATGATGGAAGTCTGGAGTGCGAACGCTGAAAGGAGGAAGATAAATTTCATTAATTTTTTGCTAATTCAATTGAACGTCAGTGCTTTAAGTTGTCTCACTTACTGAATGGCTACGACCACGTTTCTTCTTGCTCTTCTTTCTTTTTGATTTTCTACAGTCTGATTCTGAACTGTCCGATTTACTGGGTCCAGGACTAGCTGACTTAGACTTATGACGTTTCTTTTTTCCAGCCTTGTCACTTCCTTCCGATTCTTGCTGTAACGGAATAAGAAAAATATTTACAGGTTACGGAATGTATGACGCATCTCTCCTGAAAGTAAATTGACACTCACACTGTGAGATCTTGAGCGTGATCTTCTTTTGGTTTTTTTCGTCTTCTTCTTCTTACTTCTTATATGATGATGACTGCAACTCTCCTCCAATTCATGCTGATACTCTTTGAAAATTCTAACTCGTTCACTCTCCAACGTGATAGCCTTGAAGTCCTGTTCCTCTTCGATCTTCGCACGAACATCTTCCCAATTCATCTGATAATCTACATCTAAAGTCTTCAGAAGGTTTTTAAAGCCAGTTTCAAGCTTCTTAAACTTCCTGGTCTCCTCCTTGACACGCTCCTTCTCGCGCGCCTCAGCTTTCTCCAAAAGTAGATTGTAAGTGAGCTTGACATTTCCAGCGTCCAAGGTAGCAGACTTTCTGTCCTCGCATACCACCGTGGCGAATTCTTCAAATGTTGTATTCACTTGAACCTCGAAATTTTTATCTTTCAGAATCTCACGAATTATCTTCTTCTCATCATGGAACCGAGACTTCAGGTCTTCCACGTAGAACTTGAAGAGATCCAGTGGTGTCGAGCCAGCTTGGCCAAGCATTGCTGAGAACCTAAGATCAGCTGATAGCATTGGGTAAAGTTCTACCCATAGGGACATCGACGTCAGTTTACCCTGTTCATGAAGTTCATCAAGAAGGCTCTAGAAACAGATATAGTGTACCATGAAATCGTTATCACTGTCAAAGATAAGATATGAATACTTACTATGAAACCATCACGATTCTTTCTCTCTTGTCGTTTTCTACGTTTCTTTTCTCGTTCTTTTTCCTCTTCTTCATCCTTCTCCAATTGTCTAATATGATTTTCGAATACGAGCAATGCGTCTTCCTTGTCCATCTCGAGGAGATCAGCGTCCTCTGCAAAGGCTGAGTGTTGCAAGAGCAAAGCCTGCGCCTCCTGCCATGTCGTTCTGTAAGTGACATCCGTCATGGTATCAAGAACTTGAGCTAGGCGTTTCGTGTTTCTCTTCTTCAAAAGTTTGGCTTCCTCCTTCTCTCGTTTGGCTAAGTTAAATATTACGTCCTCGTAAATGTCACGTCTATCGGAATCACCTACAGTACGCCAGAGTTCCAGAGTGCCGTACATCTCCTCGCACTTGTAGTATTTCGTTGTACTGGTCATTCTTTCATTATCTAAAAGGAACTGCTCCAGGTCCTCCTTCGCTTTCTTCAACCGGAGTCTCTCTTGCTCACGTTCTTCTTTTAACTTTTGAGTCTTGTATGCATTGAATGCTTGCTTGCGTTCATTTAATTTTTTCATTTGTGGATAACGAGGGTCATTCTGTATCATTTTAACTGCCTGTTCCCAGGTTGCATTTGAGGGCACATCGCGTTCCTTGAGAAGTTCCTTGAAAGCTTCTATGGCCTCTTTCTTGTCTTTAAATTGCATCTTCGGCTCGGGCGTGCTTGTCCTGCTACCGTTTGCTGAACCCTTGGCTGAATTACTATCGTCATCGGGTTTTGAAGGAGGCGTGGGAATGTTTATTGCCGCCAGAGTAGCAGCCATAGCTTGTTCTATCGCAGATTTCCCTCCAGGTTCTGGTGTACTTGCCTGGAAGATCGTTACCACGTTTGGCGACATATGCTGCATTGTTCCTGGCGTCATTCCTCTGGAATTAATGAAAATTCATTTTTGGAAAAGTACCTCGATGCTAGGTAGCATTGTTTTACTTACGTATTTGTAGTACTAGCAACTGCGGCTGCGGCAGCCGCTGCAGCTTCTTCCGCTACAATCCTTGATTTTAATTCCTCTAATTCTGATGGAATTGTCCATCGCGATTCCTTGGTAGTCACATTATGATAGTATACCTTGCCATTTTCTGATTTATACTCCTTCCATGGGCATTGGGATAGAAGCAGTTCACTAGGAGTCTTTAAATCATCAGGTTTCTCCCAAAGAGACTGCTTTGTACTACTGTTGTAATAATAAGTTCGACCATCTGGAGCCTTGTGCTCAGACCAGTCTGTCTTTTTCTCTGTTGAGGATGTTGGCGTAGCTGATCCTGTTTCTGAAGCAGCCGGGGCAGGTGGAGGCACACCAGGAGCTGTGATTTGAGGTGGTGCCGCTGTTAAAATAAGTATAGTTTTAATGATATTTCTTGTGCAATTCATATGTATCTCAAGTATTCTGTTTACCTATAACACCAGCCTCCGGAGGTGGTGCAGCACCCATAGGAAATCCAAATCCTGGTGGAGGAATAGAGAATTGTGGTGGCATCATTCCTGGTGGACCTGGTGGCAATCCTGGCGGTGGAATAAAAGGTGTTCCAGGCATCATCGGTGGTACAAAACTTGATGCCATATTAGGTGCTGCTGGTGGAAATCCTGGCACTGCACCAGGTACCGTACCAGGCACTGCACCAGGAACTGCACTAGGTACTGTGCCAGGCACTGGGCCTGGCGGTGCAACGCTATCATTCGACGCCTGATACATACAAAAAAAAGAAATTTGTCAAGTCAAATAATACAGGTTATAAGTATGTTATAGGTTAGGAAGTACTTTGTTATAAGTAATTGCGAAAGCAATACCTGTACTGTGAACAAGATAAAACATTGGAGATTCTACTTACCATAAATACTGATAACAGATAGGTTTCTCTTCACGTTAGCACATTGAAAACTGATTCTTTTTGAGATACTTGATGGAATATAGCGTCCATCAGCCGGTTATCATATAAAGCGCCTAAGCTGCACTCAGCTGTACTGCTAGCTATTATGCCAGTCCACTTTTATGCTTTAGATTATTATAATACTAAAAATTAAGAACAATATCTCTGAAAATTAATAAAAATAATTTAGACATCGAATAGGGATATTTTTTCACTCAGATACGCATGTTGTAATATATATTTTTAACGCTTACACATTGAGCCCAATGACATCAGAAATAATTTGTGAGACTGGATGAAACTAAGCATAATTGATCTATGTGAAAACATAGCAGAATGATAAAAAAAAAAATCATTAAAGAAATTTCGTAAGATGTAGTCTCAAGAAATAATACAAGAAAAATATGGTTTTCTCATATTTCAGTGAGGATATTTGCAAGTGTCAAAGGAAAAGTCTAACTTGTATCCGTCAATGTTTTCTCAAAGATTAGTAGTTGAATCGTCTGATTACACCAGGCAAAACGAGAGGACCCAACCTAATTCCACGTAAACATATTTATGAATATTGTTAAACTACAAGTGTCACCGTTGTACGGTTTAAGATTAAAAAATGTTCAAAAAACTGAAGAACAAGCTCGCCGAGGAGGTGAAACAATCGCCAGCTAGGCTACAGGCGAGCATGCAGCAATTGGCACAGGTTCCTTTTGACATTTCTCTATCATCATAAGAGTCTTATTGATTTTAAGTAGTTATGTTTGTTCGTAACAGTTTCTTTAATGTAATTTTTTAATTACAAAGCTTCTTCCATATGATTTAGGCTGTTGTTTCACCAGCACCTTCGAACAGTTCCATTCAAGATCTCTCTGCCTCGAATGACAACTTCAGCTTGACCGAGGAAGGCGATGGTAAGACTTTATCCCATATATTTCCTCTTGATAAAAATAACGAGTTGACCACATAACCAGTTTTCTAATTGAAGTCTGTAATAATCACCTTTACAGAAAATCTTATTGTCAAAGGGTTACAACAAGCATAAAGATAAGAATTTAGTGAGTCTAGAGTTTCTAAAGCTATTATATTAATACGGTTGTTTCAGAGACACCAAAAAATAGCCCTTTCCGACATGGCTTTCAAAATGTAGATCTAACATCGCCGACATCAATTTCTATGGGAGTCTCTAGGAGGTCTTCTATTAGTAGTGTTACGAGTGATGCATCGTCTCTATTTCCTGTATACGAAAGCCCTGAAAATATGTATCATCTTCAGGTAATATTCAGCAACGTAGTGCACCTGGATAGAGGCCACATTCTACATGTATTATATTTTCCCATATTTAGTCCGACATGGAGCAATCAGCTAGTGAAGCAGACGAGAATATAAGTCCTCAATTGGATCGTGTAACTAAGGACCAGCTGTACTCTGCATACAAGAAAATGCAGAGCAAATATCATAAATATCGTGGTCGGTACTCTGACCTGGCCAATCACTATCAAGAAATGGAAAGAGTTAAAGCCAAGTTAGAGTCCGTATTAGTGGAAACGCAGGACAAGGCTCTACGAAAAGTGCGAGATCTCAAAGAACAATGTGAACTCGAACAAAAGGCAAAAGCACACCTGGAGGAGGCACTCAGGAACGATATTGAAGAAAAGGATCATATTATAAGTACGTTAAACACTAAGGTAAGTAAACGCGATTATATTCTAATGAAGTATAATAAATAAATAAATCAAAATACAATTTAATATCTTTTCCTTTTGCTTACAGGTTAGACTATTGCAATCTAATGGCACCAGTACTGAAAACTTAACTACTCCAGAGGCTGGAGATCAGAATCAGATGCAAAATCAAAACTCCGAACTCCTTATAGATTTATCAAATGAGCAGTCAATGAAATCCAACGATACTTCTGCTTTGGAGATGGAAAATGATCAACTGAAGGAGAAGGTAAATAAACTGGAAACACTAGTAATGAAGTGTAAAGAATCCTTGAGAAGGAATAAAGAGAAAATTGCCGAAGTTACCCAAGAGAGAGATATTCTAGATCGAGATTTGGAGATACTTAAAAATTCGAATACAGAACGATTCAAATCACTAGAGGGGGACTTAAATGCAGCTCGGGATGAAATCATTAAGTTAAGAGACCAAATAATCACTCTAAAGAGACGCGAGGAGGAATCTGCCATTTCTTTGGCAGAGAACAAACTCACAATTCATCGTGAACTAGAGGTCAGAGAAGAACAAATCAAGCAGCTTCGTATAGAGTTAAAACAGACAACTGAGTTGAAGGATAGTTTGAATCAGACAATGGAGAGATACAGAATTGAATTAGAGAGACTGAAATTGATGCACGACAATCACAACTTCGATGCTGAGAAAAATGATCTCATTCAAGATCTCTCAAAAGGTAAATCCGAGGCCTTAAAGCTAATGCAGGAAGAGATGCAGCAGAAGGTAATCGACCTGGAGAGGACAATGGGCAACAAATGTAACGAGCAGATGGAGATCAATAGAAAATTAAAGGAGCAAATTGAGAGCTTAAATAAAGAATTAGAAGTTGCCAGAACAGCCCAGGTTCAGGAAGATGCAAACCAGCTGAAAACGTTAAGAGAGAATTTAGAAGCGAAAGAAGCTCAGTTAGAACAACTACAAGAGAAGTTTAGTAACGTTGAAAAAAGTTTCGAAGACGAAAAATCGCAAAGGGCCAAGATACAAATTGAATTTTCGGATTTGAATACCCGTTTCGAGGAACTGAAGGCAGAGCACCAGGCAGAAAAGATCATTCAGAAGGAGAAGTTCAAAGAGGAGACCGAAGTAGCTCAGAATAATTTATTAAGCGAAATAGAAGAACTAAAGAAAACTGTCACCGAACGTGATCAGACCTGTCAGCAATTGAGTGCAAGGATTCAGGGGTACACGAGTGCCTTGGAAAAAGCTATGCAGAAATTGAAAGCCCAGGATGCTGAAATAAAATCATTAAACAATCAACCAAGGGATGATGCTGACATAGAAAAGCTTCGCGACGACTTGGAAAATAAGGAAGTCGAGTTGCTTGGATTAACTAGTGAATTGAAATCTTCCAAAATGATGATTAATGACCTTAGGGAAAAGCTGAAGAGTGAAGCTTCCAGAATGGACCTTATTAACAAAGAGAAGATCTGTTTGATATCTAATATCCTGGAGTACGGCAAGGTCATTAGATCCTTGAAACAAGACTGCGATACTCTCAAGAGCAATCTAACAGAATTTTCTGTCCAGCAAAGAAACGATATTACCGTCGTGAATCAGAGTCTTCGCGAAGTTATGGTTACAGAAAGGAAGAACTTTGAACAATCCAAGGATGAATCCTTCAGGGATCGTTTATCTGTGTTGGAGGAAGAAAATTCTAAGCTGAACAAGGAATTGGCAGATCTTCAATCAAAGCACCAAGAGTTGATTTCTGTTGAGAATGAATGTTTAGCTCTTTCCACTCAGTTGAAAACTATGAATAATAAAGTAGCTAATTTGGATGTTTTAGAGAAAGACAATGCTAATCTTCGCCATCAGTTGGAACAGTTAAACGACAAGGTGAAGCAGATGGATGATCTTTCAAAAAAATATAAGGAACTGGAAGAGGAACTGCTGAAGAGTACACAGCTGAAGTCTAATTTGGAAAAGGAGTTGAAGAAACGCTTGTTTGAAATTGCTGAAATGAAAATTAAAGTCGAAGCTTTTGAAGAAATGCAAGCAAGAACCAATAAGCTTGTTGCTGAACTGGATAATCTTCAATTTAAACAATTTGATATTGAAGAGATGCGTCGCGATAAGGAATCAATCTTGGCACAAATGAAGAGTGTTGAGAAGGACTTGTATCACATGAAGAAAACAGCACAAGAGAATTACCATCTTCATCAAGAACTTCAAGAATTAAAAAATAAGAATGCTCATCTAGAAAATGTAAAAATAGAACTTGAGGAAATGAAGAAGAAAAATGAGGAAGCCAGAGGTATCATTGACTCCTTAAACTCTAATTCTAAGGATCACGATATTCTTCTTGAAGAAAGTGAACATTTGAAGAGTACCCTTGCTACGTTAATTAATGATACTGCTAGGAAGGATGAAGAAATTGAGAGAAAACAGAAAGAATTAAATGAATCCAAAAAACTCGCAGATCAACTGACAGAAAAATTGGATAAAATGGAGGCTGAACGTGTGAAGAGTAAAGAGGAACAAGTCCAATTGCTGGATGAGTTGAGACGACAAAATCAATATCTTCAAGACAATCTAAACAGTCAGAATGACATGATGAAGAAATTGAAGAGTTTAGAGGAACAGCAGATGAAAAAGATAGAAGAAACGAATAACGAACTCGAGGAAGTCAAATCAAGAAATTTGGAAATTCTAGGACAATTAGAGATGTCTGAGAATTCGCGAAACGAAACACTCAAATTGAAGTTAGATGAAATAACTGCACTCACAAAGCAGAATATCGAATTATCCAAGGAAGTTGATGACCTAAGGTCAAAGAGTGTTGAAGTGGAAACTCTGAAAAGCAAATATGCGGAATGCCTCAATGAATTGAAACAATCCTATTTGGAGAATGAAGAACTACTTTTAGAAAATAAACAACTCAAAGACTCGAAGAATGAATTAGTCAAATCCATTGAAATACTAAAAAGTACAGAGAAAATTCTTGAAGAGAAGGTCCTGGACCTGGAGAGCAAGGCGGCACGCCATCTAAATGAGATTACTAATCTTCACGAAGAAGTAGAACGTCAAAGTTCCAATTTTGAGAATGAAAAGAAAACAAAGATTGACTTAGAATCACAACTAGAAGCCATGAAAGCTCGTTTGTCATTCTTGGAAATAGCTGAAGTAGAGAATAATAAATTGAAGTCAGAATTGGGTCTTCTAACTGATGCTGACACTAAGAATACTTTATTGTCATCTAGGATATCTGATCTGGAAGCAGAAAATATGAATCTTTTATCTGAAATTGAAGGCCTGAAAATCCTAATGGAAGAGAAGGCAGCAGAATTGAAGTTACTAGATGCACGAAACGGAGATCTTTTAAGAGAAATAGAAAAGCTGAATGCTTCAGATTCAGAGAAGGCAGAAGAACGACACGTGGAGGTAGAGGAATTGAAGAATAAACTGAAGGTTTTAGAAGAACAACTTCATGAAACTCAAACCGTAATGAAGGATGTAGAAACTGAGAACTGTAAAATTCGTGAAGAGTTATTAACAGTGAAGCAACAAGAATCCAGTGAAGAAATTTTAGCTGGTAGCAACGACCAGTTGAAAGAAGAAAAAAAGCAATTAGAAGTTCAGTTGGATGAGGCCCTTATCACTTTTCAAGCTAAAGAATCTCAGATGCAAATTGTCAATAACGAATTGAAGACCAGAGCTGATAAACTTAAAGAGGAATTGAAGATCAGTGAAGAGGAACAAAGTATGAGACTAAAACAATTGGTCAAGGAGTTTCAAGCACAGCTTCATGAAAAAGATGAGCAAATTCAGGCTGCAATGGAGAAGAGATTTGGTATGGGTAATATTTTCTCTGTTTAAGCTTTTTATTATAGTATGCATGTATTTGTGCTGATTTCACTTTAATTATTTTTAGATCGACAACAAAATTATGAATCAGATCTAATTCAACAATACAAGGAACAGCTAAAGGATTTTCAAGTGGAACTAACTGCAAAATCTGAGCAGATAGAGAATCTTATATTACAGAATAAAAACTCAGTAGTTGAAAAACAAAAAGAGATGGATTCTCTCTCGGATAGTTTAGCAAAAATTAACAAAGAGCATTCAGAGGAGGTACGTGAGGTGGAGAAAAAATGGAAAGCCATACTGCAACAAAAACTGGAACAATTAGAAGCTAAACACGCTGAAGAATTAAATGCATTGACGCAAGAATGGAGGAATGAACGAAGAGTAGGTTCTATATACTGAAAAAACTTCCCTAAATCCACCTTCTTCCTATATATAATTTAATTGGGCATTGCGCTTCTTTCTTTTTCATTTTGCAGATATCCCCTTCATCTAACTCTTCTTCACAGGTATATGCATTGCACGACTTCTTCATTTCCTTTATTAAGTTCTGCTTTTTTTATTTGAATTCTTTTTCCAGACCGACACAAAATCCGCAGCACTCACTGAGGTAATTTTGTCCTCCTTTACTTTTTCATCCTGATAACATGTTGCCTGACTCCTGGAGGATGCTTCATTACGCGAACTTCATCCTCTTGACGGAACTGTCTCATTTTTAGGAACTGGAAAGTACCTCTCGTGTAGCAATGGCAGCGGTCCAATCGAATACTGGGTCTCTTCACACTCTTCAGCAGACTCTAGTGTCGCAGAGACGAGAATTAGCCGAGCTGCGTAAAATAGTGAAACTTCGCCATGACACCCTGGAGGATTCTACAGAAATTGAATACCTTAGAAATATTCTCTTTGAGTACATGATGGGCCGGGAGACAATGGTGCTTGCCAAGGTGATAGCAGCAGTCGTGAAATTCGACCAGGAACAAACCATGAAAATCCTCAAAAAAGAAGAGGATAAACTGACATTGGTGAGCGAGCAGATTTTAATGACATTTTGATATGCTCAAATTTTTGCCATATTACTGACCTAAAAATAATTGTATTGTCCTTTTTTTCAGCTGGGATCACTTGGCCTATCGTAGCATAAAATTTAAAGAATCATTGCATTCGAAAGCTCTATACACTGTAAGTAAGCTATAGATATTTCATTGGCTGGGGTATTACTCAAAGGGCACTGCGAAAGTACACAATTTGTATGATATAATGTAAATGATGGTTCGGAGTCGTGTATGCAATGTGACCAAGAGATGTCCAATTTAAAATTAAGGTTACCTGTATTATTCTAACACATTTATGTGCAATTTTGCATTAATACTATTTCACTGATTCCTTTAATGCAATAAGCAATAATAGCAGTGTCCTTTTCATAAGATTTCACAGTTATCTCTAATCCACAAGATATAATACATCGTTATCAATAGCATATTCTGTCAATGAAAGTTTCTTCCAATTTATATTCACTGTATGACATTGTCATACGTTTCTATTTAATTAAAAGAGAAAAAGTGCAATTCTTGCAATTTTATTACAATTAATTCAGCGTAAGAGAATTGTCCTTAGTTAAAACAAATATCGGTCTTACATAGTTTCCATTCGTACGTACAGTAATACCTCATTACTCACAATTATTCATAAAGCATATGATCACAACAGTGAACACATCTAAAGAAGGAGATAACTCATTATTCATATTATTGAAAAAACTTAAAGAAATATGGGCACCAGATAAAGTAAATTCGAAAAAAATCTTGTAAACCAATATAAGGTCGTGAAAATCGTATTGTACGATATGAACTATTTATAATTTACAAATGTACATAATGCTGTAATTAATACATTTTACTTAAATGTCTTATAAATAAATGACAACTGAAAGGTTCATCTTTATGCTTGAGAATTAAAATCACTTTTCAGATTTTGCAAACCTGCTGCTTCCAATTCTTGCAGTTTCTTTTCAAAGAATTCCTTCCTAACAAATAGTGGTAACCTCTTTTGCCGAATTAAAAATTGCTCATTTCCATTTACGGTGTATATTTTTTCGCCTGATGCGCCCAAAAGAGTACGAAGAGCCATGTTTCTCTTCATTATTTTGTCATAGTATTCCAGACCACCCTGTATATACTCTGGACCAAGTTCAGCAATAGTTTTATCACCGTTTTTTTCAATACGTAGTGTCATGAAATCTTTTACAGTCAGCCAAAGAGTTGCTACGAATGATCCTGTGAGCAAGTAAAGCACCATACGGAGTGATCGTGGTCTCTGATACAGGTTAAGCCTGGTATTAATTCTTTTGCAGATTTCATATGTTGTTATTATACTAAGCGTAGCACATATAGAAGTGAGAATCACTTCGTTAGTTTGCAATCTTAATATTTCACGAGCAATGCCATAATTTTGAGCATTTTCTGATAAAACTAGAGACTTCAATAAAGACTTAGCTGCTGGTTTTGACAAATCAAGAGGTTCTTGTTTTATTAGAATACGTGAAGCGTCTATCAATGCTGGATCAGTGTACAGAAAATTTGCAGGTAATGCGATATATGATCCTAGTTTACTGAATGTAGTGCCCATGTGATAGAGTTCAAAACCAGACGCCATAAAGGGTTTTATCAATTTTGCTTCAATTTCGATGACTTTTAAATCGTACAAAACTTTCTTGAATTGTTGAGTTAGTTTTTCATTAACTGGGACCTCTTGTCCCTCACTGTACATTTGAAGAAACCGCTTGTACTGGTTTATACAGAAGGTGTGTGGTACGTACGACACACAAAAAGCACATATTGATACTGCACCTACAGTATATTTGCAGAACACTCTACCCGGCTCCGTAGTAAGCCACGCTAATGCCTTATTCATTTTGTTCTGTAATTCTGAAAAGAAAATTTTTAATAATTTATAATTCTGAGTGCACAAACCATTAACCTATTTTAGCTCCATTACTAACAAAAACAAAAAAATACCATTTCTGAATTACAGCGATATTAATTCTATTCTCTCTTATAAATAGAAAGTATTTATAATATTAAAAAATCACCTTTGTCTCCTATTAATGCAATAATTGTATACGATCAAAATCCTAATACACTTGCCGGTAAAGAGCGAATGTGTGATTATTGTATCCACCTCTGACTGCTTCTGACCCTTCACTACATTCTTGGTTACGTAATATCACGCAGCATCATATGAAGAGTTTGAATAAATAAAAATAATGTGAATGATGAAAACTGTCGAATTTAGTATTTAATTATCCAAACAATTATTAAAAATATTAATTTGTTTAAGGTTTCAACAAATTTTTAGTGGAGCTAAGCATTTTTCGTTACGAACAGTTACGAATAAAAGCCGCGAATAGCGCTAGTATCGATACTTATATTTCTAGTAGTTTTTCACTCTGTAACTAGATTTAGTATCGCAGACTGTTTCCTGGTGCGAAGACCGGATCGTCGAGTGGGAGTTCAGTGCCAAATTGGGTCAATGAGATATGTTGTGGGGTTGTCTGGAAGGTTTTCACCAGGTTCTTCCCAAACGCTTTTCAGAGAATTATATATCCTTGTGCTGAGATCCTGGTTAAGACGAAGAAAACTGTGTTCGCATATTCGTCTGACAGCTGCGTCTACATGAGCAGCTGTTACCAGAAAATGTGAGGTGTTCCTTGCCATATTTTCCTATATACTGGCGAATTAATTCTATAAAACCGTCACTACGTCCCGGGGAAAGTGCTCGTCGACGGGGTCGGCCCGGCCAGGCTCATCAGGACGCATGAGGTCTGTTACCTCAGTTTCCGAGGCCAACTTTCAGGGTATCGGTCGCGATATGGCTGAAAGGCTCGGCCTCGGAACCGAGGTTCGTGAGTTAAAGTTGGGACCCACCTTCACGAATAACAAATCTACTGCTTTCCATACCCTGAAGTGTAAGCGTTCAACCTTCTCCAGGTTCCTATGCTAATTTCTGTTTAATATACTGTATGTTGCACGTTCTTACAGATGATTTTAAGCCAGCCAGCGTTGACGTATCGAAAATGGCCAGGGTGGACGTGGGTGCTAACAACACGATGACTGTTACAGTACCACATCTTGATGGTGCTGGAATTCCTCACACTGTGTTCAAAGGCTCGCAAAGACCCTATCATAAGGAGTGTGTTCTCATTATTGACAAGATCACTGGTGAAATTACTCTGGAGAAACTATCATCGAATATCCAAGTCAAAAAAACTAGGTATGCTTTATTATTTAATAACCTATACTTGATATCAATTGCTGAAATTTTGTATATTCTTAGAACGGAGCCAAAGTCCCAACCGTTTCTGGTAGTCCCAGGATCTAATAGTAATAACAGGCCTGTCACTCCAGTAGAGAACAAAAGAAGTCCCACTCATGGCAGGGCCACCAGTAGGACTAAAGTAACCAGTGGAAAGAAAAGAGAACCTACAAGTCAGCTTCATCCTAAGCAGCATAGTCCTCTCAGAGTGTCTCCGTACCATGGAAAAAGTCCACCAAACGTTCCAAGCAATAGGTACATTCCTTGAACAAAAATATATTATTCTCTAAAAATATATCGTTCTAGACAGTGAGGATGCTATTCCCATTCTAGTTCTCCAGTGCCACCATCCACGATGCAATCAACCCTGGCGAGCCTTCCGATGATTGGCCTTGACAATGACGACTATCCACCATCCTCATCAACTCCATTAGCTTCTAATTCTTCCGCACCACTCAGAACTGCTTCTCCACATTCTGATTACCAACACCATCCCACGAAACCCGTAGCTAACATGGAGAGTGACGAGGGTGCCTTGAGTGACTCCAGTTCAAGTAGTTCCAGTTCAGATAGTTCAGACAGCGACACGGATGCTGAGAACGTACCAGTACCCATGGCGACAAATGGTAAATTCCTTATTTAAATTATTTTACCAAATAATTGGTAGTAGCTCATCCTTTCTTAGTATAAATTTCTAAATACCGGGATCTTTTAGGTCATTCAAATGGCATAACCTCATCCCCGTCCCTTCCAATGCCGGACAATTTGCTGAATGATGATCTCCAGCTCTCAGAGTCCGAATCAGACAGTGATTAACGTGAGATCAAAGCCAACCTCTGGAACATGGATCACCGACAAGAGATAAATCCTTGGAAAATTGAGGAAGCAACGTTGCGTAGAATTTATGTACAAAATCACAGACCCTGAGGAAGAGCTCCAGGATGAAAAATCCAGAGAAATCTTACTAAGAGACAGTACCAGGATGGCGACTCACCCAGTCCATCTAACTTAATTATATATATATATATAACATGTATAAGAGATTCTATGACATCTTCCTTAGATATGATATCCTCATGATATCTCCTTGTGCTCCAAGGTAGATAAACGATCGTAATTTCGACTGAACATCGTCGAATACCAAGCCTGTAGATACCCGTAGAAGATCTTGCTAACGACTGAGTCGTAAGGATGCTACGTATCCTGGACATTGGCACCACGAGTCCTCGAAATTCCGATCGTGGCCATCCGATCAGCAAGAGTGCAAGTATATATACGTACTTATAATATATAGGTTGTTTCAAAGAACACCTTATATATTTTGTAAGTATATATCATAAAATCTTTGTATGACAATGGGCTACCCTGGCACTACACTCTTAATGTCCTCCCTGCTAGGTTCAGATCGTTATCCTGGCATGACTCACAGGATATCAGCCAGGTCGATACAGTCTGTTTATATAAAATGGAGGAGTGCCAACGTGCTGGATATTGATTAGCGATTATGCGGATCATGTATAATTAATTGTAAGGTATTAGGGCTTTTGTAATAATTATTTTAAACTCATATATAGTGTATTACTCGTGTGAGCTCAATCCTTCGAATGAATAAAAAAGAAGAAAAGGTCTTGCCAAAAAAAAAAAATACTTTAGAAGTTGAGTATCAAGGTATCAAGATCCTTCGTACTTAATACAAATATTGATCACTCTTGTTGCTAAAAATGCATTAGAACGTTAGCCTCGGTATATAAAATATTTTTAAACTATTACGTAACAAGATGATTCTTTAACATTGAATAACACAATATTTTAGTCCCACGATGCAATGACATTGGATATTGATTTAATTACGAGTGTCATCGATAGACTTTTAATACTGCACATACGTATTACAATACGTACGTGAGTTATGATCTTCTACTACTTTGGTATTCTAGGATGAGTTTAGCAAGCTGACCGCGATGGCCAAGTCGAAAGCTACGTTCCCTTATGCATTTCTTATATGCGACGTCGCTTTGCGTCCCGACGCAATTGACGTCCTTGTAACGGATTTTTAGAGCCGGTTCTACGGCACGAAAACAGTGAAGATCGCTGAACGATACAAACATGTCGAACAAGGATTCTACGAGATTCTGAGAAGATAATTTCAACAACTCTGAAATATCCTTGTCGGTTCTCACTAGCGGAATCGAAATTGGTTTTGTGGTTCTGCGCACTGAAATAAGTTCAATTGAATGATTGAGATTTGTCATTAGTATCAAGCATTCTGAATACTCGATAACTCACTGGCTATGTAATCTTTGGCGTAGAAGCTGATACTCTCAAAATTGCCGTTGTCATATCTTCCATGGTTTCTTGTAATATCCATCTCTACGCGTTTGGTATCTTCGGCGTAAGCAATGTCAGGATGGTACTCGGTGAATGGGATCGGACTGAAGATTTGCCACTGGCTGATGGTGTTCATCCGTACCTGGTTAAAGAAAAGGATGCTGTCAGTCGTAGAGTGATGGTTCGATTATGGAAGTACTCAGAAAATCTATGACTCACTCTGTTCAAGTAGTCGGATCTTAAGTCCATCCCAGAATCCGCGAACAGGATGAGACTCTCTGGTGTAAACTTCTTCACGGACAGGTCAGCTACCGCGATCCTGAGCATCGTATCCAATTCAATGGGAGTGAGTGCAGTCGGTAATCGTACAGAGAGCCAGGATATCTTAGACTGATCCTTTTTGTATTTTTCAGTTAATGTCAGTGCTAATTGCTTGATCTCGTAGAAGACGTCCTCTTTTCCTCTGGAAGGCGCTGACGGATCATATAGAAGAACTGCCATTAGGAATGTCTTATCTTTTTTCTCCATACAGTTCTCGGCGTATCTCGCCATGAAGGCGAGTGCTTCCGCCTTCTTCTGAGGATTCACCATCAGGATCATGTTAATCCTGGAGTTCTCAGTGACATAGGGTACAGGGAGAATTTCCACTTTGCCTAAAGGTTTGCAGACTTCGATACGTTTGATGGATTCCTTTCCAGTGGATAATTCAGTGAAACTGATGTCCAGGATGTAATCCATCCCTCGGGATGCATCAAACTTCCTGTACCCGTTCACCAGCTTTTTAAACTTCAATTCTCGTTCATACTTATTCTCGATCCTCTCGACGGCAGCCTTTATCACCTGATCTATGTCCATTTTGGTGCTACCGTGTAATTCTCGTAAGGTATCCAGGTCGTTATCCAGAAATGTGTGAGTCTCGTTAAAGTAGGTCCAGCGCAGCACGTCGAAACGACCTGGTGGTTTGTTTCCTGGCTGATTACCAATTGGCCAGGATATGTTGCGTTTGTCTTGTGGACCCAAATGTGCTGTCTTCAGTATAACTTTGCGTAGCTCAGAGATTTTTTTCTGCACTTTCATTAATTCTGTCTGGAAGATAGTTTAAGGAACATGACTATTACCTGGTGATACGACTCTTGGGAAACTTACCGTGGCGAAATAGGCACTCATTTTGTACACTACTGTGTGGTCGTAGATTGGATAAATTGAAATAGAATCTGCTAGGTTATCATGAGCTATTAATTCGAATAGATCAGTTTTAAAATGGAAAGTTGGATCCAATTTTTTTGAATGGAATGTTTGTCCTTGACACGTAGTTGTGCAAGGAATAGGTAGCGAGTGTACTACACACCGACCAAAGTTAACATCATCGGAATCTGAATATGTATTCTTTACACACCAATCTAAGTTGGTTTTTATTTCTCGAATTATAGAATTGCTTAGTAAAATTCCAGCATCTAAAAAAAAGAGATTGCACTTATCATTTGGAATTTACTTGTAATTTGTCAAATAACAGTATCTGTACCTAGAGAGCAATAAGTTTCTATATCTCCAGGAACACCCATGTGAATATCCTGACTGACACTTATTTTATTGACAAGCTCAATAAGTCTTCTCACATTAATATAACTCGCATCTTTTATCAGGTAGTAATAGTCATAGTCCTCCAGGTAATTGTCAGTGATATATTTCATAATATGAAATGGTTTTAAAATACTACGTGTGTCAGTAAATCCAACAATACCAGGTAGTGAGACATTTGGCTTGGTACCTTCAGGTATTGAGATAAAATATCGTACCTTATCCACCAAGTGTGCTATTGTTTTATTCAAAGCAACTCCACGACTATGTAAATACTCTCGACTGGTTATCACACCAACGAAGAGTTTATCCCGGATTCCAAGCTCTGTCGAATAATATCTTGGTCTCACTAAAACCTTTGGAGCCTTTTGAGCATGCTGTGGCTTCCCTTCGATGTTTATTTTCGGCTCATACTCATCATTAAAGTTATGTATATCAGCCATGTATGGTAGAGAATCAGACGCTTCTTGACATTCATCAATCTCAACAGGAGCAAAGAATAAACTTAAACTTAAGCCCATGCATATACCAACGATTAGGTATAAATTGTTCCGACAGTGTGCGAATAATATCTTAATAACTAGAGACATGATTATGTACAAAGAATGTTCTCTTTGGATACAGAACTTTGCCTTCTCAAACTTGTATCAATAATGTCAATTAGGATGTGAGTAAAGCTGTCAATTGTGTTTTTACATACAACAGTAAACTAAAACGAAGAAACATGCTTCAGAAAACAGTTGCTTAATACTGATCAAATTAAAACATTCGTTTGAGTGCAACCTTCTTCGTAATTATTCCTCTGGTATTCCCCTGTTACTCAGGTCTCAGTAATAGATAAATTTAAGATATAACCTCACTTCTTCCTTTGCAAACGCGGCCATATTGCCGCAAGATCGGTTCGGATCGGTATTCAACCAATCAGGATTGAACCTAATGGCCGCCACTTGTCCCAGGAGTATGAAGACCATAAATCATACAAGCATTGAGAAAGAATACTATCAGTAACAATAAATTACGCAACTCCAAGTGAGAGAAGGATATTAGCAAAAATAATATCAAAGTTATATTAAAAAAAGTAAACCCCATATAACGTTATATCCCCTGCAAATTTTACAACAATTTCATTATTACTTAATGCATTTTTTGCGTAGAAGACGTAAAAAAAAATACAAACCTAAAATTATCCTACTATCTTTATCTTACACCAATCATTTATTCTACACATGATATACTCTCTAGCTTAATTATAAGGTTTATGGCGAAGACCGTCTGATGTTTTCCGCGCGGTACCTAGTACGATTGTTTATCCGCCATTTTGTATTACTGTCGTACGCGCAGTTTTCGCTGGCACATTTTTTCGCCGAATTTATCATGAGTCCCGATCGCTAAAAAACTCAGTTTCGGTATCGCCCTCAAGTGAGCCAGTGTTTTAGCAATTAAAAGCCCGTTGGGCGCATCATGTGAAGTGCACTCCTTGAAACGGATGACAACGCTATGACGAATCGTGACAAGTTGCCTCTAGTTCCGACCCAACTTTCCTGACTTTTTGAGGCCAAATGGCCATTTTCAAATAAACCGGACGATCCTCGAGCGCTCTTCACGTAAGTTTACCTTAAAATTACTAGTGGTGTCCTGTTAAATTAATATACAATATAATTATCCAATCTCGGAGTTACGCGATATTTTAAATTAGCATTTTACAATGTCAATATGGCTCTTATCGCAGTAGCCAGTCTGTACCTTTCACTGCATTTCTCATGCAAAAGTAACGACCTACTGTCTCGGAGTCATTTTTGCAGTAAAATTTTGTTACTGTCGTGTTTGGCAGTGCGTTTTTAATAATCTATAACTGTCAGTGTACTTTTTGTACTACTTTATCTTCCACTATCTAGTTATTAAGATGCATCCATACTCCTTGTAATCTACATATGTTTTTGGAGTGTTTGACAGTTTTTGCACACTTGTTAGAGAGTTTTCTATCCTTCGTAGGATGTCGGGCCAGAGCGGAGGACACCGGCTGCGTCTGTCGAAGCTTAACGAGCAACTGACATGCAAACTGTGTGGTGGATACTTCATCGATGCTACCACGATCATAGAATGTTTACATTCATGTAAATAATTTATTTATTTAGACATTTTACATATAATATAGTCAATTAATAGCATCACGATTCTTTACAGTTTGCAGAAGCTGCATCGTCAAGTATTTGGAAAGTAACAAATACTGTCCTATCTGCGAGGTCCAGGTGCATAAAAGTAAACCATTACTAAATATACGACCTGATCATACTTTACAAGATATCGTATATAAGCTTGTACCAGGATGTTATCAAAGTAAGTTTTATATAAGCAATTGGCACTGCATCGTAGATTTATTAGAGAATAATTAATATTACCTACATATCAAGAGAATAATAGATATTAAAAATCATTTTATTCATGGTGTAGATGAGATGCGATGCCGACGAGAATTCTATACGAAACACCCGGAGGCCAGAAGTGACTCGATGTCGCCCGAATCTCGTGGCGAGCCAATAGAATCCCACATATACTCGCCGGACGAGTCATTGAGCCTATCATTGGAATATTATAATCCCAATTTGAAGGAGGAGTCCGACGATGCCTCTAAGGAATCGTCGCCGAAGCCACTACCGAGACGGTACCTTCGGTGTCCTGCAGCCGTGACGGTTTTTCACCTTCAGAAACTTATTCGGGCCAAGTACGGACTTACCGATGCGCATCGGGTGGACGTTATGTACAAAGAAGAGCCATTATGCGGCAGCTATACGTTGATGGACGTAATGTACATTTACCATTGGAGACGGGTAAGGTGTTCACCTTCTAGTGAATGGAATTGAACGCTAGAAAATGCTTCATTGCTGGCATTCTTATTACAGAAAGTACCGCTTCATCTGAGCTACAGGATATTTGAGTCCTCGCCAAAGAGGATCAAACTCTCGGATGACAATCCTGACTTTAAACAGTCCTTGTCGAACGCGGGTATTAGTCCTCTGGACTCCAAGGAAGATGGGCTGACGAAGCGCGAGTGGAAGGAAGTTCAGCTGAAGATATCCGAAACGGGTGTGATGAGCGTCACCGACATAACCAGTCCTGACAACAAGAAGAGTACAAAGATCCAAGATACTGAAGATCAGAAAGGATCCGGTGAGATGAGCGAGGCTGTAAATAAATCCGATATAGTATTACAACCATCTGCTAAGGATGGAGATACGTTGAAATCAACGGAGCAGGGGAAGAGTTCTTCGAAGCCCGACGAGATCATCTCCAAGGAGGCTAAGAAGGTTGATCAGGATGCTGAGAAAAGTATACCATCACAAAATAACAAAAACTCTGAGGAACCTAAGGATTCTCGGGGACATTCAAATGACCGTCAGGAAGCTAACGAGGCCAAAAAGACTCCAGACGATATTCAGAAGAAGGGCGAAGATCTTCTCCAGGATGTCAAAGCTGACAATTCCACTCAGAAAACCAATAAGCTTGACATGACACCCTCAGGAACCAGTAGTCAGAAAAATTCTGAGGAGAAAAACGACGCAGAATCCGCAAGCGTCGCGGATAAGGATACGGAGGGTAAGCAAATCCTAACTAACAACAACGTGATTGGTACCGAGTCTAAGTTCGAGAATCAGAAGGTGAAGAGCGTTAACGAGGTTAAAAGCACAGTGTTGCCTAGTGCAGGATCCAAGATCGATGCTCTCAGTGCAAAGCTTCAGTTCCAGCCCAAGGTGGGGCAGGTTAACAATACGTACTCAAAGAAGACGCCAAAGGACAAGAGAACAGCATCGTCAGGACCCAGGAAATTCGAGTCTAAAGAAACGACAAAGGCGGAACCTAAGGCATCGGAATCTGGTAATAACAAAAGGACCAACTGCAGTGCTAATAGCAAATCAACCACTCCGGTTCACGTAGCATCGACCCAGTCTAAGACGACGGCAACCCTATCTAGTGCCTCGCAGACAAGCTGTCTCCTAACGTCTTCAGCGACCTCAGCTACCTACGTGACTGCGCCATCTGTTGCGGCGTCAAATATGCAGAACTCTTCATCGGTGGACAACAGGAACATGGCACAAAGTACTCAGAGTACAACTATAAACCTGCAGCAAAGCTTGAGTTCACCTGGTCAGAGAATGAGCTCCTCGGAGCAGAGTTCGACAACTCCTGGACAGAGGTCCTCAACGTCCACGCCTGTTTCTTCTAGTAGTGTCACTCAAAAAATGACCTCCAAGAACAACAGTTTACCGCCTTCCAGTGAGAGCTTGGCGTCTATTGGTTTGAATGTCTCTACGGCAATGATGAATATAGGTCAGGCTAGTCCAACGTTCCCTTACACAGTTCAGGATCTGGTGAGCAATAGTATGCTCAAGAGTCCTTCGAAAACTTCTGGAGCTGGTTCTGGACAAAAGTCGACTTTGGTATCTTCTCAGAGTACTGGGATTTCATCCACCGGCTCCGGAACTCAGCCCTGTTCCTCACCGTTCGCTATTCAAATCCCGTCGATGAGCATTTACTCGGTGTCCACCTCCACGAAGAATAATGTATATCCTAATGTGTCCCAGGGTATTAACACGGTGGGAAAGCAAACTATGTCGAAGGGTGGATTTGAAATGAGTAACGCTTACTCAGTACCACCGTGTCCGGATGCTATACCGATATCTTTGATGAAACCTACAGTCAGGAAGCACGAAGTCATTGCTAAGGGCACCAATTTAAATGAGATCTGTGCCAAGATAGGTACTTCAGGATCAAAGATCAATGACATTTGTGCTAAGATTGGTGAGAATTCAAAAGAGAAGAATAAAGCTGAGACGCGCAGTCGTCCTGAAATTCCAGATCTTTTGAAAATTGCCAGGAAGACTCCATCGACCTCATCCTCGTCGGCGGATGCGGTTGTTAAACATATTCCTAACATACCTAACGTGCCCATATTCACCCCCAGCAATAGCCTAGCTAACACTGAGAGTAAAGGCTCTTACCAATCTAAAGATGGTAGCAAAAGTACGACTTCCTCGACGACGACATCACAATCCGGATCTAGTTCTCATTCCTCCCAGAAGATACCCTCGTTAAAGAAACAAAGTCAGCCAGTGGGTTACAAGACTCTAAAGGATCCGCCCAAAACCTGGAACCCTACCTTGTCTAAGAACAATTATGTGGCAGTAAAAAATCAGACGAAAGAAATGCAAAATCAGTCCCAGGCAGCATCTACGTCCGAGTCGGGAAGTTCTAAACCAATAGCTTCGAAGCCGGCGAAGATATTCAAAATGAGAAACATGCCTAGGTACTTGGGTAATCCAGCATCCGGTGTAAAGCCTATGTATGGTATGTCTAATGAGTCAAAGGACAAGGAACAGTCATCCGCTGGATCTAAGAATCCCACCCTGAACATGATGAAGATCGACCCGAAGACGCTATCTCCAATAGTATCAACAGTAAACTCACCTATAGTCTCACCACCTCCTTATTCACCGAATGCCAGGAGTTATCAGAACACACCCTTCCCCAGGGACATCTGTCGCAATACGGGCTCGCCCATCTCGCCTAGAAATTCACCGGTTAATATGCTCTCCACGAATCCTTTCATACCATCTCCAACGCCTAATACAAATCCCAGGTTGATATACACTCATTTTCCACCACCATTTCCCGATGCCAGCAGGTTCCCGAATCCTTTGATCAGGACGCCTATAGGGATACCTTCTGCGAGTGCTTATCACAGCAGCTTGCCACCCTCGATAAATAAACTATATCAGCGCACGAATTATATACCGCAGACTACAGCGTACTCACCGGTGACCCAGCCGCCTACGGTGCAGAGGATACCGCCGAGCACGCATTCCTCGTCGCCCAAGTCTCCGAAGATGTCCTCGTCCAATGCCAGCTCGACATTCAACCTGGCAAAGACAGAGACGCAAACGTCGATTCCAACTTCGGTGGAGAACGTCGCAATACACCTGGGGAAAAGTCAGGTCACTCAGCAGGAAGTAAACTCAGCGTTTAATCTCTCAAAAAGTGGCACCAGAACGAGTGCCACCTCTGACTTCTTGAGAACGACGTCACCGGACGTCCCTCAGAGTCCTAAGAGCTCTTCCTCGAATTCCACAAACCAGGTCAAGCAGCAGAGCACTACCACGACCTCGGGGAAGAGTAAGCCAAAGCTTACCCTGGACATACCACCACCTGAGAATGTTACTCAGCACAGAGTCAAGGACGAAGAGCCGCAGGAAGAATGCGACAGGACTAAGGATGCTACTCAGGAAAAGAGTAAAGTTTCAGAAGGCGACGTGAAGGCGAATGTCAAGGAAGTAACAACAACTGACTCAGAGAAGAAGGAAAAGTTGTCAACAAAAATAAACGGTGAGGTTAATCCAGAAGTTCCCCCAAGTTCTGCTAAGGCCAAGGACGATCCTGAGGTTAAGTCTACGGAGAAGACCACAGAGAGCAAGACCTCAAGTTCCAAGGAACAAATAAAAGCTACAGATGGTATTATTCCCACGAAGGAGTCTTCGGCGACCCCAGAGGACCAACACAAAACCGACACTAAGAACGAGGACCTGGGAAAGAGCGGTGAACAGATCCAGGCTAAAAAATCGGAGGCTCAGAGAAACAAAGCTGAATCGTAACCTAGGAAGCGGCTTACTCGTGAATGATCTTCATCAGAAGTCAATCATCCTGGATCGTTCCACTCTACTACCGGTTGGCTGTACATTTCTGTATATAGTAACTGCAAATCTAATTATTATTTCTAAGTACAGTTTTACCAATTAACATTTCATTTCGATTTTAATCGTGTGTCCACCACGGCATTTTAGAGAACTTGTGTGTCACTTCCAAGGATACCACCTGAAATTCATCTCAAGAAATGCTCCTCTCTCCTCTATATCACACAGTCACCACTTGGCACAGAGGCTTCATATAATCTTTCATTAAACAATCAATTTGTTTAATCTTTCATCCATTTAAAGATCTTAAATTCTTTTCCTCTTTTACTTCTATGACTGTTATCACGAAGCATACTAATTATACGTTATTACGAATTATTTACCAATCACTGTTCTCTATGATTTTGCGAGGTGCAATCCAGTTCAGTGTTCACCCAAGTTCTCGCAAGGAGCTTCGAATTAATTATCGTCGCGACAGGCCGGCTTTAACGCAGTGTAATAATAATTAGTATACATAAATTTCGTTGATTGCGCTTGATCGCGCCTTAAATCCTGTCCCGACTTACCTACGGATAAATATTTGCCGTTAATTTGTTAATAGAATCGTCCTGTCTCTGTGTACATTCATGTTAATTTTAACGAGTCTATCTCGATATTTTATCAACCGCTATCAAGACGCTGTCTCGGAGCCACGACATTACCGGTAACATAGGCAATGTAATGAGAAGGAAAGAAGAGGAAGAAAAGATCAACTCGTAACAGGAAGATAGCAAAGATCAAGAAAGCGAAGGACTTAAAAAATGAAAATATAAGAAAAATCGCGTAAGAATTGAAATACAGGAAGTACGCGCCATAGGCTTGCGTACAAGAATAGAATAAGTGAACGAGAAAGGCAAAGTGGTTGCGAATTAAATATATATATATATATATGTATAATTTATATATGTATATATATATATTTATACAAAAGTGTTAGACGTAACTAATTAAATTAATATAATGTTATTTAAAGAATGCATTTTTATATCGTAGGTTGACAAAAATTTATATAGTGCGCAGCCTCGAGTATCTTCGAAGGAATCCTCGATGGTTCGCCATAACCGCAAGCAGGAAATCACTTGGAAGACAAAAATAATAAGAATAATATATCTCGCTAGAGGATAATCTTCAAGATAAATAGTACGATGTCTGATTCTAATTGTTTAAACAAAAGAAACTCGAGAGCGCTGTTGTCGCGTGATTTCGCTTCACTTACGATTCTTTTCTAACAGGCTGATGATCAATTAATTACCGGCAATAATTATTTAATTAACAAACGTTATGTTCGTCGTTGAGGACTTGGAAAATATTCGAGGTCTGAGAGGGCGGCGTAGTGAAGAGAAAATGTCCGAGGCCTTATCGTATCTTATATGGAATAACGGATATGGAACAATAAACAAAAATTTAATTCAAGGAGCCAGAGAGCTGGTAATTAATGGGAAATGGTATTTCAGTATATTTATCAATGATTTCGACTAATGATGCGCTGTGATCGTGATATTCTTTTTTTTTTTATGCGCTTCACTTTTACTTGTCAGACTACGGTTTTAATTATTCTTTCCCGCCTCTGTTTTATCTCACCATAAAAAAAAGAGCAGTAGCTTTCACGAACAAATTAAAAAAAAAACTGGAGTAAGATATAAGAGTACATCCTTTTAAATATCGAAAAAATGACAAAATGTTTATTTTTATAAGATTGGACACATTAGGGATTGCAAAAAAGAATTTTTTAACTTTCTTTTTATCTTTTAGACTTTCAATGGCTACGTTTAGCAGAAACACTGCTGAGGGAGCAAATACCCTTGATTGATCATTTAATCGTAAATCTAGCAACAGTTGTGAAATTTGACCAATCAAATGTATTTACTCCCTGAGTGCTATTTCTGCTGAATACAGCCAATTTTGAGGTAAAACCCAACTTGTGCAGGTGACACAGCGCGAATACGTGAAATCTGCGGAGAGCGACAACATTTTTTAATTGTCACTAAACGACAGCAAGAATTTAATATACAATGAAAAATCACTTTTTTAGATCGGAGTTATCCTCCGCCTTATTTGTACATAGTGTATCATTGGTTAAAGAAGTTATATATTATACGATAATTGAAAGAATTATTAATTATTAATATAATGATTATATATATATGTATATATATGTGTGTGTGGATATATATATATATATATATATATATATATTTATCGCGTAAGCACGTAACAATAGATATTTCATTTTTTAACCTACGTCCAATACAGCACCCCGCTTTCCCATCTTTTAAAAGAATTTATCAAATTTTTGGGAATTTCAAACAAGAAGATGCGCTTTGTGCAAAGATTGTTTTTTTTTTTTTTTTTTCATATTACTGGTTACACATGAAAGTATGTATATATGACAATATATATACATACATGTATATATATATTATTAATTATAATATTATTAATATCTTGACGTGGTCTAAGAGATGTTCTTTCTCTTTCCAACAAAAATATAATTGAATTGCACCTGTGAATTCAGAATTTATCTCATTTTATATCTCAACTAGTGGCTATCTTCTCAACATGACGTACGGCATCCTTGAGTTTGTAAACTAATTCCTGCAGCTGCTGCGTAGTACATGTGAATTTGAGAAAGCTTGTTTCACCTTGCTTCACGATGCTCAGTCGTATATGATATAAGGGTGTACCAACTGAGTTCTCCGTGTTGGACTGTAAATAGTTAATTGTGAGAAATATAGGTAAGTTGCAAGGAGTTAATCACGCTAATTGTCTAAGTTAGAACCTTTATGCAATAATCCAAACGCCAGGAAACATCCACCACGTGTGGTAAGCTATTCCCAATGTTCTCCAGGCATCTCGTTATATCTGTTTTGTGCTTGGAATAAAATTCACAGATCTTGTCGATCCTTGGACCACTGATTTGCAGACTTTGCAGATAGTTACTAAGCATTTCCTCGTCGTAGTTGTGTCGACCTGCTTCCACGAGAAGGATGGTCAGGTCAGCAAAAGCTCCTTTTATTACATCAGGCTTTGAGCCATAGATCTCTGAAATGCCTTGAGAGAATTTTAAGTCTGATGATTGTCAATTTGATTTTGCATAAATAAAACTTTATACTTACTCTTTGCATCCGGTTTTTCACACACGTGAGAAATTGTTATCTCCACGAGTTCGCCAAACGTCTCATCATTTATTATACTTGCATTTTGTAAACAAGATAGACCTTTTATTGTTCTCTTTGACAGTTCCATGGTATTGAATGACTAACCTGTTAGTTTAGGTTAGAAGATACAGTGAGAAGCAGCAACTTGTCATACTGATTTGATGAATTATTTTTCTTGATATTCAAACTACTGAATTATAAAGAGACTATGGTAAGATTATAAATGGGAAGAAAATAATAATCAGTAGTATGGAATGGATGTCAAATGAAATTTATAAATAATATAATTGGAGTGCACGATGTTCATTGTACTCCAAATAAATACCTGAAGTATGAAGTAGGTATTATTCAACTGGCCTTGAACTTAATTTATTTGATTCTCGATATTATTACTGTTCTATTATGCGTTTATGGCATTAAGATATATATAAACATTGTTTTTATCATGGAATTTTCCATTAAGGAAACCGAATGAAAATCTTTGATGTTATCACTATCAAGGAAATTAAAATTTTGATCCAAGAACACATAGACATTATCTCTTCAATAAATCTACCTAAGTTACTCTGCAATTTGTATCAGTTCTTTACACTCCAGCAGTGTGAATTGTATTTGAGCAGCCGAAGCTGCTTTTGTCAAGGTCTTATGTAGTCATTGGGTATTACTTAATGTGAAAACATAACTTTAACGAACTACTACTACTTATAACATATTGTCAGTTAGTAAACATTATTTGTAATCATATTTTAACAGCTTATATATCTATAGTGACGAAAGACAAAGAGGAAAAAAAGAAAGAGGCTCGGGAAGTGTTCATGGCTGCAACATAGTCCTGTCATTGATTTATTCTACAAGTGTCTTCTTGAACCTTTGACGAAAGGTCAAGTACTTAGTTTAACAGTGTAACGTCTACTCAAATTTTCCACTCAGTTCAACACTATGAACAGCAATGACGAGAGCCAGCAGAAGACTGATGGATTCCCTAAAGAATCTAACTACCAGCTACAAAAGGAAATCAGTGAAACTAGGTGAGTATCGCATAAGACTTTTGATTTATTTGACATAGTTATTCATGTTTGTAAGCATATTCATAAGTGAACTAAGATGTAATACTATCGCTACAGTTTTACGTTTAAACTACCATTGCGCGTGATTCTTATGATAAACGGTAGTTAGCTGGGATTATTTATTACTGAAAATACAATGCAACAAGTATGCTATACAGTTTCTTCAGTGGAAACTATTTTCTACGACATAAGCAAACTCCCACATACCTTTTACTTAGTACATCAGGGACAAAATAGGCGGTAAATGAGGGTCAACACGGTGAAGTAGTTTTATGCTTCAATGAAGTAAAGGAAGTTGTACACGTTAAAACTAATAACTTTTCGTATTTATTTAGTAATGTTAGCACTAATAAAAAATGTCTGTTTCAGTAATTTCTTACCAGCAATTATTCAAAACCAAGCTACATTAAAAATAACATTTAGAGATGCATTACCTCAGGTACTGTGTTCGCAATTTTAGTCAATCAAACGAATGAAAATTTACATTTGTCTAACGCGCTTTTATAATTATAGATCATCGCATGCTGTATCATAAACTGTATAGTCATTCAAGGTGGAATTAATATGGCCTATAGTACAGTATTGATCGACGGCTTAGAGAATTCAAAGGGAAAGCTACGAATCACAAAAAATGAGTCATCTTGGATAGGTAAAAGATGAAAAAATTTAATTTAATTTAAAGTCCATTAATTGTTTAATAATTTTATAGCAAGTCTGGTAACAATATCTTTGCCGATCGGATCTCTCCTCACTGGTCCATTAATGGATAAATTCGGTCGAAAATACATCTGTCTCCTGACCTGTATACCAGCATCGATATCCTGGATCCTGATATTCACATCAAATTCTATCAGTACCATTTATGCAGGCCGTGTGATAGCCGGTGCCGCAGCAGGCTTATCCACAGTGGGTCTAGTCTACGTTTCTGAGATCACCCATCCCCAGCTGCGAGCGATGCTTCTTTGCTTGAATTCCGTCTTCGTATCCTTAGGGATTCTTATAACCTGCTGTCTTGCCGTCTGGCTCAAATGGGATACCATGGCAGTAGCCTTCCTGGTCTTAAATTGCTGTGTGTTCCTGGCCCTCACCATTGTACCAGAAAGTCCTTACTGGCTTATGTGCTTCGGCAACGGGATGCTCAATGAGCGGAGGATAGAAAAAGCTGAAAAGAGTCTCAAGTGGTTAAACAGAAGGAAAATAGTGAGTTTCTGAAGATATCGGTAACACCGCCAACCCAAGCTGCTCTTAACGAATATTCTTATTTACAGATATACGAGCAGGAATACGCCAGGATCAAAGAGATCTCTTGCCGCCGGGTAATGAATGTGGAGCCATCAAACACCACAAAGTTACTCTCCAAGGAACTCATGTCGCCTGTAATTGTCAAACCGATAGTAATACTTTTCTTTCTTCTGCTGCTGCAGCAACTATCCGGCGCGTACGTGATGATCTTCTACGCGATATCCGTTTTCCACGAGATTGGTGGCACCTTCGAAACCGGTTTCAACGAATACGACGCCCTGGTCATGTTAGGTGTCATAAGATTCGTTATGAGTATTCTTACTGTCTATTTTAGTAAGCGCTACGGTCGTCGTGTACTCTGTATATGTAGTGGCCTCGGCATGACCTTCTCTATGTTCTTCTCAGCAATGTACATGTATTTAACATCCTCGTACGACGAAAACGACGCCGTCAAGGAAACAATGTTTAATCAGAAGTGGCTTCTTCTGGTTATCGTACTCTTTTACGTTTGTATGAGTTCTTTAGGATTCGTGGTAATACCCTGGACCATCATAGGCGAACTCCTGCCGATATCGGTGCGCGGCATAGGCAGTGGTATTATGGTATCCTTAGCTTATATCATGATGTTCGGCGTTATCAAGAGTTATCCTTATGCCGTCGAAGCCATGGGTGGCCAGGGCATGTTCTTTTTCTTTAGTTTCACCTCTTTTCTCGGTACCAGCTTCGTTTATCTCTTTCTACCGGAAACACTGGGAAAGACATTCACAGAAATTGAAAAGTACTTTACCACTGATCGAAAAACGGGCTTCCAAGCATTCCTTACCCGTTTTTGTAATTATAGGACCTCTCGTACCTAAATAATTTATAGAAGAAAACAAACTGCACCGATTCTCGTTGTTGAAAATTTAATTTCTCATCTTATACATGAGCAAACGTTATTCCAAGTTGTGGAATTTAACACAAACGAAACAGAAATCTTGGTCTATGGAAGGCAAAATGTTATCTACGTAGAGAATTTGCTAAGCTATATACTTTTACCTCGAAAAAACTTTAATTTCACTGTCCGATATTTAAATATATCCTTATGATTTAGATTTGTGACTTCTTTGCTATGCGAAGATATGGTGTCTGATTTAAGATTTCATACAATTCATACTACGTCATTGTTATTTCTAATTACTTTTTATTGTCGCTGGACTACTGGTTGAATAGTTTTACTGATTAATAGTTTAATAGTAATTTAAGTATTTTAATACAAATATTCTCTATCATGTAACTTATACGCTGCACTGCGCGTTGGCCTTTTGATTGAGCGAATTGGTACGATCACTCCCCAAACACACACATATCGAAAAGTTATCCTTAAGATGTCTTAAAGAGAACTTCTGTCATATTAAATGATTTAAAAATGGCTTTTGGACATTATTTGTTCTCTGGATCATACGTGACGTAAATTTTTGAAAGCTCAAAATATCATATTTTTGATTTCATATAAATGTATGTGCATATTATTATGTACAAGAATCATGTGAGAAAGGAATAAAATGTTCTTTTTTACCTACGAAACTTTTAATGATATTTATGTTACCACGCGCCTGCCGAGAGGCAAACCGCCATACACTAGTTAAATACTATTATTTATCGATCCACGAGAGAAGAGTCGGACCCTTGCGATTTTTATAATTTCCTATACCCGCCGCAAGTGGGAGAGAGACACTCTTATGAGCTGTTATGTGCTTAAGACGAAAATAAACATACCGAATGTAATAACCACAGAATTTTATAACGACCATCAGATATCGTTACGTATACGTAACATTAATAAATAATTAATCAATATAATTTGAAACGTTCAAATGATGTCTTCAAGATATTTTTCTATTGTCCAACTTCACGTCTATACGAATTGTATACAATACATTTTAGAAATACTCGGTAAATTTATTGGAATAAAAGCGTTATCGTCTATCGAACAAATATCATTAACTTATTGGAATAACTTTTTGTCTCTCGTTCGCTGTCCATTTGGATTATTTATCTACTCTAAAGTGCTTGCGACAGAATCGGTTGTTTGATAAATGGCAAAAAAAAA
>JARPRG010000495.1:27378-65991 GCA_031001745.1 Hartigia nigra | reverse complement strand
CTAATTCTTGATAGATAATAGGTGACATGTTTAATGACCTTTTATCATATTAAGACTCAGTGGCAATATGCGCGGTGGATTCCAGTAATAATTTATATGGCGATGTCTTATTCGGCTATCATTTATTTTACCATAGAAATACTGTTATCACTTTTTACGTAAGAGAAAACAATTGCGCAGTCTTCCGTTCAATCATATGGTAATCAGTTTTAGATAAAAGGACAAATGAATGTTCATCGCATCTTTAATAATTTATGAGAAGTCATTGGAAATCTTTGGATGTCATAGGGAACCGTTTTAATCCTTTTGTTTGTTGGCAAATATATATTTTTAAGTTATTCGTGGAAATGAGGAAAAGCCTGTGCAATTTCTCTGATAATGTTACCCAAGGAATAATGGCCATTTCTAGGATAATGTTACCTAAGGGACATTTATGTATGTAGGGGACGTTGCGTTTATTTACTTAGCAGTGAGTGGAAATACTGGGTGAATTAATTATTAAAGACTTGATCGAGAAGTGGGGACGATTGATCATACTGAGTAAATTAGAAAACTTTAATACTTGCTTTTTCAGAGTTTTACATTTTTCTACCCAAATACTGTACTCAATTGTACAAATATCATGAACGCGTACACTACATTGTATACTGGTATACGTAGGGTTTTTCCCTATTTATATATATACAGTGAACTTTGACACGCTTTAAATGCCATACTCGACCATCTACCGTTAATGAGTAAACTGCGCTCGCAGCAGTTGGAGGACTTTGCCTTATTTGGTTGAGTGTAAAATGAAAGTAGTGAAAGCTTGAGATTGTGTGAACTTCGAGATATTTGTTATAGAAACATAATTATTGATATAAAAAATAAATTTGAGACATTGACGAAAAGAAAGATGCATAACAATAGAAGAAACATACGTAACAATGGTGATTGGCAGATTCGTCATTCAAGTAGGTATATTCTGTTGTCTCGCTTTATAAACTTACTGATTTCGCTACTTTCTTGGCAGAAAGTAGAAAAAGAATTTGCAGACCAATTATGCGTAACGTGAAACTCGATTTTCGCAATTACTGCGAAAATACAAGCCTTCATGGGTTTCGCTATATAATAATGCCGGGTTCGAGTATTTTTGAGAAATTGATTTGGCTTGCGGTAAGTGGAGGGGGATAATACGAAGAAAAGGAAAAACGAAACGATAGTTGATTAATTCTTTTTTACAAAATTTCTTACCTTGTTTACTCTGTTGACATTTATAGATATGCTGCTTAGGATTTGCCTTTAGCGTCTTCATGATGTTAAGAGTCTGGCAACGCTTTTTAATAACTCCCACAGTTACCACCATAGACACGACCACGAGTCCAATATGGAATTTACCATTTCCAGCAGTGACAATTTGCAATTTCAATAAGATCTATCAACCCCATGCAGAGGTCTTAGCCAAAGAGCTGTAAGTAAAATTGAAATCGAACGAAGATAAATGATTGGCTATTTTTAATAATTAAACAATTTTTCTTTCTTACTCACCAAGATTGAAACATGGACTCAACCGGACGCAAGTAGATAGTTTTTTCATGTCTCTGCCAAAATTAATACGATCCGAGGATGTCGCAAAGGATTATGCTCCAGTGATGCGCACTCTAGCACATTTGAATATTGCAACGGAAGAACTGATGCTCAAGGTCATGGGATACGTATTTCTAAATGAATTAAAATAATTTTTATATTGGATTATAAAACTTAGTTCATAGGGATACATACATAGTGCTGAATCCATGTTTCTTATGTTATTGTTAATTTTTTAACTTTTCTTTGCAGCTGATGCAACCTTGCAGCAAGTTGCTGTTAAGATGTGCCTGGCTCGGACAGATATATGATTGTAAAAAACTTTTCAAAACAGCTAAATCGATCGAGGGTTATTGCTGCTCCTTTAATTATCATGCACCGATATCACTGGAAAGCTCGTGAGTATATTAAACAGTCAATCTTTTAATCAAAACGGCATAAAAATAACATTATTTCTAACGTGTCAAACTAACAGTAACCATACTCGATATCAGAGAAATTGTTTTATTTATAGTCACGCTGACTACGATCCTTCCACTATCATCGAATCTAGCATAAACGCCAGTAAATCGATTACTAAAGGAAGGATGCCAAATTTCATTGACCATGAAGAGCGATTTGAGTGGCTGCCAGGAAGGGAGGAAGTTCTTGTTATTGTCAATTACGATACTGATATTTATTATTCGTATTAATATTTATCGATTACAGATAAATATATTGATTCCCTTTTAAATTCATTTACCAGATGGCACCTGGAGCCGGAAGGGACGTTGGCCTAACGGTTGCTTTAAACGTTGAAGAAAAGCATTATGGTGGCTCCATAAGACCATACGTAGGCGCTTCCATTTTAATTCACAGACCCTTTGATTATCCGGAAGTCGATTTTCAGTCGACGGTAGTAGAGGATGACACTGAATTAGCAGTAATATTATCAGGAACTGTCGTAGAAAGCGTGGAGAGTGTACGTGACCTTACGTTGGAGCGTAGAAATTGCTGGTACAGGGATGAAGTACGTGTGACGTCATTTCCGTAGTTAAATATAACATTTACAACATACTCCCTGTACTTGAAACGTTATAGACTTCAATGATCTTTTTCCTCAAATTAATTTCAGATGAAACTGCGGATAACCAATGGATACAGCTTCGAATCCTGTATCACGGAATGTAAATTGAATTACATAATAAAACTCTGCGAATGCGCGCCGTTTTATTATCCAAAAATATGTAAGTACTACGACAAACTTTTACGAGCAGATAATTTGTCTAGGTTATGTATCGATTGTATTATAGACGACCAAGTGAGAACTTGCGGTCTTACGGATGCCACTTGCTTGTGGACTTATCAGAGTAAGCTTATATTTATTTCGTATATTATTAAGCTCTTGTAGTACTCTAGATTGAATTTAAGCACAGCAGTCGTCGATACGATTGTTCATTTATAATACAAATAAATGACAGGAATGTTATCTACTTTACAAACGACCGGAACTGCTCAGTCAAAAAATAATTCTTTCTCTCATGCGAATTGCTCGTGTTTGCCACAGTGCAGTGGTGAATCTTATACGTTTAACACAGAACACGCAAAGCTAATGGACGTGCAATACGATTCGACCAATTTGTAAGTCATTCCGAATATATGAAATTGTATAAAAGAAAGAATGAAAAAGTATAAATCTAATTATTGTCTTTGTCACAGTCGCGATATGATAATGCGCAATCTCTCTATGGTTTTCGTGTACTTTCGTGATATAACGTGCTTGAAATACCGAAAGGAGTCATTGATGTCCTGGGATGATCTGCTTGGTGAGTTTAGATAATTTTTTGTGTAGTATCGTAAAAATAGAGTGACCCAAGAATGTAAATGATTCACACAGCATCCTTCGGTGGAATTTTCGGCCTATGCCTTGGTGGATCGTTCGTCAGTATCGTCGAGCTGCTTTACTATGTCATGAAAAGGATTTTTTACGAGGGATCGAGGGAACTAAGATCCCATGGAAAGCGGAGATTTATGACGACAGGAATTCTCAACCAGTTGAATCATGGTCGAGTTTTCAGTATCTCGCCATATTGGAAAAACAGGATATTTGTCGAAAAAGATTTTAACGTTTCGATCAATCCCGTTACTGCCAACAATTTGAAACAGTATAAACGTGACGTAAGGAAGAACGTATTTTCAGCAAGGAATAAATGGTGAAGGTAAATTAACGAGCTGTGAAATAAATACAAATCGTTAATATTTATTTATTATTATAAATAATGCCGTACCACGATATCATACTGCATCGTAATTTTATTTCAGATAATTTGAACGTACATTGTTATGAATAATCATCACATTTGTATTCGTATATAAATAATTGTAATTAAAAATTGTTGTTCGAGGCAATTCGCGTGGCAAGATATGAAAGTAAATCGTGACGCCGTCGGGGGAAGGTGGAGATAGCTTCAGAATAAAGAGCTGTGACATCTTTTAGGAGTGTTTAATGCATAATCTGTACTCTCTCTTGTCTGTTGCTCTATAGTAACAATTCTGAGCTTCAGCTGCCTCTTCTCCACCGCCCGTCTACTCCTGAGAAGCTGCTTCAACTGAATGAGAAACTGTGGACTTAGCAGGCAGTAGAGAATAAAATTGGCCGAGCTGGATATCGTGTTGAGAAGGGTCGCTATGATGCGAAATCTAAAGCAAGATGACAGAAAAAGAGTAAAACATTGTTCCAGGAAAAAATCAAGACTCTAAAGTATATTACAAGATAGAAACGTATTGTCGTACCTTTCAAGAAAAATTTCATTCACCCTGGTATCGTCTCCTCCATAAAGGATTGATATGGCGCTGCGTCGCGACGCCAAATGCGTCGGCACTTCACCAACCAAGAACAAGAAAACGATGCCCACTAACGTAATCGTTAGTCTTACTTGATCCTGCAGAGGATACAAATTAAGCGTCAATTCTTTTTAAACTTTCTTCAACGATCCTATTGCAGTCTGTACGTTGTATAGTGAAGATAAAATTTGTATTGTTAAGATTTAATTAATTATCAAATTGTTTATCAATGTTAATATAAAATACTGAATTATGTACATACGGTCAGTACGTGTAAGCAGTAGCGCTCGCGAATCTGTTTCCGCTGCAAAAATATTTCTCGCTGTTTTATAAGGCGTCTGACCGTTACACACATGACGCCATTACCAACCAGCAGAAAGACAGCCGGTACCAAACCAAACATGACCAGCTGGAACCAATTCTGTAGATTGTACCATCTAGAAAGTAGGATCAATATGGATCGAATGTGTAATGATGATTAAATGACTTTTTAATCAATTCGTTCTAGACATATAGCTAAGACGCGAAGACAGCAGCAAGTCCACGTACAAGGGACTCTTGCCCATTGTAAACCATTGCAATATTGGCCCCTCATTGCGACTTGACTACCTACAACACACGTATGACTTACCGTGATCTAAAATATTCAGTGGTCGTCAACTCTCCGAACTCGTTGTATGTATAAATAAAACAATATGGAATATTAAGAACAATGGCGCAGCAGAATGAGCACGTGATCAATTTTCGCGCCACTTGATCGTCACAGAATTTTGGTGGTTTGCATCTTGGCGGTCTGTAAACGTAACCGGATTTGAAGCATTTTTAAGTGATCTGATAGAAAAGAAAATGAACATTCGTAACTGTGTGAAAAAGCGTGGGAAACTTTTCGAAACCACTCATTTATATTCCATGCTCACGAGAGCCAAGAAAACTTTTATATATTGAATGATTAATGATAACAAGTGATTCTCTGTGATCGATTATCCAACCTTTATGGAACATTGCTATTTCTGATCATTTTCATTGATCGTTCTATTATTATTATATTATTATTTGACGGTAGTCTCCCGAAGAGCTTCTTTTGTCACGTCTGTCAACATTTCATACCCAGCAACCAGTACGAGCCTGTCCAAAGTAACAAGCACTGCGGCCCAGACTGCAATGTTTGAGGAAATAGATCCGACCGGAAGATGAACAAATACGTCAAATTCAATCCAACCCGATCTGCCCCAAAAAACACCTCTAGCTAATCCGGAGAAGAGAAGAAGTCCGCATGTGACCAAATCAGCGCCAGCAAGTACTGTAGATCAATAAAAAAAAAAACAGATTTATTTACAAAATTATAATTTATATAATTACTAATTAGGTATACATATATGTACCCGCCAAATACGTGTAAGTGGAAGCTTTGAGGCTCCTTCTGCTAAGCACTGCAAGGATCAGAGCATTGCCTACAATACCAAGTCCAGAAATTATAGGGATTATGATACTGTATATGATAACACCCCACATGGTAGGTTCACTGGCCCATACATTGGCCTCACTGTATTTATCAATTCCAAATGATATCTTGGAGGACTTGTCCTCGTCCTGAAGATGATGATCAGTGGCTGACCTGGAAGACAAGCAATGATTTTTCCATATTTTTCAATTGAATTATTGCGAAGGAAGAGTAAAAATTGTAATAATTAAATGAACAAAACTTTGCTACACATTATAATACAATCGACCATTTGTAATTATACTTTTTTTTTCAGTTTCAAATCATCGAGAAGTCTGCAGGGTCGTTCTGCCTTTTGGTTAATTATTATACGGGACACCTACGTAGCCAATCAAAAACAGCATACAGGAGTGTAATTCACTTCAGTCGTTTTAAACTCTCTGTAACTCTTAAACTATTGAGTTTTTTTGGACAAAGTGTAAAAATATTTTTTGAAGCACAATCGAGCTTTAAAATACATTAGCTATGTTCAGCAGAAATACTGCTGAGGGAGCAAATACATTTGATTAGACATTTGATCGTAAATCTTGCAACAGTTGTGAAATTTCACCAATCAAATGTATTTGCTTATCGAGAGGTATTTCTGCTGAACACAGCCATTCATTCATTTAAAGGGGAAAAGAATATTTTAACCATGATAAACGCGTTAAAAGAAAACGCGGTAGGCCAAAATAGGCATTTTTACACAAAAAGGCTGGGGTGTGAATAACCCCATGTGCTGACTAAGGGTCACCCTTTGATCACAGACCAAATGTGAAAATTCATGGGGACAATTCATTCACCCGTTACGATCCCTGTTACTGTCTTCTATACATATAGACCTTATGTAACGATACCTGCGACGGCTAACCTTCATAACTACTATAAATTATCCTATGGTCCAAAAGGGCCTGTTTCATCATTGGGTTTACTTTGATTTTCGCTATCGATAACCTGACTTATACTGGCCGATAAAGTTTTATATTTATGACAGACTGCAAGTGTATACCGTATACCATATGCCTATTGTCATTTAGGTTATATTGTCAAATTCGTAAAACGGATATATTTACGGCACACTGTGTAATGTATATAATAACCATATGCCTCTAGTCTTTTAGATTATATTGTCGAGTTCGTAAAGCACCGTATACGTCGGTAATAGAAAGTCATTTCAGTGTAAAAAGACGGAGGATGAACAGGATATAACGTTACTTGGATCTTTCCTGTTCCTTGAGCAAAAGGTTGAAGGATATAAGAAAATTATTCATACAGATAAGTACGCATGATCATTTCCTTCATGGTTGTGATAAGGTAATCCTGGTTATTGGTATGTAAAGATTTCATTAAAGATATTAAAAAAAAAAAGCAGAAGCTTACTTTGATATACATATTATATAAACTTTTTTCTTCGTTTAATGTTTTCTTGTTTATTTTGCTTTAAATTAAAACGTAAATATTATTTTTTATTCTCGTACCTGCGATACTTTCCTATCATGAATATCAGCTTCCAGCTATTTTGCTCCATCGGGTATTCCGTGTTATTCTCTTCTGCTTGCAGAATCTCAAACGATACGTGGCAATGGTAAAGAAAAATTTGGGAAAAACCGTTCAGGTCAATTAAATTGTTCGATTAAAAAGTTCGTGAAAGAATTCAACATTACAGACTTAATGTACGTACCAATAAAAATTGTACTTTGTTGACAGTGCGTGAAAGTCTTGCTCGCGTGTTATATCAGTGACGTCTCAATTGCTTGGAAAAGATTGTAAATTCTTTTTTTTCTGCGTATATACACTTCCACGTAAGCTCGCTATAGGATTGCTGTGTTAATACGCAGGACCCCTTATCCAATTTACTGACAATATATCCTCGAATATAATTAAACGATGAGCGAATATTCGTCGTGTTCACTCGTTTTCCAGTCAATTATTATCCCTCACCCGCCACTTTCAAAATGACAATTGGTACTTATCGTAAAATTCGCATGGAAGAAAAAGGTTGATCGAAAAAAAGGCAAAAAAATGTATAAAAAATGAAGTTAAAAAGGTCACCGTGCGCGGGCAAGGATTTATTAAAATTATTAGAAGAACAAAAAAGTGTTCGTCTCGCGACAGAGTAATGGCAATATTATGTATAATAATAAAATGAATAACGTTAATCAATCTTTATTATAAACTAATATGAACTTTCGTAAACTTTATCGTTATTTCGTAATCCCATGTATTGCATTGATATACGCACTGACTGTGAAAAAGCAAAACAAAAATGTGAGTTTACGCACTATGTACATGCAGATAGACCGGCAGCTACTACGTTAAGTAACAAAATTGCCTGAACCATTTTGGCGGTGATGCACGAGGTGGACGTGGTGAGTTCATTGGAGAGCGTAGCGCGATAAAAGGGATGCTGATAAAACGTAAATACGACGAAAACCACGATGGAGTGTGATCGATTTACCGAGTATGACGGGGACAGCAAACAAAATGATACCCAGTAAATAGATCTGCTGTTTTTGCAGAAGAATCAAAGAATAATAGTAATGTATATTCTGCGTATATACATAAATAATTTCTATTTAAATATATACATACTTAATCTATATCGTATATTATTTACGTTACAAATATGTATTTTGACTTCTTAACAAAATATTTCTTTTGCTACTTGGTTGATCCAATATGGCGCCTTTACGTCGGATTGATTAAACAATTAAAAGATTTTATAATACGATAATGATTATTCTCTGCTTATATTCATGGAATTATGATAAACATTGGTTTTTCCTTCATTAACCATGAAAATATGTCGCAAAGTTAAAGTGGAGTGACGTCTATACTGTAGTTCTGTGCCTTTGCGTGTTCGCCCTAATGGGAATGCAATGTTCAGGTTTTTAATGGTTTATCAGTTTGATAATGAGAGCAACTACCAATGCCATGCTCAGCGTTCATTTTGTATTATATTAACAGTCTAATAAAGTAGCCATGGGTTAATCAAGTATTTCCATTCACCTAGTAGTTAAATTAACGATATTGGAATATGGGTCGAGTGAATTCAAAATAAAGGTTATGATACATATTTCATTCTTCCTCTAATTTCTAAACGATTATTCTTTGTTATTAGTATCACTCATGTTATTAGACATGATGAAAATCAAAGTAAAGACTAGCCTGAATCCAGAGGCCATTCACGTCGGTCACGCTGGGACGAGTTGCTCTTCAAAAACGGCAGTCTGATAAGAGGCAAATCAATGCCCTTATCATGTTATCAGTTATGGGATTAAACATGAGACGGGTGATAATTCGCTTGCATATGTATATATATATGTATGTATATATTGTATTATTTTGATCAACACTCTTATTTTCTCTCTCTCTCTCTCTCTCTCTCTCTCTCTCTCTCCTCGTTAATTCATTGATATATTTACATTCTATACATTTTTTTCATTATCTTTCCAAATATTTCATTTTTCAGGACCGTTTTACTTTATTTGCTGTAGTCAGGTATAATTATATACATCTAATAGATGTAATTACCAACCCTCGAGTTTGTCAGTAAATTTGAAAGTAATTATGTGAAAACTATAATCATCAAATATTTGCTATTTGGATAACGCGACTGAGGCTAGTTTATATAGAATTAAAAAAATAATTTCTATATATATTTTTATTTTTTCCAGACGGTTAATTTTTAATGGGATGTAATAATAACCTTGTATCTCTTAATGAACGCGCGATTAAAATAATCATCCTACATATTCATATATACAAATGCAACGTTATAGGTGTTATGCTAGTTGTTTAAATGCAACCGATCGCTCTTATGTGCTAATAGCATAAAAATCACATAGACGTAAATTATACTTGATTACTACTTATCTTAGATATATTATTCGTAAGAATGTTCTTTGGTATTTTTATTTTAATTAAAATATTCTGATACTTAAGAATGCAATATTTCAATTTCATGTTTAATTAATTAAAGAAGTGCCTTGATCTAATTGCGATTCGCTGCTAACGAGGGTCTTAAGGATCAAGTGGATCAAAAGGTGTTGTCTGTGAGAACGTAATCTCATTGAAATATAATAAGATTCCTCAGAGATTAATTGGACACTTGACCATCTTCCTTGTTTTTATTATTCATTCGAATTTTTCAGTTTGCTGTAACGATGCTAATCGTCTTTGATGCTAATGGGAATGTTTGATTAACCATATTCTCTTAGTTTCCTTAAGCTTTTTAAAATTCTTCAAGAATAATGGTTTAGAAAGTATTTTTCATCATTCCTGTACCTCATACTATAATTTAAAGGTATGGGATTAATAAATAATTGGTGCTATTGACAATATATATTATCATTTAAGATAGTGGGACCAGTCGTGGACACTCTACAAGAAATCATATAGTCGTCCATCTTCTTGCACACGTCCGTTCGTAAGGTAACCTGCTACATTGCCGATGACTGGATCCTCTATTTTATGTAATTACCGATGAGTAGTTTCAAGATTTAATCAAAGTCGCATGTGTCGCCATCTCTCCGATAACTCTTGAAACTTCTCTGTGACAATACGGTTGACTGAAGATAATTAAGACTAGAATAAAGAGCAATATAAATGTTCACCAAATTTAGCGAAACGTGACAGACAGCCTACCAAAATTATTCATATTTCCTATCGTATTATAAAACAGTGAAGAAATTTTACTTTGTCGATAAGAAGATCATTTGAACTGTATAAAACAGCGAATCAATCTCTATCCAATATCTACCTCAAATCGGGACGATAATGATTGCAGCCTTGGCCTATGTAAAATCGACTTTACGCATATAATCTTTGTCAACAGCAGTAGTTCTAGATGTCGCCACGAGCTCAAAAGGGCAGCACATTCTACAAACTTCGCGTCGCCATCTTTTCGGCAGTTGATTGCAGTTGATTGTCAACTTCATTGTTTCAATGGCAGGTTTACTTCGTCAAGTATTCTCTATTTTTTTTAATACTCAACATCTAATTTGTTCTTCGGTACAAGTAGCAGTACATGGCTCTATATAATATTTGATGACGGTATGAAGATTCTGTCAATCGAGCTTACAAATGCCGTTTTACCTCATATTTCGTATAATAAATTCAACAATTGACAATTTATGACTTAATTAATTGGCAACATCATTGTCATATTCAGAGCACGTGTATCGGATATCCATAACATTTGAAAAGTGCTACAGAGATTCTTTAGATATTTACAAAACATTTATTCTGCGCATTCCCACTGAAAAACATATTATTCTTATATTGTAATCCCATGATTAAGCGTTGATTGACTTATTCATTGCTCTCGTTTTTATTTTCATAATAATTATATTTTTCATTCTTTCCTCACGAGATTAAAGTTCGTTCCTTTATAAGATCGGAACAAAAGACTTAGGTCTTTGGCAGTTGACAAAATATACATTATGAATTCTGTAAGCTCGTATCCACCTCATGATTCTAATTAGGCGCCATTTCGCAGCGGGATGTCGTTTTCTCTAGAATATGTTATTGTAAGAATAACAAAGCAGCTTATAAATTTAATCTTATTATTTTTCATGCAGAAATTAACAGAATCACTAGAGTCCCTATACTGTCTACAATGAATGGTTCGCTGTCCTGCTTATTCTATCAGTGGGGTTGAAATAAGTTCGACGACCTCAGTCTCTCATCCACGCGTTGTCTCCAGACTGAAATAAATCGATTCACCGTATATCTTCGTATGTAAAATATTTGATATATTTACGATAAAGCTTGACAATTCTTTATCCGCCTGATAGGCGAACAACGAATTTAGATCCGACAACCAATAGACTCATTGATCTTTTCAAACTTTGTATATTCTCCCACCCCTTTTCTTTTCAATTGATTTCCTTATTCTGCCACTGACATTTCTCGATTGGAGCTCGAACTAAGGACAGTACATTGTCTGGCAAAACGTGCTCCAGAAATCGTGGCTCACTCGGGGGTGCATCGCACCCTCTCGATAAATTGTACTGCGATAGAGAAGGATGGATCGAGACAATAAGCCTAGGTGAAAGGAAGCCAGCTACTAGAAAAGAGAAGTTAGATACGGAAGACAATGGGGGATGAACGAGAAGGATGGAAAGATGATAAGGGATCAAACTAATTTGGAAATTTGTATAATTATAGAATATCGATATAATGATATTTGTTGGTGAGTACACTTTTGTATATGTACTATTAATTAAACGATAAGGCTAATGTAATTGAAGAATTTTCAGATTTTATATAGTATTGTATTTTATAATTACCATACCTAATTTTCATTCATATTCTTAGGAATTTCTTTGTTCTCTTTGAATTCTTCTTTGCCCTCCTTTTCTGTTTGACTTCTTTTTTCTTTATTCCTCAGGGAAAGTTCTACGCGTCACTTTCGATTTCGTAGCTACATAAGTTTCGTGTAAGCCATAGGATCGAAAGCGAAGACTTGACTTTTGAATCTGTACGGAAATCGGAAATCTTGTCGATTGACAATTTTCAGGGTATGCTGTATATCAAAGGATCGATCGACGTCAAGCGTCAGGTCGCGTTCAACCTGCCGTAGTCATTTTGTCGAACGCTATTATCGTACGTATTTTTATATCTTATTTATTTGCCAGTAAAGTAACACGTAGTCAACTTTTATTTTGTAATTTTTTTACCTTATTCTCCTCATAGGATGAGTTATGGATTTTATCACTATTCGTCGGATTGATACGTGAAATCTTTTGCTGATTCATTTTTCTGATCGGGAAAAACCTGATAGACGCATGACAGTTCATCGATTCTTCTAGGAAAGATATGAGCGAGAATGATGACGTTCTTTGTGACTGAACAAAATAACTAAAAAGTAAAAATTGACCAAAAATTATATGATTTCACGCAATGGTAAACAAAAATTTATTTTATGAATTTCTCGTCAATCATTATCATCGCTTTTGATAAGAGACGAGTGAGTTATTAATTTAGATAATCAGGAAGCAATCAGATATTATGAATCTATTCACACTTCATAAAAGTCCTATGGACATACTCAAGACGTCTCAGGGACATTCTGACGACTTCTCAGCATACCTACGCATTCTATATGCCATAGAATTCCGATGTATTGTAATAAATTTTCTTTTGTTACAGACAAAACATTTTCTGTAGCCTCCATTGCGCTCTGTTATAAGACTTCATCCCACGAAGATTCAATCGCTGTAGCCAAACGTAATGAACCAACAGCATCTTACCATCTTCACAGAATCTAAACTTGCTACTGTATGGGAAAAGTTATCGCCTGTCTACACACTGAATGAGCTTTAGGAGATGGCAAAATAGGGATGAGAGTAAACTGCGCGTGCGCCTTTGGTCCCTTATCGTGTACCGTGAGATTTGGAAGCAGAGTACTGCCTGTACTAAAGCTCAGTCCTCTCCAGGGTGATTCGGGAGACAGATGTGACACATAGTCGCGCAATGAATGCTGATCCTTGACTTACCGACGAATATTTGTCGTGAATTAAAACGTAACGTTGTACATACCAGCCTCAGGCATCCTTTGAGATGCAGTAGATAACACAGTACAAACCCTCGTTGAAGCATTAAAAAAGTGTTAATGCTCAACAATCGAGGCAATTAGGACTGCTCTTAATAACTGTTTAAAAGGATTACAAAAGTGTCGCTTAGTAAATAAATAATTAAGGGAAACTCTCATCGATTCGTTTATACGTACAGTAGACAGTGTATGCATCTAAACGCGTGTTGTAAGAAAAAAAAAAGAAAGTTGCGGTAATTCGTGAGCGGTGAATTATTCTTTATTTTGTTTCACGATATCGTATGAGATATTCTATTTTTAGTCAAGATTACAGTGATTGTATTTTCTTCTCAGTTTTTTTTTTTAATTACTTTTCCTTTGCCTTTTTCGTTCCGAGGCAAAAAATATTCATTGACTCGTATACCTGGTGAGCTAATTTTGTTTTATGACGATTTTGGTGTACAGACACAGTGGAGGGGAGGGTTCGCTACTTGCCTATGGCAACATCGGCGTTACCGATGTACCATCGGAATGGTATCAAGGCGAGCACGAGTGACGATTCCATCAAACCTACCAATGACGTAGTCCAGCCAATGATCACTTGTCCTCCAAGTAATTTTCCGGATAAGTTCCAAGACTTCTTTGCCACCCTTACCGAAGACGTCGACGACCTTCCCAGTATGCTGGAGGACAAGCTGATACCCAGGTGAGGTTCAATCAAGTTATATAGTAAAGAACCCATTACCCTTATGCCCTTTTTTTATAGGAAACTCAAGCTTTTTGGTAACAACTGTCCTAGGATAATATACCCTAGCCGAATTGGGTTATGTAAATTCACATCTCGTGGGATCCAGAACAGTTTTTGTTATTGAAGATGCTTTGCGGATCCCTAATACATATATATATTATTCAGGAATATTGCACCAGCTGGAGTTAGCTCATTAATTTGATTTTTGCGGATAGAAGTGACATCAGATGATGCAATACTTCTGAATAGTTCTGAACGTGTTTGTGTATATGTATATAGTACACTTGTCATCCCATTTCTCACTGAGAGTATTGTTCGACGTCCCGACGCTCCTTGACGTCATAAAGAATTCTCTTTTGTCTGTAATTTTTATATTTGTTTCCACTGAAGCTGCTCTTGTTCCACACAGCATGATCAGTAGAGTATTATTTGTATTTTTCTTATTTTTGTCTCGTGGTCTCACCGCACTGAAGAGACATCGACATATATGAATCCCTACAGTGAAGGAGAAAAAAAACAAGATTTTTTTTTGGTACAAAAACATCTTTATATAGAATCAGATAGATGCCCTAATTTTATTTTTCAGGTTTGAGCTATAACTGAATATGTCTGTGTGTGTGTGTATATACATTTACTGCTAGTAAATTAAATCTTTAGTATATGGTAAATATATTCCACGCAGATGTAGTGGAGTAGTTCAATGACAATCAAAGGGATTACGTTGTTTACTCCGATCTTACTTATGGCTGGGCGTATCAAAACACAGAATCCTCTTTGGGAAATGTGATCATTATTCGCATTGACGAAGAGTCAAGCTCGACCCTGTCATAAGGCAGGAAAGCGTAACTACTTTAAAAAAAAATAAAAAGGAAAAGCAAACATAATGGCTCAATAGAAACAGATGATTTTAAAATTTCCCATCATTTTTATGTATACGCAATGGCAATGCTATAAGCTCGATGCTCTACAAACATATTTCTCCCCCATCGATCTCATTAGCTTAGATTTCATATATATTGAAAAATAAGAGCAGGGCAAAAAGCTTTCAAGAGTTAATGTAATCCTCTGAATGTATTCCTTTGCTACTATGTCGTGAATATTTGGAATTTATTCTTGTATTTTACTTGAATTCAGTCGTCCTTTTCGTTGGCGTCGATATGCAACTGACAGAAAATAAAATAATTTGTCATGCGCACCAATCGACAATTACGACCACGTTATATTGACTGGTCTGTTTTTTTTTTATTCTAGAAAACAAGATAACTCTAGTACAGACGCACGTGGCCGAAGATGGGGTAAACGAGCCTTTCAAAGACGAAGTAGCGAGGTCGAAGTGCGTCTTTGCAGGAGTTCCATATCATCCGGAGGTCAATTACCCACATGCCACGATGGCAGAAAATCACCAGGTCCTTCTCGAAGACGAAGTTCCAGCATCGCTGTCGCCAGACCGACGCCCGATTTGCATCGGTGTGTAATTAAATATTTTTCGACAGTTTTTCAAGTTACTTACATTATTAGTAGCTTCGAGTGTATTTAGCCAAGTAGTCGATGATGCATTTTAGAATTTATTGTAATTTCCTATACCAGCCGTGAGTGTGAGAGAGACATACTTATGAGCGTTTACGTAAATAAGAAAGAGAAACAGTCATGTACCGGTGGCTGCTTCCTTTAAATTTATATGAAAAACACGAGAAAGGATATAGACCATGCTTTTTGGGATGAATCTTTACGGTTGTTTCTCTCTCGCTGAAATAACCAACCATAAGTTCGTCTACCGTCCCACTCGCAACGGCTATACGATATTCGTAATATTTTGGAAATATTTTGATCATCTTATTCGAACGTGAAATTAATAGGTTTTTGCAAACGGAAACGGGTCCTTGGGGACACCTGTCACCCTCGCCACGCAGTCCTAGCAGAACTTCTGCCGTAAGTCCTGGAACAATATCGTCGACGTGTCATTTGAGTCCTGGAACAAGTCCTGGGGGACCTAGTCCAACGAGTCCGGCTGGATTAGCTTCTGGTTCACGAGGCTTGCCACCTTCAAAACATTACCGTTCCAGGACGAGTAGTATGCCCGCTGTGCCACGACACAGAGTGAGTTTATGTTTTATTTAAATATAATCAATGACATAATTTAATCGTATCCTGAGGTCACAGGATTATTCATTTCCGCCCGGAACCTTAATTGGAGCTTAACCCTGTCCAGATTCGAACGAACGAAATGAAATTGAACAGGATTATCCTGAAATATTTTTACTGGATTTTTGCGTCATTCTTTTCTAGGAACCGTAGAGAGTACTTAGTCCAATTAATATTTATGACCAGAGATATACGTCGAGCTTCTGCCACTGGCTGGAATTATATATATACCAAAAACGTCTGGATTTCAAGTCCTTCTTGGCACATTACTGATACAGCACAGCCACTGAATGTGCGAATCCCCGCAATTGTCATTGCTTATTTCTTTCATGCGGTTCAAGATAACCGCAACGGACATTTTGTTTTATCCCGTGCCAATACGACACTCAGACATCGGATTTGTTAGATTTATGATTACAAAAAGGAAACAAAAAAATGGGCCAGAAGCTTCACGGAAGTTTCTATTAATGGAATCGACGGAGGGAGAGAAAGAGACGAAAAAAAGATGTAACCCGCGTGACCCACCCTAGATCAATTTGACGAAAATGGAATGATGTTTACGACGATAAAGAGAAGTGAGGATAATGGAGGAAACGATAGAAACAAGAAGACTGAGAGCGAGGAAAGGGACGAAAATGAAAAATTTACCAGGTTAAAAATATATCAGTCTGTGATTATCCTTCTTGCAAGGTATCTTATACGTGTGTGCTGAATATTTCTATTGAATGAAAACAACAAAAAAATTGCTGCTGGCAAAGACAATGAGAAGAGTAGAGAATTGAAGCAAAAGTATAGCCACCATTTTCAATGTATCTCATGCTCTTAGGTTCCGTTGTTTTGAAACCACATTTATTTTATTTTATTTTTTTTTTTTTTTGGGAGGGCCGAGGGCGATAAGAAAATGCTCCAGGGTTGAGGCGATGACTTTGACGAGGATAGATGCTTTAGCTTCTGACTCCTGCTACTAGCTCAAGCTTCAAGATCCAGCGACAGACCAACCTTGTGTCCTCCTGTTTTTATCTTCTTCAAATCAACGTTGAACGAAAGCGTCAATGCAATTCCTTCGTAGAGCTGCTGCCGTAGACTTGTACCAAGCTGCAGGTCTTTATTGAACTTGAAACGCACTATAGACTTTTCTTGCAGTATGCATTTCGCGCCAATTCCAAGAGTCCATAAACGGACGCTGTCATTGTTGGCATTGATACCGTCCACGGCTGCTTCCCATTGGTCGTTGACTTGAAATTCCAAATTTCATACTTTCTATGCAATTCCTTGGAATTCAAAATAGTACAATAATTTTGTGTACCTTTGTAATAAAGGGACAATCCGCATTCGTACGGTATGTTGGTACATCTTGCATGAATTCTAACGTCGTCACTGCCAAATGCCAATGCAACGTCATTTTTCATCATTTTGTTTTTAGACGAATCGTACTGAGCCTGATAACCAATAAGAACGTCTTTCCACGCGTAGACAACGCTACCGGATATAGTGCAGATCTTGTCGAAAGTATAAGCTGTGATTTGGAGAAATTTGAATACCGTTCCTTGAATCAATGATGTGACCTGTAAACTCACTGTATCCGCAAGTGGTGTGAATTTTGTTCCTGACGTAACTGCTCGACACATTGACACTACCGTGGGAACTTTCTGGATTGTAATTGACACCCAGCATAATGGCCATACCATCAAGAACTCTTTGTTGCACATCACATTCGGTAGCGACTGTACCGTCCTTAGACCATTTTTGACGCAACACGCAATAATTTGGTATCCTATAGCTGGATACGGTATAACCATTGGACTGTTGGAGGCGCGAGAAAGTTAGTTATATTACATTTATTATTGATAGAAAGAGAGAAATGACAAAAGTCAAGCAACGGTAGTGCCAACTGTGTAACATATTTCGATATTTTTCTGAAAACGAATTTAATTTCGATATTACCTTAGAATCAATATTTCCTTATATTACGCATCCCCCAGTGTAATTAATTTTTAATTGATCAATTAATCAATCCACCAGCGAGTCAATCAATCACTTACGTCTGTAGTTACATCAATTTCCAACAACTCGTTAGATCAATCTGTATTCTTTCCCGAATTAGATATATTCTTAGGGGGTAGCCTCCGTTGCTCCACCAATCATTCACGTATAATCGTTCAATCCCCCAATCTTTATCCTTCCAATCATACAAAACTCACCTTACTCTCGTCGAAATTCATTACGTATTCGCTTGCCACGTTAAGGTTTCCATTATTTTTCGTTTTTATCCCAAATCTCATGAGAGTCTTGCCGTAATGATAACCCGTTCTGATAATGTCCCTGGCACTCTTGCCAATATCGGTAAAGGGTGGTGTAGTCATTGGGACAAGGCCTGGTTCAATCTTCGGGATAAAATCACAGATCAATTCTATTCGTGCATCAAATCAATAATTTTATTCTGTTATCGATTAATGTTGATATCAATATAGTAGAGACATATCCAAATATATTTTTGCAATCGACATTAAAACTTGTGTCGGATAAAAATTGTTTTCTTCTATCGTCACTCTGTTTTATGTCGCTCGCGAGATTAGTTGTCACGGTTAATATAACGTCCTGAATTTGGCCGCTCAACAAATGGATGTTGGTCGATCGATCGATATCGAGTGATTGACAGGTGCTATTACGTAAGCGCGAAGTTATCCAGCAGCTTCTCTTTGATCGATCTTTGTTCATTGCGTGTGCCAGTCTACGTGATATATCGTTGCACTGTATAGTGCAAGGGTTGAAGGGGTTAGCGGAGGCTAGAGGGGTAGTAGAGTAGAGAGGGTAGTCTGTTTGTTTAATAGAACAAAGATAAAGATAACAATAAAAGGAAAGCAAGAATAGGAAAGCATTGTGCTCGCGACGGTAATTTTCTAACCATTTTTTGTCATCGGAATTGACTCGGTCGCACTTAAAGATGAAAATTACTTTGAAAAAACGTCTGACCTTAATTTCTTAATGAATACAGGAATTAAAGGGAAGAAGAAGGTTCGACTTTCACGAATACATATATCAGGATTCATGTCGACCCTAATCCGCACTTGCCAGTCTGCAACGTTCACGGTGGCCTCAATTGCACTGCTGATTATAAAAGTGGTTTAAGTCATAAATATGAAAAAGATTGATTTGATCGTTAAGGAATATTTTTCATTACACAGAAAAGCAAAAATCTTAAAAAAGGTAAAACGTCATTTTTCTAATCACCGGTATAATTATACTTGACCTTGTCAACCCTTCTAAGGAACCGCCATTTTGTTAATCGCGTCTAATCGCCACGAAGATTATTTAATATGGCCAGAATATAATTATTTTAATCAACGAAGCTTGATCAGTCGAACGCTGTTCTTATCAATAGACACAGTCAGTAATTTGATGTGGCGACTATACACGCGTAAAAAAATATCGTTCATACATACGATATTACTGCACGCCGCACTTTGCTTTGTCACTGTTAACATTGGAATAATCTAATCGCGTCACTAAGTGCTTGCAGGACTTTTTAAACCTGAAAATGGTAACGTTCAATCCGACGATAAGAACTGATAAAAATATGTGCATTACGTTAAAACTGTATCTATATGCACTTATCAGGGATACGTACGTAATATTAATGTATACACTGTGATACCCGTTAACATGTGCATTGGTTATTGCATGCTTTAAGGTAGATCGATGATGAGAGTATTTGAAAAATACACATTTGAATTTTCGACATATTCTTTCCAGGTTGTAAAAGTGGATGGAATTTTTAGAAGACGCTTCTCGTACATCGAATATTATCAGGATGATTTTTTGATAAAACATTCTTGGAATTTTTATTGATTTTCTTTTTATTACGTTATACAAGCAATACGTGATATGAAAATAAAAAATTAATAAATCTCTGTCCTTCCACTTCACTCAAAGATAATACCTTACGCAGGAAATATTTTTGTAATGATCGTTATACGAAGTATTCACCGAAATAGGAATACTATTGTTATGATGCTAGGCGAAGCACCTTCCTTAATTGGATTTTCAAAAATGCCTTAAGTCACTCTGTCCCAAGTTACTTGTACGTAGCTATTACCAACAGAGACGCGGTTACATGGCGCGGAAAATTACAAGGCTTTTCTCTTCGCACGATGTTTCCTTATCGAGTCGATCGTTGTAATTACGTTTTATCTTTCTTCCTTCTCTTTCGCGTAAAACGTTAATTGTCAGGATTCGCGCGTGTCGTGAATTCAAAAGTTTCGTTGCTTTCAATGCAGGTTTCTCATTGGACCGTTGCAATTTCAAGAAGTATCCTTTACGCCAATCCCGTTGCATCTTTCTCAAAGGTTGGCTTAGATTGACGTTACTTGTTATTCGCGTTTTAACCAGGATGGCTGTGTCAGTGGAAATTAAGATTAATCGGACAGTGGGGTTGGCTTACTCTGGTAGATAGAAATTCTTGTTTATCCTGGACACGTTCTTTCTAGTGATACATACGTTGAGCAATTCAGGCACAGATACAGAGTGTGATACAAATAAATTTGTCAGTTTCATTTGCCACTGGGATTAAGACGTCAATGAGATTAATTACATCACTCTGAAGAGTTTATATATCTTATGAAGTCTCTATAGATACTATAATTATGTATGTTTATTTGCCATGTCAGTGATCAATAATAAGAATTGATTGATCCATATTGAGATCCTGATATTTGCGATCAACCCTTTCTGTTAATGATCGAATTGTGTTCTTACTAATTTTTGTTTTGCTTTGTTTCTTTACTTTCAGCCGATGCTAGCTGACACGAAGCGCAATGGCGTCTTTGGTACTGAGGAAACCGACGTTCACGAGGACGGCGTCGAGTATTACAGGCTTCGCTCTTTCTCGATAACCGCTAATGGCGTCTTCAATTTGGGGGATTCTCTGAAAAGTCGACGTAGTAGGAGCATCAATAGCGTTACATCTTCTGGAACGAGCTGCAGCAGTACGAGGGAAGCCAGATTGTTAAGGTGACCCTTGTTACATATATATATATATATATATATATATACATATAGTATACGTAAACAGACATACATAAAGTATATTACATAATCCCGCAAAGTTAAAAGAATTTTTAAATTTGATTAGCGGAAATTTTTTCGGAAATGTCTAACAGCAAAAAATATTCGTTTGAATCTGTCCCTACGTTATACTACAGTTTTATTGCACGGTATTTGAGAGAGCTTGACTACAGCAGAAGGTTAATCGAGAAACTAATATGAAAATATTTTTCATTGATTTTGTTAGCATGTCACGCTTTGATGATCTTAAGGCTAACCATATAAGAAATGACAAATTTAATATCTTTGATCTAGATTTTCTTTTTACTTTAAAAAAATTTATCTTTTTACTCGTGAATCGTATGTACAGCATGTAGTCCAGGTACATATACGTATATCGCATAAATATATGACTCCTTTGATTGCGTCAAAAGAAATTTGATATTATTTTGAGAATTTTTGAAACCGCTTACCACTTTTGTTTCTCTTGATTTTATATCACAATTTTTTTATTGATATTATGTTTTTCGTGAATCTTGATGAAAAGACAAGAGAAAGTAAAAAATATAATTTTATCAATGGCGTATCGTAGAAGATCAAAAGGCAAAGTTCTAGGATAATTCCAGGCGCGCCACGAATGCTGGGACCTATTAAGGGTCATTCCTTTTCAGGAAGAAGTTTGACGAAAAGAAAAAAAAAAAAAAATGGAAACGCAAAAATATTGTTGAGACAAAGGATTGTTCGATATCATGTATATACAGTGATATGATTTTTTTTCGTTTTCGTTTTTCAACAATCTTATAATGTACGGTATCTATTTATATCTGATGAGAGGTTAATTCGCGCTTCGAAATACACTGAAGCCTCTTTTTTTTTCTGATGTAAAACGCTGTCGGTACTGAATTCTTTAAAAAATTTGTTTTCCCTTATGCTTCTATCCAAAGCTCAGCCTTCCAGCTTTCGGGCACTGAGGGCGATGAAGAAACAAGCGACGGTCGAGTGGCCACTTATAAGGTCGGCATGCTTGGTGCCTCCGGAGTTGGAAAAACTGCCCTCACTGCTCAATTCACAACCAGCGAATATATTTGTGCCTATGACGCCTCTTTGGGTGAGTGTAAGACTCGTTTTATTGAGAATTCACCCATTTTCGTGTAGATCCATGATGCTTTCAATTGAAACATTTTTGTGTGTGCCTGATGGTATATGAGTGTGCTCCATTAAAAAAATGTGTTGTTTTTTACTTTGTAGTCCTTTTAAGGATGGAGTTTCAATTTGGAGAAATTGGATAAGCTTGAATTAGTTCCATTGGTGGATTTGTGATACAATGATAAAAAGCCGAGAAGATTTAAATGTCCTTTGGAAGGACGGAGTAATGTTAAGTTCCACTTAAAAGGTTTTACTCGTAATTCACCTCATTAGCTGGAGTTTGTGTGAAAATTCATTTAATTATAACGATTGTTTTCGTTGGTCTTTATTGCGACTGCTACATCAAAGGATTACTAAGTCAAGTTTATTCGTGCGTTCAATGGACGGCTGGCGCCTCTTATGGATGGGATATTTTTTCTTCTCTTTTATCGATGATCGTCCATCTCAGGAAGTCAGGAATTTCAGGATGATATCCCGTTTGACGTTTCACAATTATAAATCAATAAGAACTTATTTCGTCCATTGTATATCTCCATTGTTAAACATCAGGTTTAGGTGTGTCTCTTATTGTTCTTATTTTTTATTACACGTACGTAAGGAGAAATAATTCTTCTGTCAGAATCACGACGATACTATTGTTAAAGCCAATTCCTCTCTGTTAAAGAATGCGTACAAATAGACAGTAGGCGCAGGTCGAGTGATACGCAGAAAAGATAAAAATAAGAAGCAAAATGAGAATAAAGAACAAAATAAATTTAAAGAGTCGCCAAATGTTATCAACTCTTCTGGAGAGGCCGTTACTTTCATTCGTATTTGGGTATACTCAACGTAGCGACTCAGTTTCTTGCGATTTTCGCAGAAGCTTATTCAGGAGTGATAAAAGCTGGGAGAAAAATACAAGAAGACGAAATAAAGAAGAAAAATATTTATCCACCCAAAGATATCGTTATTTGAATTTCATGAGGAGATAACCAGGCGAAAGAATTCTTGCATGAGAGAAGTACGTTTGTTGAGTGGAAGAAAAAAAAATAATATAAAAGAGAAGCTGGTACAAGAGAGAAGATATTGAGGAAAAATAGACTAGAGAAAGTATGAAGCCTAGAAAAAGTAACCTTCTTGCCAAGGAAAGTCTGCAGAGTATGGAGACGGAAAGTGGAAAAGTCAAGTGGCCTCAGGTGGTACGCAGTTTATCGGGTCAGCAAATTTGAATAGCGTAAGGCGCCATTTTGTCAATGGTGATTGAAGGAGAAGGAGAACAGGGAGAAAGTAAAATTGTTTTTATCCATTCTTGACATTCGATAAATCAATTATTTCATCCATAATTGTAACTTCCAAATAATTCTTTTATTTTTCTACTTCGTGCTTCTATCTTATTCAAATGTCTTTTTGCGCTCATAAATTTCCAATACGTTTCTTTTAGTTATTCGGTAATGCAGTTAAGACTCAGGAAACGGACAATCAAACGCCGCCAGCACGTCAAGAAATCGATAAGATACGTCCACCCCACATTGGGCGAGAAGCTGAAATATCTTAAGTACGCTCGTTATTGCGTATAATCGATCACACTCGTTATATCGAGAATTAATATAGTCTGATACAATTATAAGTTGTGGAGTAAATAGCAATAGATAGTGCAGATAATTGTACGGAATTCATCAGATACTTTTATTCTATTCTTAAAGGACGAGAAAAACTTTTGCAAGGAGTCAATGGTCACGGTTACTATACGAGCTATATATATATATATATATATATAACTGTTAGGTCTAATTGGACGGTGGGATAAACTGATTCTTATCAATTGGTTTATTATTAGTCATGGAGTTCCAAGACCTATGAGAACTCGACAGGACATTGCTACTAGATATACATAGGTTGGAGACAATATAATCTTGAAAGTTTATTCTGCTCATTAGAAGCTTCATCGTTTCTTCCATAACAAAGATGAAATTCCGTTAGCAAAGTTCCTTCTCTTGTTTCATTCAAAATTTGTTTAAATAATAGCAGCTGATTGGTCAGTATAAAAAGGAGAGAATTTAATCAAAACTTGGCCATATTTAAAATTACTTTATATAATTAATTGGTCTGACTGTGAGGAACTGCCTTTTCTTTTCCTCTACTTATGGTTGTAACTTAAAAAAAAAACAAAAAAAAAACAATATTTCCATCAACGTTATACTTTTTGATTGACAGTGGCTGGAGAATCTGTTTGAAAAACTGATATTCAAGCAATTTTTTACTAGTGTCACAATACACTAGAGCATAAACCATATGGTATCCTTCCCAGATTCAATTTTTTCTGGAAACAAAATATAATAGAAAGAAAATAGGCGCACAGGATGATTCACAAGAAGTTATGATGATTTCCGTCTGGGCTGAGCTTGTGCAATGATCAAGCTTATTGACCAATGACAATGAAGTTCCTTACAATTTTGATTTGGTCCAAGTCGACTGACATTGTCATTAGTCAATGATCTTATTCACTGGCCAATCACAATTACTATTGCTCAAATTAAGAAATACACGAATCCGTCTTTTTTCATGTGAATCACACCGTATACATATATTTCTCGTTATATTAGCTATCCATTTTATCATCCATCACTTGATACGAATCGATATAGAAAGATAGATTAAAGTATTCCACCTACGTAGAAACATATATAAATAGAAGATCCAGGTTGTCTACCTCGGATGCGTGATTAATAAACGTTATTCCTTTGAAGAAAAACCGTTGCAAACATTTGAAACAAATTTCAGTTGTGTTGAATGTTTCTTGTTGTTTTTTTTATGTGTATCTTCAAAACCAAGGGAGACAATTTAGGTGGTCGGTTTCTGGTGGATCACCTCGTACATGTGTATATTATTGCAGATGAGGAATACGGACAGAAAACCGTGTCGGTGATGCTCGACGGCCAAGAGACTGAATTGGAGATTATCGATCATCCAGCTTCTGAGATATCGGTGAGTATTTTGAGAAGTGTTCGCCTTTACTCGGGAAAGTTGTAGGCGGCGTCTTCGATCTGGACGATGCCGTTAGAAGCATTCCGAGAATCATATGACGACGTTAGAGAAACTTCTCCAAGTATATTCTGCGTAGAATAATTCTTTAATCGATTACGAAACTGATACTGATTAGAGTTAGACGTGGGAGGGAAAAAAAAGTGGCGAAACTCTCGTTAAGATTCGAACACTCGAGTCACGTGTAATGGTACGTGTAAAGGTCGAAGAACACAATAAGAGAAAAAGAATGCCCCTGGAGAAATGTCCAACAAGAGGCAATCCGAAGAGAACCAGTACCATTTTTGTTATCACGGGGAAAAGTCCTGTAAAAAAATAGACGACGGTGCTGCCACCCTTGGGAGATTATGAAAATCGAATTAAGTTATGAAAGAAACTTTTCGATTCCTTCACGAGAGATCCTCCTTCTATTCTTATCATTCTTGCCGTAATTTTCTTTCGTTTTTCTTAGGACCCTTTTCTTTTTTCCTTCTTTGCTTACACTTTGTTCCTTCTCGCTTTACTTTCAACGTTAACATGGCCGACTGGGCACTTTCACATAAATTTTTCGTGATTTTACTCGAACGTTTCTTGGTCATGAAATATATTCTCTACTTCTCCGTAAAGACTAAAAGTACACGTTCTGGTGGAATGATTGTCCGGTTAAGGAAGAACTTTGGTTCTTTATTTTCTTTTCATATTTTTTCTTTGTCCATTAATTTTCATTTACCGTTTCACCGTTAAAAGCTCTGCACGTGTTTTCTTTTAATTCTTTTCTCGATAATTGCTTTGGCTATGCTTACTTCAATGGCCGTGTCCTTCTTTTTGCCAAGAAATATCGTGTCAGGAAATATCTTTGTCAATTTTGCATCGTCAATATCACTGTTCTTTATCAAAGGCTACCTTCTACCTTATCGGCCTCTTTTTACCTCACTTTGTGTCAGTAGAAGTCTGATAAATGTTCTTTGCGATCAATGAGTCTCTAATGTTTTTGAAAATGTATTATTCAAATAACGACCAGGCACTTCCTATATATTTAATTAGTAGCTGTTTTTCCTTTTTTTACTTTTATCCAAGCACAACAGAATGTTATTTGCTTCGTCCAAAAACAAAAAATCACAGAAACTAAGTCTTAGTCGATGCGCTCAACCACGTTTATTATTCTCGTCGATTTATGGTCATCATTAGATTTTATTGATTATCGGTTGATTCCAATTATGAACCCAGGATCAAGATACTGATCAGGATGAACCGAACGGACAAGAAAGCTAATCTAGGCTAGATTTTAATCAATTAAATATGTCGTCATATTACATCCCCTTAGACGTGCTTACGTGATGCAATTCAATTACAGATAATTGTCAACAATTATCGACAATTGCTTTTAATTGAATGTTTATGGAAGCGTCGCGACTCGTAATACAGAAACGTTACGTCGCCTATTATCGAAACCGGAAATACAAGTGTCTATCAAGGAACAATAAGGACAAGAATATAATATACAATATTACGTCTATTCTTTTTAAGGTCGAGACCTTCTGCTCCACTTACAATCCGGACGTCTACGTCGTCGTTTATTCCGTCGTGGATCGCAGAAGTTTGAAAATAGCCGAAGAGACGCTGCTCTACCTGTGGAAGAGCGATTACATGGCGACGCACGGTGTCATCCTGGTCGGCAACAAGGTGGACCTAGAGAGGAAGCGAGAGGTACCACTGATCGGTAAGTGTTCCGCCATTTTGTTAACACAATCGATACATTTAAGCGTCGCGGGAAAATTTAAAATTCCCATTTCTCTCTCGATAGTCGGTCGCCGGCTGGCGAACAATTGTCGCTGTAAATTCATAGAAACCTCATCCGGATTGGCGCATCACGTGGACGAGTTACTCGTGGGGATACTTGCTCAGGTTAAGCTGAATCCACAACGCGATAGGGACCAGGCGACGCGACGACGCCGTAGCAAGCATCGACGAAGGATTCTCAAGCACCTATTGGGCATCAAGAGGAAAACCAAGAGCTGCGAGAATCTCTTTGTTCTCTAATTTTACACATTGTTAAGTATTATTACATTGCGTACGCGCCTGTAGTATCGATCGTTTCATATAGATACCTTTATTGAACTGTAAATACGTCATTGTTTCTCGATTTTATCAATATCGTAGATTATAAGTCTAGTGACGTTTGTATACAGGGTGTCGTAGCATCCATTCGATTATTTATAATAATTCCGAACACCCTGTAGAATGCAACTCTTATTTATACCATTGGATATAATTTATCGATTTTTATCGTAATCTTGCGAAACTCACGACGAATTTTGTATAGAACCTTGCAATGCTAGGAATTGTATTGACTTATGAAATATTCTGCAGAATATGGTGCCCTTTGAATTTTCTCTAACAATATCATTATTATTATTCTTAAAGATTCGCTATATATTAACGCGAATCGATAACTCTTGTCAGCGGGGAGACATTTTTTTTTTTCGACTTTTTCACGTCGTCTCTAATGTCTCAGACAAATGGCGTGTTCTCACCGCGGCGTTACGTTGAAGATTTGAACCAACAAGAATATATATATATATATATGCGTGTCCATTCAGGATATTCACAATAACAGGACGTCATAAGCCGACTGAAAGATTACATTATGGCGCGTTCAATTCAGTGGGACCTAATAGTTATCATAAAAAAAGAAAAAGAAAAATCGAATAAAAACATTATAATTCGTCTATGTAAAATTTAATTTGTCGCTATTTATATCGCGCCGACGTTATAACGTATTTGTAAAACATCTCGTATACACTTGATATCGGTCATTATACTTGCGAGTACCTCGTTGTCGACATTGTACGTTTTTACGAGAATTCAGAATGGAATGAAAAGAAGAAAAAGAAAAAAAATAAACTTATATGTAATCGACAATCTTTATGCGATGAATGAAATTTTACTTTTTGCAGTAAAATTCTTCACGGTAGTTTCTGTCTGCCCTGTTATTAGCGTTACAATGTCTTGCAGCTTTCGTCGAGGACTCGACTGTTACGAAAGTAGATTAAGAGTCGTACTTGATTATCGATTGTAATCGGAGACACGTGATTAAGGCTAATTAGGCATTGTTCCCCGGAGCGTGGTTTCGTTTTCTTATTGCACGTGGTACGTCGTCATCCTTTCTAGAGAGGCTTTTCTTCTCCCAAGCCTACTTGACCTCCCTTGGGATATCTGCAATCTCGGGTCGCCAGCCTTAACTTTCGTAAGCCTTCTAAATCCTAATGAAAGCCTTCCTGGGATACCCGTTTGGCACTTTGGTTTTATACTTTTTCGTCTCTTTGCTCAAGCTCGTTTTCGCCAGTTAGAGTTTAAATTCAAGCAAGGATTAAGTTTTATTAATCAATCACAGTTCCGCAATTAGTACACTCGAGCCTCCGTTATATTTAAATTGATTTTGACGAAATCAAGCCCTTTAAACTTTCAGGAACTCCTGCTTGGTCGAGTGTAATAATATTTGTTCTTCGTCGAAGATCTTATTTGGTGTCTTTTTCGTGGCTATTGCAGTTCTTTGCTCGAGACTGGCTAATTTGTATGGAGCCTGAATGGAAAAAAAATGTTCTGGTATTGTTCAGTGAATTGACTGTTTTGATTAGATATTTTTAATGACTTCGTGGAAATAAGGATACGTGTTTTTGTGTATGAGAAAAAGTTTTGATATAGAATGATTTTCTAAAAGGATTAAATTTTCAGTTCGAAAGACAGGTTTTACCTGAGGGATAGCTTTCAGCCGCATTGTCGAGGCTCGTTCTTTGAATTCAAATGAAAGCCAGGAATTCTTTTTGGACTTTTGACAGTTTTCACGTACAATGTTATTCTACGAATTCGTTAACTTATGTTAGTTGTTCTCGTGGGATTTTTTTTTATTGTTGTATAAACGTGATTTCAATTATCCTTTAGCAGAGCTCATGGAATAATTAGCAATATGGACCTGAAGAAATTTGGAATTTGCAATATCAAACTAAGCAATATTCATGTCGCAAAGCGACAAGCGAGAATGTCAAATAGGATTTTGCCCCATGCTGGGGCAAAACTTTACTTGGATAACATGGAAGCGGACAGCGAGGTGGACAGCATGGAGGTGGTGGTCGTGGAGGTGGTAGACATTTCTGTGGTGGTGGTGCTGGCAAAGGACAAGGACAACATGGTCCAGGAACTATCGGAGGTGTACAAGGTGGTGGAGGACAGCAGACTGGTCGACGTGGTGGCAGAACACAAGGGACTTCCTGAATTCTTGGTGGTAACATTATACAGCATGATGGTGGCGGTGGAACCTTTGGACATTTGCTATATGAAAGAAAATAGTTAAAAATGTGTTTTTATTAAAAAAAAAAAAAAGACTGTACCAGCAATCGATAGAGCATATTAGATATTTTAATTCCTCCATTTTGTTCCAGCAATCTTGTCCTCGAGATCCTGACCTTCCATTGCTACACATGGTGTTTCAAAAAATTGTCTTTCCTTTGAAGTGCAAATAATACTAATAATTTAAAGTTTTTTTTTTTATTATCTACGTCAGAAAGCCATTGAGGTTTCTTGTAGCGGCGTGTGAACGTTGCACGAAAAAACTGACACTCGTCTTTGAGAAGAAAGAGAAACGAATAACAGTTTAATTGTTTTTTTAATTAAAAAAGTAAAATATTTATTCAATTACATTTCTACTTGACAGTTATGCTAACTATACGTATGTCGTCGTAGGGTTTGTCGGTCTTAGGGTTTGTCTTGACCTGGCTGATATTCTGCACGACTTCCATTCCTCTGACCACCCTGCCGAACACTGTATGCTTGTTGTCTAACCAGGGCTGAAAACAAAGGCATTTTGACTATCTCATTGCAGATTTTCACGAAATTCTAGATGCGATACCTACCGTAGGTGTCAAGGTAATGAAGAACTGGCTACCATTGGTATTGGAACCAGCATTCGCCATGCTTAATGTGTAAGGTCGGTCATGTTTTAAATTGGACCTGAATTCATCCTCGAATTCACCACCCCATATACTTTCACCCCCGGTACCAGTTCCGGTAGGGTCACCAGTTTGTATCATAAAACCTTTGATAACACGGTGAAATATATGTCCATTGTAGTAGCCATTCTTAGAGTGAACGCAGAAGTTCTCGACGGTCTTAGGAACGTCCTTGCCAAAAAGATTAACGTGGATGTCGCCGAGAGCAGTGTGGATGACCGCGGTGTCGTAGATCTTCTGCATGTTCGTAGCTTCCGTGGATGATATGATGTCTTCCTTAGATGGCTTCTCGTTGAAGACGTCTCTGTCACACTCCTGACTCTTGGTATCTTCAGGTTCGCGCCTGGTGAACATGTAGAAACGATTTTTCTTGTGAGCTGTGCAGAAGAGGGTCGGGTCTGGTCTATTCATTTCCATTGTTGGGTTCTCCGAGGCTTCCATTTCTACTGTTACTGCTGCTGTTGTTTTTCTTGCTTTGCCCTGAGGAATATTAAGGATTGATAGTTGTTCAGGTTGCTTAATATTGACTGAGGTAGACGATGATAGATCTTGGTTGGTACCTGGAATAGAGATAGTTGCATCGGTCGAATATTTTCTGGTTTTCCCAATATTCTTATACAGCGGTTTGTGTAGAGATTCACCAGCTTCACTCCTAACATTGTACTGTATAGGATCATATAGCCAGACTCGTCGAAGATGATGTTCCCGAGATTTGTTTCTGTTTTGTCCAGTTCCCTCTCTACTGCCATTCTGTTGAATTAGTGGAAATTTTTATCAGGTGGTTTAGAATGAGAGATTTATGTAATACAAAGTGCCAGGATACCTTCGACCAAACTCCATATTTGGGAGCTGTTGAGTCGTTTGCTGAAGTTCTGTGAATCTTTGAAGCGTCTCATCGAACACCCTGTAAAGCTTTCCAGTGAGGAAATTGAAGACCCTGACCTTTCTGTCTCCGCTAAGAGATGCAAATCTCTTTCCGTCTGGTGACACAGCTAGACCACAAGGATACGTTTTGTTCTTTGCAAATTCAAATAGATCCGTGTCTAGTTTTGATTCGAACGACACACATTTTGGAAATTTATATTCTTTCTTTGGACCAGTCCAATATTCCAGAATGCCTGCCTTGTCCACGGATATGCAAGTCTCGTATGTAGGATTATACTGTGGACCGTAGAAATATGTTATAAAGAGTTTAATTTAATTACTTGTCAGTTACGCTGGAGATATCTTACTCTCATGACTATAACAGGCTTTGTGTGAAGTTTCTCAAAAATGTGTAGTGGTCGGGCTGTTCCTTGGCCATCGTAAATGTATATCTTATTTGAATCTTCATCGGACACTGCCAGGGCAGATATTGCATCTCCAGGTGAAAATACCCATTCGGCACACAGCGGTACGTAATCCAGTTTTATCATATTAATCATATCTAATTGTAACAAAAACGAGTAGCAATTTATCAAAAAACATTACTTTTAAATAAATGTAACTAGCGGTAATCGAGTAACGGGTACTTACCAAAATTAACAATGTCAAAAACTTTAATACTCTTGTCCAAACTGACTGTACATGCGTAAGCTCCATTACAACTTGCACTCATGGCACGTATGGCCATTAAATGTGCTCGAAAATGCTTAACAAATTCAATGAGTTCTTCTTGTTTCTTCCAGAACTTCACGTGTCCATCGCAGCTCCCAGTGACAATAAAATTTGTTCTGTAGATAAAGTTAGAAACTTACAATCAGCCAAGAATATCTCTAGAAAATACTTACTTCGTTACTAAAACATGTGTGATGACATCTCTATGCATGTATGATTTCTCATAGCACTCGCAACATGGTAAATTATCCAAGTATACCTGCTCGTACTCCAAAACTACAAAATAAAGGTTCCCGTAAGAAAAAGAACAAATAACTCCAATCAAGAATAAGCAATGAGTAAAGTCAGAAAATTCGGAGTAATAAAATCAATCCAACAGTGCCAGTACTTTCTCATTTGATTATACATTCTAACATCTACGTATACTAAAAAACAATATGAAAACCCTCAAGTACAACATCCACCAAAAGATGTATATTTATTATGATCCCATTATCCCATTATTATAAACTTAATTAATTATCTTTAATCATGTGTAGGTTATTCGAATAAACCTTTTTGTTTTTTTTGAGGAGCTGCCTCCGAGGGCAGTGGCCCGACCCATCCATCCTCCGTATCGTTCTCCTCGTGTTCCCTCTTATTATGCGTGTTCTCCATCACGATTACTTTCTTAGGATAATTATAAATTGAACGGAGTGCGATAAGTAACAAATAGAAGAAAAATGGATCCCTTGATAAAAATGAGTAACAACAGTAACAGTATCTCGTGACGGTAAACCGTACAGAGCGAATTCATGAGTAAACCCGGCATCGTATGGCTAAAAGATGGTAATCGATCGAATATAATACGATTCCAGCATTCTGCAACGTATTCATACGAGCGACGGAAGTCAGGCGGACGCCATTGCAATTTACTAAAAAAAAAAAGCCGACAAGAGCGACCCTCATAGATGCAATGTAAAGAAGAGCAAGCGATAAGAAAATACATGAAAACATTAGTAATAGCAGCCAAGGAAGAAAAGAATTAATATAAGAAAATTATTCCATCCGAAATCCTCATAAATTTTTTTAATATCCGTGACGCATTGTTTACCATTGTCGTTTGTAACGATAAAATACATATCTTCCCTTACGGCATTCCCGGCAACTTCACTCTGCATCGAACTCGCTCTCCGATTGGCTGAGAAATATGGTAAGCGCAGCCATGGCGGTATCCGACCAATCACAGCAAAGACCGGTCATCCCAGCAATGATTTTCTCGGCATACTTAACGCTATTTCTCATACAATAAAAGCTGTGGATAAATAAAAAAATAATTTTATAATTATTTACTAATATTCGAATACTCCTTTGTCTAAATAATCTGCTTCTCTTGGCTAAAACTATCAGATTTAGTGTCTGAATTGGCGATGCGCTTCGTGGGGGAGGTGGCGTTCATTGTTGCAGCGTGAGTTTGGCGGGCAGCACAGCGACGATTGGCCGGTCTTCGCTCCCATAGTCAATGGTCGCCGCAGCCGTCCGGTCAAGCATCGGCTCGAGTTTTCCAAGGAAAAACACTGTTTCCCGTGAGTCCATCGTGTCAAGAGTTCATCAGAGAACAACGTGAGGAGCATATCCATACGAAAACGCAAGGAGTACCGAAGGTGAGTGTGAAATAAACTGTAAAATCAGTCAAATTCATTATGGGGCAGTACGGTAAAGCGACTCACCGCGGACCGCTGTACGGCTCCACACGTGGTCAGAGAACTCCAGAGCAAGTTTGGCTCTGTTGTAGAGAAATATACCGCGTAAGAATCACGACATAGGTCGTAGGAATAATCCGCGATCATCTAATACGATTCGGGCGTCTCTGTGTACGGTGCAAGGCGTCGCGGCTTTTTCGCAGAAAAAAAACGCCGTCTACGGCGTCATTCTCGGATGCCATCTTCGCGCCGTGGCGTACGTGCGTGCTAACGCAAAGTGGGGGCCTCAGCCACGTTGCTTCTACCTTACGATATTATATCCATCTTTGATTCATTGTCTTCGTTCTCAATTTATAGATTATTTCCGCCATCATCAATCTGTGAGATTTTTTATTTTCCTATATCCGTAGTACTACTTTTCATTCCTTTACTCTCTTCCTCTCTATCTTTCACTCTAGCATACTCCTTCCTCATTCGGCTTCGATTATCCTCAACGGTCTGTCGCACTAGGACGCTTTGCGAAATGCATGCTCTATCCTCCATATATTCTTACCGTGAGAACGTGGACCTATGGTTCTGTGACCGATGCCATTTTTGTTTCTCGCTGGTACGCTTTGCCCTACTGTGACCTGCGAATTGCTGGTAAATTAGGTAGAGCTTCTCTAGTTTTATCAAAGATTTATTCCAATATTATGTATACACATATATGCATATATATTTAAAGACACGTATATATATTTATTTTATTCTTCTTTCTCAATAGCAATTCCCGGACTCCTCCTTCCTTGATTCTCCCTCCCTTTCTCCATCCCTCCATCTCTCTCTCACTGAGTTGCAACCTTCATTATCGGCTACGCTTTACGTATGTACTATTCTGTGGCTATAAGCATTTACTGTTTTACGTATTGTTCATTTTAATCTGATCTACTATTTCGTTCACTGCTACTTCTGCTCCATCTGGCTCTGTTTCTAGTCCGTGATGCCAAGCTTTCTGTGTTGGTACGACTATATAGCGAAATGCATCGGTCCTTTACCTTTGACAAATGGCTAGCACAAAACGAAGGAACAATTTGTGATGTGCATCCATTTTTGTCGGTCGACCAGTCGACTAAATTGACGGCGAATAGTACTGAAGTATTTTGTTGATCGCGGACGAATATTTGTGTGGACGGTGACCATGCAAATTTTATTATAAATAACGAGAAGGGGGGAAAGAGGAGTTGTGTAGTTGCTTTGGAATTTTTGACTCAGTCAAGTAGTGTAAATGTGTTGTTTGAAGATAGTGACGTTTTAGTTACACAGATTCTCATGGCTAGTGCTTTTATCGGGTGTGCAACTCTTGGATTATCTGGTAACGTCAAGAGGGTATAAGAAAAGAAAAATAATCTTGGTAACGTATTGATAATTGCAGTCTATCGAAGACATGTTGGGATACTTATTTATGAGTGTTGCAAGGATATCCATTGTGTCTTTTGTTGGGACGCTGGTGGTTAAGATGTAAAGATATTTGGATCGCACAAATGAGTCTAGATGTTGCTGTTACTCTACCATTCTTATTCAAGTAATGGCAAGCCCACCTTTCTATTTCTATATCAGTCACAAGGCTGAGCTGTTACAGGAATTTCTCCAGCTTTCTCCTTGTAGTATTTTTTGGCACCGGTTTACTCTTTTATTTATGTTTTGCTCTGTTATCCACCTTCGCACTCTCATGTCTTTGTCTCTTTCCTTGAATTAGTTGTGAAAATAGTTCAAAGATCTTGAATTGCATATAATATACAATAAATTGCCTTATTTGCAAAACCGTGTCCTTTTCATAATTAAGGACATAATAATTTCAATGCAACAATCGAATAAACTCAAGAAATTCTAATTACAGATCGATAGAAAATGAGTTCGAGCGTGTGCTATAAATGTAACCGGATGGGTCACTTCGCAAGGGAGTGTCCTCAGAGTGGTACTGGCGGCGGACGAGGAGACCGTGGACGTGATCGTGACGGTGCCTTTGGACGCGGTCGCGAGAAGTGCTTCAAGTGCAACCAATATGGACACTTCGCACGCGAGTGCAAGGAGGACCAGGACCTCTGCTACCGTTGCAACGGCGTGGGTCACATTGCAAAAGACTGTCAGCAGGTAAGCTCATTCATGCAATCTTCATAATTTCTCCCAACAGTTACACCGTAGTCACACGATACTCGCAAAATATCCTCATCGATGAGAGTTGCTCCATCACCATATCCTATCCTCACGCCATTCCACAGAAGGTGCATCCACAAACTATCAAGGATGCTTCATTCTGTTCACTTATCGTTCCTGGCTGACTAACCAAGTGGCTCGCGCCACCCTTTTACACCTAGGGACCCGAGCTGAGTTGTTACAACTGTAACAAGACGGGTCATATCGCGCGCAGCTGCCCGGAGGGCAACGACACTGGCCGCTTCTCATCGCAGAGCTGCTACACTTGCAACAAGGCTGGCCACATCGCGCGCAACTGTCCTGAGGCTGTCGGCAAGACCTGCTACATCTGCGGCAAGCCCGGCCACATCAGCCGCGACTGCGACCAGGATGACAGGAAGTAGGAGACGACCGGAAGCTGTGCCGCTCGCTTAACGATAACGATAAGCCGTTTACCGTCGCGTGCGCCATTACCGGGGATTGTAGCTAGGTAGGGATGAACGGTCGTATGTCTTCTCGTCGGCGCGTATAATCGCCAGAGACGTGCTGCGCCACGGTCGTTCGGATTCCCATCTCTCCATGCCCAATTCCCGAAAAGCAAAAAAAAAATATATATATACCCAATACCACACCCACCACCACCCATTCACTGACAACCAACCAACCAAACAACACCCCGACTCCCATTTTCCTCTTTCCTTCGCATATAACCTTATAAGTACTATCAAATCCTTCTACGTCACACACCCTCCACCCACCCAACCCTCTAAACACCCCACCTCCCTCCCCTTCTCACTTCCGCCCACCGTTGTTCTTCGCAAGGGTTTTCTTATGACGTCTTTAAGTTTTTATTGCTGTTACGCGAAAGAAAAACAATACAATTACAAACACTCATACGTGACATACTTACAAGAAATGGAAGAAGAAAAAAAAAATTAGAAAACATGGACCCTGTGTACATGTGGATATGAGGGACGGACAAAACACCGTTGTTGTACTACATGCATTACGCAATGCATATACGCATATATTACACATTACACGTGGTGAATCAAATCTCGCATCAGGATGACAATGACACACGGTCACACCCCACATTACGCTATTACGATGTAATAATATTATAATACATTCGAATTGAACTTAGCGCATGTAGACACGAATCCCTCCTAAATTGTCCTGAATCCTGTTTCTGACTTCGGACTATATCCGTTTAATCGCCTAGTTTCTCAGTCTCCAGGAAACGTGGATCCTGTACTTTCCATTATTTTATTACCCGCGAATATTAAGAACCCATTCGAATTCTCCTGTAGTTTATCGCTGCTTTAATTCAGAGCGACGCGAAAATCATGAGTGCAAAGATGATGGAGAAGAAGAGGAAGAGGTGAAGGAGGAGGAGGAGGAGGAGAAGGAGAAGGAAGAAGAAGGCAAGAAAAAGAAAGGAAGAAACAACAAAAGCAGAGGGAAGAACGCCCAGTTTTTCTCTTGTAAAGTTGCTTTTCTTTTTGAGCGTGGTTCTTCTTCGTGGCGTTATGGATAACGATTATGATGATATCCGGAGAGTGGAGAACCGCGAAGACGCGCGAGGTTCAGTTTTTGTTTTCACTCCCCCTTCACGCAGTTTAGACAGGAATAACAATAAACAGTTTTTTCTTTTAAGCAATGAATGATATAATGTAACAAAGAGAAGAAGGAAGGTATCTGTTCTATATTCTATTTTTTTTTTTCATTTCTTTTTTCATAAGACATGGTCGATGATAAACACAAAAATACATATAAAGGATCACGTTTAAGGCTGATTTAAATTTCTGTCCTCTTTTTCTTTTTTTAATTTCATTTTTCTCCTTATATCATTTGTTTCAACGGGGCGGGAGGGGGGTGGAATCAATTATGCGTCCGCGCACGTTTCCCTTTTGCATTCTTTACCTCATGATCTGCATTCTCTATCCCATTATATTTTTTCTTTTCTCAAAATATTCATTATTACACTAGATAATCGAAAGGACGGAAAGATTAAAATGAAACACTCGTAGCGTTAACGCATTAATGATTTCGTGAGAATCCAGGACGCCTCCCCCGCTTTACTTCGGGGTGGCGTTAACGGTATAAATAACGTATGAGATAGTGAGCGAACGAGGAGATAAGGAGAGAAAAAAAAAAGAAAGAAGCGTTCGAATGCGTGAACGAAGAATGGATAAAGACGTGTAACAGTGATTAGAGTACAAGGCGGCTCTTTGGTGTATGTCCTCAAATACTATTGCTCGAATATACTTCGTGTTTATATTAAAGGAGAAGAAAGAAAGAAAAAAGATGAAGGAAGACATAGACAAAAAACGAGTGAGGGAATTTACCTAAAGTATAACGATTTAATAAAAAGCTTGTAAACCGTAATTCCCTTTTTTTTTCGGCTGACCGTGACGATATTTAGGTACGTAAGTGTATATATATCTGTATGTATGTATGTGTGTGTGTATATATATATATATATATATACACTTGTACATACATTTTTACGTGCGATGACAGCGATACATAAATTTTACTACATATAATCGTAAACGTCAATCTTATTAATTGTATCTACAAACTTTTTTTTCTCTCTCTCTCTCTCATTCTCTTATTATGTCTTTATACGTTGGGTAAATAATTCGTTGCTTAATATATATATGCGC
>JARPRG010000495.1:11071-25543 GCA_031001745.1 Hartigia nigra | reverse complement strand
AGGAGGAGGAGGAGGAGGAGGAGGAGGAAGTTGAAGAGGACGAAGATGAGCAAGACTTTGATATCGACGACGAAGAAAAAAAAAAGCTACAAAGTAATAAAGGATTGCGGAGTATTCGAAGTTATGTTTTTAAACTGAATTTTTGAAATAGAATGCGTACGGAGAGGCAATGATCCGTCGTCTTTATTTTACCGCAACGAAATCCCTTTTCATCTTTTTTTTTTTCCAACATTGACAACGATTAAGGAAGAGAGATGGTGATCCATGTCAAGAGAGAAATAACTGGTCTGTATTTAACGCAGAACCAACAGTCATCCCCTTTTTCCTTGCACTCTACGTCTGCATATATGTTGCTTACGTGACGTCAAAAGAAAAGAAAAAAGTCTAAGGAAGCACGACGTGCCGTTCAACACCAACCTTTTCACCCCTGGAATTAAAAAACAAAAGAGTAGAATAACACCAAACGTATTCCCTTGTATCTATGGTTTAAGTTGCGCGAGAGGGAACAATTCTTTACTAATAAAAGCGTAAATGTCCAACTCATTATAATTTTTCAGTTTTTATTCTCTTCGTCACACGACCTCGATTCGAACATCCCGCGCTTAACGAACGGCGTACTCTCCTTCAGGCCATCAGGAAGCGGAAGCCAATTATGTAAAATGCATTTCCGTGTTTACCAGGCTGGATAAATCAAGATGGATGTCATCAATATTTTGGTATACAACTGGCGGATGAGTATATACTCTGAAAGGATCATTGAAATGAGTAATTTTTAATTGACCATAGATGTGCCGTCTTACGAAGCATCCATTATTATCTGAACAGGTATCAGTGGATGATCTTATGCATCTTGACGTCATCGATAGCTCATCCTTAAATATAATGTGGGAAAGTTTTTTGGGAGCGGAAAGCTTATCCAAATTCTGCAAGAATCAATGGTCGCCTTGTCTACCTGACTGGAAGATCTTCCTCTAGGTTAAGTTAGGGGGTATCATATACCTGGCAATTGATTAATTGTAAAGTGGATTATCGAGCGAGAGGGATGCGTGGGTGTCCAAAGGAGGCATGACATTGTCCTCTGTCCTGGTAGGTCGGAGGCTGGCGATCTGTGAACCATTTGGTAAGAGTGGTGCTGGTAAACAGTGGGAACGCGAAACCAAGGAACCGTTAAAAACGCGGAACGGCAAGGCATCGACGTGGATATCCGGTCCGTGCGGAATTTTCATCCGTGTGTTTGCCTGCGTCGTGTTCGCCTTATTCTCACGTCTGTCAGAGGGTATCCCCCCCTCGTCTCTTCACCGTCCAGTTCACGAGGTCCAGTTTTGTGAACTATGTGAGGCACTCCTCTGCCTGTAAAGAAGATAGGCGTTACTGACGGCGTCGGGGAATCGGCGAATAATGCACCCGCACCCCCTGCGAGTAACTGCGCTTCCTGGTGAGGAAACTAGAGAGTCGCGGTAACGCTGATAAAGATAGGAAGAAGACGAAAGGACCAGACGGTTCGTTTCTGGAGAGCGCAGCAATGGCCACGACCGAAGGGGCCAGTACGGTTGAGGAACTGAGGACGGAGATCGAGAGACTATCCCGAGAACTTGATCTCACTTCTACAGAGAAGATACAGTCGGCACAGTATGGACTTGCTTTGCTCGAGGAGAAGTCTTCCCTGCAGCAACGGTGCAACGACTTGGAGCGTCTCTACGAGAACACGAAACATGAGCTGGACATCACTCAGAAGGTTAATCTCAATTTACCTTTCTTTCTTCTTAGAGCGATACTTTGGATCTTTATTGCTTGGCTGGAGTTCAGTGCATACTGTGAACTCAGGGATGGTTCACTTTGCGTTACTGAACCTACCCTATAAGTTTAAAGCATAAATAAACAAGAGGTATTACCAGATGCCTTTAGACTGTATATATGAGAGCCAGATGCTCCTTCTGTTTCCTTTGAGACAGTGAAATCAGTTCTCTAGTGTCTCAGTAGAACATATTATGGAGCAACGTAGTATTGAGGTGAGTTTGACATTCGTTGTTTGTATTAATTTTATTCGTTTATTCGGCTTCTTAGGCGCTTGCCAAGTTTCAAACAACCACAAAGCTCACTACAAGGAGTGGCATCGAGCAGGAGGAAAGTCTACTTAGCGAAAGTGCTGCACGTGAAACTTCACTTCAGTTCCAGATAGTAGAATTGGAAAATGAGACTAAGCAGGTAACATATTGGTATAATATTTTTTCTGTTCATTTCAAGAAAGCTTCTGATTCTTATTCTTTATGTAACGTAGTTACGACACGAATTGGAGCGTGTTCAGGCAGAACGGGACCATGCAATGCAGGAACGCGATGAAATCATTAAAGAACATCGACAAGCAGAAGTCGAACGTAAAACGCTACGCACGGAATTACGCGAGTGCAAGTTTCGGGAAACAAGATTACTACAGGACTACTCCGAATTGGAGGATGAAAATATATCCCTCCAGAAGCAGGTGTCAGTATTGCGTTCGAGTCAGGTGGAGCTTGAAGGTGACAAACACGAGATTCGAAGGTTGACAGAGGAAGTGGGTGTCCTGAACGTCCAAGTAGATGAACTGACCAATCTGAAGAAGATAGCTGAGAAGCAAATGGAAGAAGCCCTGGAATCACTTCAGGCAGAACGTGAAGCAAAATACGCTTTGAGAAAGGAATTGGACCAGCGCATTAACAGTGAGTCTATTTACAACCTGGCTCTATCGATTCGTGGCATCACCGAAGACCAAGCAATGTGTAGCGACGGTGAAGACGACTCTCCAGCATTGAGAAGAATCGAAGCAGACCTTAAGACCCAAGAACCTGGCACATCCGGAGCTGGTAAACAAGTGGATCTCTTCTCCGAGATCCATCTAAATGAACTGAAGAAACTAGAGAAGCAGTTGGAACTAGCCGAAAGTGAGAAAACTCTCCTTACGCAAAACCTGAGGGAGTCTCAGTATGCTGTAGAAAAGAGTCAGGGCGAGTTGCAATCCTTCATGGCCAGGATAGTTCAGTTGGCAGCGCACGTACAGTCACTCCACCACTTGCATTCAAAGCTTCCAGAGAAACAAAGCGAAGAAATAGCTCTGGACAAGCTTACTCAAGTAAACAAAAATATGATTCGCAACAAACTCTGAACCTAACCTCAATCTGATATTCATCAAACAATAATTTTACAATTTTAGGCTGTCGTACAGTATCATCAATGGAGTACAATGTCAGCACGGGAAATAGAACAGCTACAGAAGGACTTGTCAGAGCTAGAAAAGGGTCTCACAGTCTCGGATTCCACACAACAACTTAGAACGGAACTGACGAACCTGAGGAACAAGGTAGGTCCTATTTTTATTATGCGATATACAAAAGTTATCCACTTTCAAATCCTTATCAGCAGCGACCGAAAGATGAAAGCATGAAGACTCTAATCGATTAGAATCTCAAAGTCCCACTTCTGTTTGTAGCACGTCAAACAGCGGAATATTTAGTGCAGAAGGATGGTTTTTTTGAAAAGTAAAAGAAAAAAGAAAGAAAGAAAGACCAACCGTCTTAGATATCCACATTTTGAATAGTTATTATGGCGTTTCAGATGCCAGTCACCGAGAAGAGCCTTCGAGAAAAGGTTGGAGCGTGTGGTCCCCCTTTTACGTATTTATTATATTCAATTAATATTAACTCGTTTTATTTTTATTCTTGGCTCCTCTAATCGATCCGTACACGTTGCTTTTCAGTGTCCTAACAGTCGCCTATTATAAATACCGCTTTATATCATGTATCCTTGATATCACTTAACAGAACGTTTTACGTGACGTGAAAGTACTACTCTCTGTTGTATGAGCGAATCTCAAACGTAGATTCGTCCGTTTGCATTAAAATTACTCCACAAGTAGACACCGACGACGTACAATTAAACATAAGGAGAAAAAATAAAAATAGACAAGAATTTCGTCCGAAAGTCGCTGCACGAAAAATCTTAGCGACGACGTACGTATTCTGCTTTACAGGGATTCATACTTCGTTTTATATTAATGTACGGATCGCGCGAGCATCTTCTTATATTCGTGCATCATGTTAATTATCATGTTACTGGGGAAACGAGCTTCTAAACTTTAAGGAATGTCCATTACTCTTCTTCTGATATGATACGGATCATTCGCCTCTAATGCAGCATGTCATAAGAATGGCATACATTAAATATAAATATAAGACAGATAAGGATGGCAGCCTGTATTGCACGAAGCACTATTACGCGACGCTACGAGATTACTATTTATATATATAATCCTTGTTTCCTTTTGTACGTCATCCGTCATCCTCGTACGTCCTCGCCAAGAATACTTTCCGTATATGCGAATAAAACGGCTTGCGGCTGAGTCGTGCTTTCGAGAGGCGGCCTGAACTGGAGTCTGCGTTACATGCATTCAGTAACGTTCAAGAGTATGATATTCGTCCCCTGGGTTGGCATTGGGGATGATTCCTGATTATACAGTGATTCTCACCAGGTACAATTTTCCTTCGTTACAGCTACTGGATACTGAGCAGCGTAGCATGGAGTTGGAATCTGATGTGAAGATCTTATCGAAGATAGCTGCAGAGGCTGGAAGCTCTTTAGACTCTTCGCAGAACGACCTGCTCACCATCTCCGATGAGTTAGCACAGCTTTATCACCATGTCTGTACTGTAAATGGTGAAACACCGTCCAGAGTGGTTCTTGATCATGAGAAGATTGTACCAGATAAAGAGGAAGAGAACGGTAAAATTGAGCTCTTCAGGACCATCTTCAAGAGTGACATTCAGATAAAAGATCTGGAGAGTCTCAGCAAGGCTAAAGAAATCAGTAAGCACATTGAGACCGCAATGGATCAGATAAAACATCTTAGAAGTGCTGTCGAGCATACCATTGAGTTCTCCAAGATCAAAGGGATGCAGAATAATGTCTGCGAGGGTGAGAGTTAAACCATATATATTTAATGCTACGCATTCTCATAAATAAGAAGAAATGTTTATCAACTATTCTATTTTGTTTCAGCATCGGTCAATCAAAACAAAGCTGAAGTTGCTGATCTTCAGGATCAGGTGATCAAACTGAAGGCTTTACTTTCTGCAAAGAGGGAACAAGTCGCCACGCTTAGAACCGTATTGAAGTCCAACAAGAACACTGCGGAGGTGGCTCTGAATAATTTGAAGAGCAAGTATGAGAACGAGAAGAGCATCGTGAGCGAAACGATGCTGAAACTCAGGAACGAGCTGAGAATGCTCAAGGAGAATGCTGCAACGTTTTCAAGTAAGTTGCGACATACATTACGAGTCTTTATTCTTTTTGTTTTCCTTAAGTTTCCACTCGATTCGTGACACGACCTATGCCGCATAAAGAACGCAAGAACGAAAGCGACGACTGGACACGTACTCTGAATATTCATTCATTTATTTCATGAAGAAACTTCACGCCAGTTATGCGCTTACGTTACTGTTGCCATGCGTAATTAGGTTGGCCAATCTGATTGACTTAGGTTATATTTATATTCTGTTTTAATTATTTCACGTTTCCCATGTTATTTTCTTTTTTATTTTCTCCTTTTTGATACCCTGTTAGTCACTAGTGTATTGCCCACCTTGCCACCCTACTTCACTATCAAAGAATTTTTAAAGAGCTTTTTTAGTAATTCTTGTGTTTTTCTTTATCTTTTCTTCTACTAACACGCATCGATTAATGCATTAATATGAACAATTCTGTTTGGGCAGTACTTACTTACATACTGATTTTAATACTAAGCTGTGCCATGGTAGATTTTGCAGTAGGACTGTCAGTATGCGTAAGACAATGTTGTCCTGTGTTATAGGAAGTCATTTGCTGCAGGTCTTTTAAATTTAACCACCTTGTTGTGTACCTTGTGATATGAAAAACTAGTCAGGTGTTTTGTGCCAAAATGAACTACGCGTATCCAGATGAAAGATAATGGGTGCCGATAAAGAACTTGAGGAAGTTCCTTACATAGTGATTGTGCTATTCGGTTGGTGTTGGTTGCATGTTTTCTTGTGTTTATTCTGAGGTCAGATATTTCCATAGAAAGTCCAGCATGCTTCCTACGCTTTCATTGACTCTTTATTTTCTTTTTTCCTTCATTCTCTTCTCTTAATACTCTCATCTCTCTCTGTCTCTCGTGTTAAACCCTGCTAACCATACACTCCCCAGGTCTACGGGCAATGTTCGCTGCCCGTTGCGAGGAGTACGTCACCCAAGTGGACGAGCTTCAGCGCCAGCTGGCTGTCGCCGAGGATGACAGAAAGACGCTGAATCAGCTTCTACGTCTGGCGGTCCAGCAGAAGCTGGGATTGACTATGAAGCTGGAGGAGCTTGAAGTCGACCGGGAGATCAGGAATACCCGGAGACACACGCCAAGTGGAAACGGACGCGGTCGCACTCGGCTGCCGCAACAGACGAACCGTCCTCACGCCGGAAGAGAATTTATGTAGAAGATGAGGAAGATGTGGAGCAAGATATTTTGAGAAAGGAGACAATTTTTAATCGATATTACCGGAAATTTATTAATCCAGCCATCCTCGACCGAGTCGAGGACTTATCTTGATCATTTTTCTTTATCTTCTTTCACTCTTTATTTTTATCTTCTCTTGATCGACGATATCTGCTCCATAATGCCATCGGCGCTTCTTCTACTTCGTTGTCTACTTAACCGGAATTTATTCCGTGCGCATACTTTTCTCACAGTCTTTCTATCTTTTGGTGTTATACGTCGACCTAGAGGGCGCGCGACGATTCCCACGTGTTACGACACCGTCCTCATCGCCGCGGAGAACCTTCATGGAACTTCACTGAAAAAATCGCGAATAAAATCCAAATACAAGAGCGTGGCAGAATAAATAGATAGAAGCTCTAGAGTTTTTGCGTCTCCGCCATTGTTTCCGTTCAACATTGCCGTTAACGGGGGGAATCGGCGCCTGCCGTCGCGACGCACCACTGTACCGTCTCAGCCACTGTGACAAAACAAAAAAAAAGAGAAGCCGACAATGAGTCTTATCGTCGAACGTAGATAGACTCTTAATCTTTGTATATGTAACTATATAGGTATTATTTTTATTAACCTGACATCGCTCAGTTCGAAATGAGGAAGAGAAAAGTGACGGAAAAAGTGAAAGATAAACAAAATAATACAGTCGTTCCACCTGTAAAATATCCTATTTAGAGGACTGTCTTACCACTAAAATCATAGGAAGGCGGTCTTCTTTAAAAGCTATTTTATTCGTGGACAGATTATACGGTCGATCACATTCACGGCCGTATTTCATGCATTACCTTATGTATACCGTTTTATGTATCTTAAAGGTAGCGGTGTTTAACACAAGAGATGATTGATTAATTCTTATGGTCGCGTACATGATAAGAGACAATATTAATTGCGCGAAAGAGATTAGTCTTTACAATTAAAGTAGTACATTCGATTGATCTATCGATCCGATTCACGTATTTTCGGTGAATATTCCAGGTTAGCAGTTAGACGGTACTCGAGGACGAAGCGAAGTTTAGAAAATTTCTAGCCCATTCCTGGTCGAAGCGTTTTGCGAATCCAAAGTTTATACAGATATTTTTTTCTTTCTTTCTTTTTATTTTTTTTTTTTTAATAAGATTGAACGAAATTTTCACATCCTTTTTGGCAATGGTTCGATAGCAGTATATAGAATATACATACTATAAATAGAGAAGTATATACAGACGTGCACGCGCGCACGTAGTGTTATTAGTGTCTCGACCGGAAGTGACGATGAGTACAGACGATACTTCCCTTCCATCCGACAAGCCGTTTTGTTTTCTCGTCTCCAACGTGGCCTAAGGAAAGAATGATGAAACAAGAGAAAAAAAAAAGAACAGTCCCATTGTCATTCAAACATTACGCGAAATACGGCAGCTATTATAATAACTCGACTGTGTATTAATTAACTTTTAATTATTTAACTCGCGATTATTATTCGTTAGATATTTTATTCGTTATGTTAATCTATAAAATTAAATACGTCGCGAATTCGTCCCGTTGCGAGATCTTCCAACGTCCAAGTACAGCTTCCGGTCACCGCGACTGACAACAGCGCAATCGTCTCGGCAGCTATTAGCGCAGCTTTCTCTTAACCGGAAATGCATTTAACCGCGTAAGAAATTAACATTTTTATTTTAATCTACAAGTATTTAATATTGCTCTACGTTAAAGAGAACTTCAATGGCGCCATTACGACTTCCGGAAGTACCGGACATAAGATTCCGCGCAGCACCTTGTACACTCTCGTGGAATTATTTTTTCTTGTTTATATCGGTTTTTTTTTTTCTTTATTCGTTTCTGACCGTTTTCTTTCTTTTTTGTTTCTGTTCGTATTGTACCCTTTGCTGTATCGCATTAACAGCTCACCAGTAGCGCAGGCGTTAATGAGTTTTTTTTGTTGTTTAAACTCACGCCATAGTAACACGTAATTATTTCCTCTATTTACTTCCTCTCCTCCTACCTTTTTTCTTTAATATATATACATATATATTATATATATATTAACGTTAACCGATCGACGGTGTTTTTTCACGTTTGTTGTTAGTGTCGTTGCGTGATCGCGGTCGATTAATTAAATACCGCAAGAGAATGGTGTGCTCATTACCAATATAGTGATTGTCGCGATTCGTTTTTAACAGGAGTTTACTATTATTATTATTATTATTATTATTATTATTATTATTATATTTGATTATTATTATATTACAACAACTATAGCTATTACCACATTAATATTATTAATAATCGAATTAGATTATCGTCGCCATTCATTACCAGTCTTAATGGCGACGCAAAAAAAACAAAAGAGAAAAACAAGAATCAAGGCAATGTGTACCTAAAGAGAGAAAGGGAGAAGAGAATTTTCATTATTGATCGTTCATCGATTATCGATCGATCGAATTGTCGCTTTTATATTTTTACCATATCGATTATATTGTCTCGCCTGTGTCTGTCGCCCTGAAATCTTTAATCGGACGGAGCTGCGTATGAAACGGTAATTAATTAACAAAACAAAAACAAAAAAAGAAAATACAAGCGATCCTGTCCCTTATCCCCGTTCCCTGTCTTACGACATCTCTTTCCCATTATTTATCTCTGCCCCGTCCATTGTTTCCTTATGGTGATGTTTAAGCCCCGAATAAAGGATGCTTAACAGCAATTGTCAATCGTTTAATACTGATTTTGCGTATCGATGACCAATCTTCGATCAATCAATGCCATAAGCCGTGTGGCGCTTAGACACAGGCGAGGTAACCCAGTTTTTGTGTCCATGAACCGAGCCAGTCTCAGACCACCGTCCCTTCCTTCCTTCTCGCAGCATCCTGAGGAAACGTCCTTTCAGAATGTAACGACAAAGCGAACATAAAGCACGTGTGGGCATCTTTATTTGTTTCTTTAATTTTCTCTTTTCAGTACCTCGTTCAGTCGGTTGTCCGGCGTCGTTAGGCTTGCAGGCGCCTCACTTGATTCTTACAGTTGTCAATCAGCTGCTGATTCATTCGAGCCGAATCCATGACGTAGCTTTAGAACGTGTCTGTTTTATGGGGAAAAGAAATTTTCTTTTCAAGCTTAACACATTGCCGTCCGCGTCATGGCGTTTTGCGCGAACTGTACACACGTTGAGTGGTTTATTGTTTTGTCTATGGGGAAAAAAGGGACACGCGACTCTTTGTTCTCTTGCTCGGTTGTAATTCAAATTTCTTGTAATTAATTATTTGAATGATTAACGTTGCTCCAGTCAACTTTGAACTTCCCACATGGACAGTCTGCGCGCGAACCCACGTTACAAATCAAAGCCAATCGGAATCCAATCTGTCCTCGGTAACCATAACTTTGGCGTCCTTTATGAAGTTCCTCTACGCGTATATTGCTCCTTTGCCTTTTTACTAGGAGCAAATTTGGTTGAATTATTATAAAGAAAACAAGATAATCTCTACTAATTGCGTCCCTTTCAGCAGTGTCCTCAGGATGTTGTGCGTTCGGTTTAGACTATAACTATATAGGATTAAATAATAATAATAATGCGGAATGATGACTAACGATAAAAATACATACATGAATACATACACGTACGTATACATATTATATATTATATATATATGTGTATACATTTAATCGTATTATTGAAGCGTATAGAGATGCAGGAATTATTATTATTATTAGAAGTTTAATATCTATAACTTGTATCCTTTAAATTGCCGCTGAGACGCGCGTGTTGTGTGTGTGTGTGTGTTGAAATTTTGATTAATGAGGAGTCCGGGGACTCGTTGAAAATTTAATTATTGATTACTTCTTTGTCTACTAATCATTCTCTAGATTAACGTTCTCTCGTAGAACATGTTTTTTTTTTTTAATATTTAAATGTCTGTCCACAGGATCATTCTGCGTAATGCATTAAAGGATGGACTCGTGAAACTGTATATACTGTAAATGCACGTGTAGCCTTGTACCGTTTAACAAGTTATCATAGTACGTAATTAACGGGTTTCGATGAATTGATAATGAATTATATAAAAAAAAAAAAGGAAAAAGAGAATCGTTGCTGCTCATTCGGACGTGGAGATGAGTTTGCAGCATCCTATAATCTTAGCAACTGTGCATCGGTTTAGAAAAATGCGTAGCGCATCGTGTCGAGGGACTGACTGCCATTTTGAATCAGTAAATTTCTGTCTTTTTGTTATCTTGCATCGTGGGCTTAGCGAAAAAGAGAATTGGATATAATATCACTTGGTAAAGAAGATTCCGTGAGAACAGCGCCTGATATGCTCAGTCGATAACTGCTCTGTAATGAAGTATTCAAGTCTCTTGGAAGATGTCGCTGTGATTGTACTAGAATGTGTGAGAGAGAGAGAGAGCGATGTGCATAGCATGCGATAGTATCACATTTTGTAATATAAAGCAAGGAAAAAGAATATAACCATTTGTAACACGATGAAATGATAAGTACGGCCATTTTGTATCCTGTAATTAGACGCGTCGGAAGTTTATTAATTATGATTTGTACTGTGTAAAATAATTTTTGTGTAAAGCGTTGAGAGTGTTTCTCGTTATATTCAATTAGAAGTTTTTGACATATTTGTCGAATGCTTCAGGCATCAGGAACGGTAGTTCCACAAATGCCGTCATATCGTGGAATTTTTGGGTATTCTTACTCGTTTTTCTTATTTAAATCAATCTTTTCTTCTTCATTTATTTATGGCGACACGCCAATAACGCGCGAACTTCCAACGTCGTTTTCGCGTCGTATATTTGTAACCGTACGCACGTAAACGCTCCCACGCTCTTCGAAGAATGCTCATTTGTTTCTATTTTTTTTTCATACTTTTTCCTTATACTAGGATCTCTGTCCTTTCTGCACCTCAATTCTTTCTCTTAGCTGCGAGGAAAATTTCCATTGACCTGATAAACACGACGAAAAGAGAAGTCACCGGATGCTGTTAATCTGACAGGTACTTGTACAGTACTTAGAAGCTGACTATAATAATAGAAGTAGCTTAATATAGAATTACTTGAAGAGAATTCCAATGCGAGAGATTAGAAATTAATTATTTATGTATATTTCTTTTTTTTTTAATCGACTTATTGTTCTGTTACTTCATTCAAATGTTATTTCACTGTCAACAGTTCATTGACGTTAACACGTGGCTAAGCCATTTATTGGCGGAGAAGAAAAAGTGAGGTCAGGTTAAGTCGAAAGCGGAACTTTTATCAAAAGGTTTATTTTTATTTGAGTTATTTTTCATTTTCGTGCAGTTGTATGCCGTGTCGTATTATCCCATATCGGACACCGATCGTCGTATATCGGGCGAAAGATCACGTTCTAGGCGTCGGGACGCCAGTTGGATCTCTGACGGTTATTTATAAGTGCCGAGGGTCGCCGCTTAACCTTGCCCGACGTGGACCGTCAGGCATGTCACCTCGATGCTTATTACGATGCCCTCTCGTCTCGTCGCTTCCAATTGGGTCAACGTCGAGACGCCCTGATGCTCGTGTCACCAGGATGACATGCCTCAATAGTGGAAAGGTAGAGGAAGATCAGGATGGCGTGAAGAACAGGGCAAATGAGGTTAGATTTATTTGTGTGTCTTTGGGAAGAAAGAATTTGTCATCTTGGTCGTTGTTATGTTTGCTTCCGAGGATGATGTAATTGATTCGACGACCTCCAATAAGCTCATCCACAGGGTGCCCTTAATAGTCCTTCATTAAGTCCACTCAGTCCCCAATCTAGTGGAGATTCAACTGTCGCTGGTATTCGCGTGCCGGCGACTGTGGACTTGGAGTGGAGGACGTCGTATCGATTCCTGGGGAGACAAGTAAAACCGAATTACTTCATCCTTGACTGCTTCGCCCTCCTCTACGTGACTTTTCTTTACTTCTTTACGCTATTTAATTCCTTGGCAGTTTGACTTCTCTATGTCCTGGGGATCGGTGTCGTTCCTTGTTGTCCCGGCAAGATGAACCAGGAAAATCGATTATAAGGATCCAGGATACCTTGGAGTAAGACGGATTGGAGATACTGGTTTAGTCAAAGATGACAGACGTCTCGGAAGACGTCATTCAGGACGTCAGAGTGATCCTGGTAAAGGGAAGGAAAATCTTGTATGAAGAATTAATGAGAGTCCCGATATTTAATAATGATACTCTTGAGGTCCTTAACCTGGAGGCTCAGCTGATTTTCGATCAGCTAGCAGTCGACGTCGCGACGCCTCGTTATCATCGTGTTCGCGATAAAAGTGCTTGATAGTGGGTGCAAAGAGGGTCTCTGAGACGTAAGACGCCGAGCGTCGGCGATATAAGGTGAACCCCAGGAGAAGAAGAAGGACCACGCCCTCGCAAAGCGTCGCCGTCGGCGTCGTTCTCCCCACTACTCTCCATACCGGCCGTCCGATCATCCCCGACTTGACTCGACGCTACCGCCGAACATCATAGCCCTGCCGAGCCAGTCTCCGACGAACCACACGATTGTACATGTCGTCGGTATAGACGTCGCGACGCGTCGACGGGCGGGCACGCAATATCTTACCGCACTTTCTTCTTTATTACGTTGGGAAAAACGACGCCGGTGACTTTTATTTTTTTATTTTAACGTTGCACCCAGTGTCATCTCTCAACGGACAAATATTATTATAATCCTCTGTACCGATATACCTTATCTTTTTCTATTTCTCTTTTTTTTTTCTTGTAAATCCGCCTATATTTTTAACGTCGCTTCAATCCGCCCACTCGACTTGCTAAATTACGTGACGACCAAAGAGCGTGATTTGTTAGTACGAGCGACGCCCAGTGTCATCGAACAGTGTGTTTCTGGTTTACACCACCATTCCCTGTATACCAACATACTAGTATATCGGTAACCCTGCTGATAGTCTTCGCGCGACTTCCGCTATATATAATAGCCGGAATCCCATCCACTTCCGCTTTCCATTAAAGTTTCTAATATTATTTGTACAAATTGTGCGTTTCCTTGACATCCTAGAACGTAGTGACAAAGGATGCTGGAATCACAGACACTTTAATATTTGTGGAGAAAGGTGCGTTCACACAGCCTCTTAAGGAAACGAAACCAAGTGGTTTTTTAAAATTTTCATCTAGTTTCTTATTTTTCTTTATAATTGTCAATATTGTTTGACAATGCGTCGATAATTTTCCGATTGATTGGTCCTGCTTTCTCACTCTCCCTCTCTCTCTCTCTCTCTCTTCTCTTCTCTTTACATTCTCTCCTTCCTCTTTTCTCTGTATGGTGTCAGTGGCACGTGTTTCGCGGTCTTCACGTATAACCCGCAATTGAAAAGATTGCCAGTGCGTCCAAGCGATATAAATTACCTGGACAAGGGGTTTGACGTATAACAAAGGTAATTAAGGTGGTAATTATAACAATGCCATAGACTTAAGTCTCTCACCTTACAATTGTATACTATTTAAAGGCTTCTGTGTAATTTGGAATCAAAGGTTGAAGAGTTTCTTTTAACGTCCATATTTACATATCCTTACCATCGCCGAATCGCTTCTTTTGCACTTTGAACTTCCGGGGAAGATAGTATACATCCGGTTTGACATTCTCTAAGGGAAGTAAATTATTTCTCTGACAATTAGTCTATACGCTATCTTTCTTTATCTTGATCTCTTTCTCAGTAATCTCTGCTGTTCTCCACTAGTTAAAAATTATATGCAACAACAACCTGGATTAGAAGTAAATAAATTGATTAGTAAATTTCAGATTTAATTTTGACTTAATAATTAATTTTTTCTTTTTTTTTTTTCTTCAAATTTTACTTTATATTGAAACAAGTCTTTTGCTTGCAATCGAACGTTTCAAATATTTGAAATCCAAGCGGTACCTGCACTGCACACATAGTTTTTGTATACGTGTGAGTTCGTAAGCATAAGGATTTGTTGAGAGACAGAGAGAGAGAGAGAGAGAGAGA
>JARPRG010000494.1:12873-23076 GCA_031001745.1 Hartigia nigra | reverse complement strand
TTTTTTAAATCGGTCATAGTTTCGCAGAGATACACAAAAATTTAAGTGTTCCACTTCAATTGCGCACTACTGTATGTAGATGAAAAAATTCTGCATGAGCACGGTTTCGGACGCTTGGATATTAAATAATACGCTTGTGTAGAATCAGATCTTATGTATTTCCTATGTGTTTTCTAAATTCAAATCGTAATTAAAAAAGTGCGTATTTTGACAATACATAATTCTCATATGACTGTATAATCAATATATAAAATGGTCTCCTAAAAACCGAACACCTTAAAATCTCTTTTGATTGTGAAGATATCCAAAAATATTCAAGATATTTTGAGTGGTGTTAAAGGTAAACACGATTCAAAAAGAGTTGTTCTCAAAGGTAATTTTTTCCAGAGTTATCAAGATTGTTAATGTTTATATATATGTATACATATATACTAATGATCCACAAAAGTGTTCTTAATCTATAATGTAACACGGTACAAAAATTCTAGCAAATTCGAGGCGTGAAAACTGGAAGATTTTTGACTGAAAACAGTTAAATCACGGTTGGCGAAGTAGTGACCGAAAAATGACCGTAGAGTTGCTGAAATTCGATGAAAATCTGTCATCTTTATGCCACTACTCCGCAAAGCGTTATCTGCCTGTTTTCACTCAAAAATTTGTCACAGAGTTTACGATAAAAATCTTCCAAAATTTTGGTCACGGAAACCTTAGACATAGAAAGTTGATTAGGCAATATATTCGGGAAAATATATAAAAAATGCAATTGAACAATCTGTATAGAAGTATAATTAAAACAGAATTAAAATAAATATAGATACGTGGTACACATCTATTCTGTTTAACCAGGAAGGGGATTTGAATACGCGATTGTTGGGATGCTCGAACTGCGGAATTAACAGAAAGTGTATAAACGCGGTGATGTTTGCTACTTACATCATTTTTTCCACCACTGTCTTTTGTTTGCTCGGCGTTCTCCCACTCCTTGTTCCGTAATGCGTGCACTGCGCCAGGGCGAATAGCGTGCAAACGGGCCTGCCGGCCCAATTCCTCACGTATTATCTCTTTGTATTATAAAAATATCTCGCCGACGTGTAGACGCCGTGGAGGAGTTATCACAGTAACCATAAGTGCTATAGTTACCTTAGTTACAATAGTAACCTTTATTGCACTGATCAAGACGTGGTGTACAAATGCGCGACGTCATGCGAGAAATTTTTATAGTACTGTAATAATATAGACTGGAGGATTGATGTGCGAAACGCGCAGAGTGCGGAGCGGCCCTAGTAGTTAATAATAGTATATATATAAATAGTAAATTTGGCCAAATTTCTTCAAAAAGATATTTAATATATTTTGCAATTTATTAATGTTATAAATCTTCTATAACCAATTGTTTTGCGAATGACACTCGTAAAACTTTTATTATAAAGTAAATACAACATTCATATACAATAATTCATGTACATAAATTTTTTTAATATACATAATTTAGTTTTGCATTACCACGTTACTGAAGATAAACCATATGTAAACTGGAATGGCAATATTAATTATTGAACAGATTAATACTTTCATTGAATTTTGCCCATTAGCTTTTTATTATAATACAGGATGTTTCTTCCGCCTGTTATAATTAGTTAGCAATATATTTGGAAACCTAATATACGAAATATAAGATGTTAGGTTAAACGTAATCATCGCGCTCGTCTACTTTCCCTTTTAGTGTCACGCAACAACAATGGATATGTGAAGATAATATCTCATTGTTGAAGTAAAACAACCAAAAAATAAAGTGAGTTTCAGTAGGACCCGGATAAGTTCTACAGTACCCGATACTTTCTAATCAAAGTTTCGCCGGTTAAAGCAAAAAAAAAAAGCGAAATTGATACTTTCGAGGTGCTAGTTTCCCGTAGCACCTCAATTTTGGAAAAGTGCTTCTTCAATAGGCATTTTTAATAGTTCTTGAGAACTTCTATAGTTCCAGATAGGTTTTAACAGTAGTTCTGCTGTATAAGATGCATAAAATAACGATTAATGATACTAGTGGTACCTCATACTTCAGTCCGGGTATTCACGAAGTGCTGACTTTCTACGGCTATTTTCATGGAGTTCTGAACATTTCCAGAATAGTTCTTGTTCCGCTTGGAACTAATGTTTAAGCAGAGCTAGAAGGTAGCATTACATCTCATACATAATACACTGTGCCTGCCAAGGTGTATATTACATTACCAAGATTGATAGTTTCAGCGATGGAATCGATGCACTGTTTCACATCAACTTTATTTCATGTATAAAAAGAATAGGTGAACACTGATGTGTCGATTACAACATGTGGGCCATATTTAACATGTTTATGAATGCTTTTTCCACATTTACGATATGTTCTGTTGAGATTGGCAACATTTTTAATTTCTTGCTGCATTTCTTGTAGCTTATTAAGTAGAGCATCAATGTCAATTACGATTATAATACCTCTTTGTCTCATTTTGAGACTGTAGCGAAAATTGTACGAGGAATGTTTCCACTTCAACGTAGCAAGTTCTTCAACATCACTGAGGCGTGACGTTATACGAACTTGCAATTTGTTGCAAATATTGCCGTAAAATGCGCGGTAAAAATTACTTATGTATGAACCTAGCAACACTGAGACGTAACGATAAGGTAGGCAGTTTTTATCAACAGCGTAGCAATTTTTACCTGTACAACATAGTAAAAAATCATCCAAGAAAATTTACTATGAACGTGGTGGTAAAATTTCCTTGTTTCAAAATAAAATTTGCCTATTTCAGGCTAAAACTTCCTATTATTGTTAAGAGAAAATGAAAACTGTACTTATTGAATAAAGCGAACGTAACGGAGTAAAAATTGCAGTTGGTATATATATTTTAGTGGTTGGTTAGGACTTCTTCCAAAATCAACCGATTATAAGTTAGAACATTTTTCGCATACTTTGCAGATATCAAAATTGAAACATCCGGCATGATAAAAAGTATTAGGTACACTATCTGAAATTTGTCTTTTTATAGTAATATTTTACGAAATTGTCCTTTGTCCCAGATTTATCCCGCATTACAATGTAATTTTTACTAGAAAATTCTCTTCTTGTAATAACTGCATCTGTCTAAGGAGGTAGATCTCTGGAAAACGAAAATTTTTCATTTTTTAAGATTTTAATGATCCATCCCAGTACTAACGAGACAATCCTGAGTTCTATAGAAGCAATCGCAAGTTCTAACTTAAGCTTAAAGTTCGGAGTTGTTCTCGTTAGTAAAAAAAAGTTTTTTAAAGTAGTACATTTGCGCACGTTCCAGCATTTCTCCATATCTTCGGCCCCATATTGACGCGGCGTAGAGTAGTCTTGCAGAAACTAAACCATAGATTTTCATGTTGCTGTCTCAACAGTCCGACTTTGTTTTACGTAGGGCAAACAATGCTGTTCCGCAGGAAACTCTTGCCTTACTGATGGAACAATTAGCGGCTTGGGTAAACAACGGACCAAGATGTATCTATGAGAGCACTCTTTCGAGTGTTATCTTCATATGAAAACTGGGTTTTAGCTGGTCTCCCACCCGCCCTAAATTGAACAATTTTAGTTTTTTGCACATTTAAACTAAGCCTATTTACTTCGAAATACTTCCCAAGTAATACAAACAAGTTTCCTTTTGAGATCAGCCAGTGAATAAGCCAAAATAGCTAAATCGTCTACATATAGTAGGAGGATCAGGTCGTGTAAACCATCAAGATTGATACCGCAAGGCCCATTTTCGCGAAAATGTTTCGTGTCAATGTAGGTTATAAACATTATGAATAGCAGAGGGCTCAGTATTTCCCCCTTTAGTATACCCTTAGTTATTACAGCAGCTTCCGACCATTCATTCCCCAGTTTGATCTTCAGCTTCGCCATAGAGGGTTTTTAAGATTCTCGTAATTTTTGAATTTACTCTCATATTATGTAGCTTATTTCACAATAGATCATAATTAATTGAATCAAACGTTCCTTTGAAGTCAACAAATAAACAGTAAAACTGTGAGACCTCCTAATCTATTATAATATGAAATTAAATGGTCGAATATAGCACATAAATTGTGTCCATGCATCCCTTATTCTTCACTAAGTCGACTTGAGATTTAGGTAAGATGTTAGGAACGAGAGTCCAGCGTTCTAGCCTGCCTCTAAGAATTACTGTAAATAATTTGAGGATTCAATCTACGAGCGCGATTCCTCTGTAATTTGCAGGGTTGCCTTTATCTCTCTACTTGTGCAGGATGATCATCAATACGCAGGATCGAACTTTTGGTAAAACTTCGGTATTGAGCACTCTATTGAGCATACAAGTGAGATAGAGGATCCAGTTGTCCAATAAAACTTTCAAAAATGTATTCTCAAGATGCCGTCACCAGCAGCAGCCTTACCTGGTTTCCATTTCTCAAGGTAAACCCAGACTTTAGGATTTGTCATTTTAGAGTCTAGAAGTGGATCAATATTCCTGGTGAAGTTAAAAGCGAGTGTGACTCTAAGAGGATAACAGTTAAAGAAAAAAACGGTACCATTCGTCATGAGAGATTTTATTGTCGTGCAGAGTATACCCTCTACAACGGAGAATCACTTCGCAGAAGCTTTTTCAGTCTTTTACTTGAGCGAAACTATTTCTTATGAACGTCTGATATATCTTTTTCTTTTTACTGGATACGGTTTTTTATCTTTTTTTTTGCAGTTCACGTAGGACTCACGCCGTTCCATCTTAAAGTTCGATTTTACTAAATTGTCTAGCGAGAAGATGAGCTTTTTTTGTGACAATTGTATTCTGGCTCAAACCATGGTGAGTTTTTGCGGCAACTTCTTATCGATGAAAATGTTTTCACCATATCATGTGATGAGGCCGTTTCTGTGATGGCAATACAGAAATTCTAGTTCAAAACATTTACCGAGTCTTCATAGAAATTAGGAGCTATTTTTCTCGACGACTTCATTTAGATACGAAACTCTTCAGTTTCGTTCGTAGCCCATTTTAGTGTAGATTTTTTATTTTTACTCGTTTTGAAATGGACTATGTTGCCTTTATACAAGTCAATACTGAATGTGACTGGGAAATAGTCTGAAGGGACTATTTCGTTCCCTAAAACGTCCGAAATACGGTTTGCTATGAGGTTTACCCAAACCTGGTCAATCGCGCTACTACCTTGCTTTCCACAAAAGTCAGTCATCCCCGGATAATCATTGTTTGCCCTGCCGTTAACAAATATTAAATTGTTCAGTTCTATAAATTTAAAGAGAGCGCGATCTCTTTCATTAATGGTATAGTCGAGCGACTTTCTGTGGCTATACATTTTGTCCAGATCTCATAGACGTGCATTATAGACACCGTCTATGATAAATAGATGGTTATTATATTATTCTTCCAATTTGTTAACTACTGTCTGGAGAAATTCGAGTGTAACGTCAAAATCAAGCGGTCAATTAAAATAAACCATGCCTACAATGATTTCCAGATGTCTAAATTGCTCTGTGATAAAAATCCATCAGCTCGAGACACTTAGCACAGACATACTGCACGATCCCTTACTAGCTAGTGGCATCAAGCCATCACTGGCACGCCTGAGATTCTTTTGTCTCGTATCCGGGACCTATAGTTACTGGAAGTTGAACCAAACTGGAGCAAGGCCTTCTGGACCCAAAATTGACTATGTCTTGTATACTGCACGATTTAGATTTATCATTTTCAATTTTCCAATTTTCAGCTCAAATTCATATTCATCAATAAAAAAATTGCTGATATCGATTTTTATAGAAATCCGTTAATTTATTAAATTTTCGAAATTTCGATCGCTTTAGTGAATGCGCAATTTAGAATATTGAAATTTTGTTTTCAGAATTTTAATCAACGACTTTGAAAACTATAAAATACAAATGTACAGGGAAACTCATCCACTAGAACGTCTTGCACATTTTTGGTTCACTTTTGTGATTTTCATCTCCATAGTGCAGGGGTTAAAATACTTTGCATGGTAATTAGGGTTAATGAGTCCTGCACAAAAGTAGGATCATAATGGAGGGGGGGAGTATAAATACGGGGTCCACGCACAGTAGCAGTTATCTTAAAAACATCAAGATAACGAACAGACCTGCTAGATAAGAGAGTAGTTCTTTAACTACAGGGGATTTAAGGGGGAATGGAATAGCGTTTTCTATGTGTGAGTGTGTCACACGTACAAGAGTTAGAAGCCAGGAAACTTTGCACCCAAAAATCTCTGTACATAAAGCACGGTCAATAATTTCATTACACAAAATTGAAGCCTTTCGATAATATAACTTTCCCTGCGGAGCCTAATTTTTTAATTATTGCTTAGAAAATATATAAAAAAAATACCTGAATATCGACAGTGACAGCCTACGAATCTGTCATGGCGTCACAACAATATCTTCGCCGTTCTCTATCCAACACTTATCACACTGTTGCATAGAACTACCGATGAAAATCGAAGAAAGGAGAACACAAGGAAAGTTTTACAGGTCTCAACTTTACACCATAGCACTGGGAATTGCTACCATATAATGAATTTCGAAATTTTTGGGTGAGAACAAACGAAGCTGTGAACGCGCCGATTTGCCTCGCCTAAAACTTTAACCCCCTGATACGACGAACGCTAGTAGTAGCACGACTAGTCGCTAGTGGTGCTCATTTTGAATACTGTAGCGAAAATTGTACAGGTAATATTTTCATTTCAACGTAGCAAGCTGTTAAGCATCCCTAGAGCTTGACGTCATAAAAACGTGAAAAAGTATTGTCGCGTGTTTCCACTGCTTGCCACAACGCAGAGCAGCACCGTCAACTCGGAATTCGGCGAGCTGTTCTATTGCCCCTTAAGTCTTAAATATTTTTTACGATCTTCACTACAAAAGGAGATATTTAGAGGTTCGATTTCTGGTGAACCACCCTGTATATCATGTTCTTATAATATCTAGTGACGAAAAAAGTCCTACTTGTCTGCATGCACACAAATTAAGAAAAGAATTTTAATGAAGATGTAAAATGAATGCACTGACTGTATACATTTTGACAAAACTTAGAATACAATTTATCAAAATGTTAGATAGTTTTATTCTGTTTATATAATCTTTGAATTATTTAACTCGCTAGTTCACTGACATTTTAAACTATTTTTATTTCGTCTGTTGAGTTTCACAATTGTCTTTTCAAAATGATGAATATCGGACTTATTAACAGTTGACAAACTCTCTTAATTTCCTTTATTATTAGAGATAATCATAAAATGTAATTTTTTCATTTATGAATAATACTACATATAAATAAAAAAAAACCGTCGGCGGGAAAGTTCAAATATCTTATATCATTCTTTCAAGTAAAAAAAAATACTAGAATATTGTTCTCCATCGTCCAAAACTGTGAATCACGTAATTCCTATACAAAAATACTACCAGATTGTGATTGTTTTGTAAAATGTTCAAATCGGGTATCCCGAACAGATATATTTTACATATTCACATGTGCCTGTATGTGCTAAATGAATTTTGTAAAATATTTTGAATTCTAAGCACATTTAATTTACTTTTGAATGCTAATTAAAGAAATAAAATATTTAATATTGTACAGATTTTATGTGTCATACTGTCATGTTACCTGTTGATACTCATTGCAATTGTAGCTTATCCTGTCTACACAGTAAGGTTCGAGAACAACACAATGTACACAACAGGAATGGTAACAATGCCTCAGTCAATTCGACCAGTGGCAGAGCCAAAAAATCCGGCTCCAGGAATTTGTCTGCCTGTCATCGTCAACTTCTGTCAATATCACAAGGTAAGATTAATCAATTATAAGATAAGTGCATGATTTCGACATTATAGATTTATTATATATTGCCCATTCAATTCCATCGTTTCGTTGTTTGATCGTTTTTCTTCAATTATTGTCAACGTTGCCCATCCGTATAGATATGTACTTATACCGAATGTACCTTTGTCTTGCTTTCCAAATCTTATGGCAATTATGAATACCACCACATAGGATACGGTAAATGATTACGCAAATACTTAGAATAATCAACGCCAGACTTGAGGATAAATATCTAATCATTATTCGTTATTAGTACGATTTTACTAATGAGCTATACTCAATATTCTAAATTAATCACTATATCGAATGTTCTTATAAAGATATTGCTGATAAGTTTACAAGGTATACTCTATAAAGCTGCATCTCAGATAAGTTGTTCATTTTAGTTTTTATGAAAAAATTTTTCAAGTGAAATATTTTTTGTTCGATGGGGTACATCGAACAGTGAAAATTAGTTTTGGATTTAAAATGGAAAGTTTTCTTGGGTTTATCTTCTGGCTGTTGGTTTCAACATAATCATTAATACCATGCGACAGGATATACATTTCTCGTTTTTTTTTGTTTTCAATTAACTTATTGAGAGATTAAAGATGGTGTTTGGAGTTTGAATAATTTAAATTAAAACAGAATTAGAACATTGAATTTGTCTATTAATTCTCGGTTTTTCAAATTATAATATTTAGAAATAATTGAATTGTAAATCACATACATTTTTACAATATTTAGGCATTTTCTGGTCAATCTTGCAAAATTGGTGTAGAATATTCAACAGAATCCTCTTCACAGTGTATGAAATATTGAGTAATTCGAACAATGTTTTGCGCATTCTGATTTTACAATTTTTCCCCTGAAGTTCAATCAGTGAGATAAGTGAGCAAGTCCTATACCGAAATTGTGTAATGGTGTGATGGGTTGGTATATGGCTTGGTTAGAAGAAGAATACGTCAGAACTCAAAGACTGAGATGGGTTAAAATAACTTGGAACACCAATGCTGTGATGGATTGTGTCAATATTTCAAAAAGTTGTAGGAGGGAGGGAGAACCGCTTGATAGAGTGTAGGGAAGAAGTTGAAGTCTCTTCTAATAAATACAGTTTTTGGGAAATATAATGATAGATTTTGGGATCATTAATTATTTGGTTTTGGGGCAAAACTGTCGTGAGATTTTTTGTGGGATCTTTTGGTCTGATATGAGTTGATCTAGATAGTTGCTAAATTGATATAGCTGACATAATGCGACTGAAATAAGATATATATAAGTGTGCAAATGAATGGCATCCTGGAAAGAATAGATAAAAACAAATATATAAAATTTTAGACCGATCCGATTTTATTTAGTAGAAAAAACTAACAAATGTATAAATGAATAAAATTTAAATAATACAAAGACAGATCAAGATGCCATAGACCGTAACAAAAAAAAGTTCCCACTACAGAAATAAATACAAATTTATAAAATAATACAATCTAACGCTACACGAATCGCTCAATAACCCATCGGGCTCCACGGGATAGCTTTATATTTGACTATTTTGTGACGGGCATCAAAATGCCACGTCACAATACATGTATATATTATATATTATAAAAAATATATATAGAATCTCTATAGAAATATACGGGAATGTTTTATTTAATACTAGTTGTCGGTGGTTCCACGCAGCGTCCATGGCGTTGCTCAACGTCGGTTTACTTGGAAATTATTTTTTCCTCGTTCCGTATCTGCACAAAATTTAATTATTAATATGGAAAATAAAAGCGGTCGTCTCAGTGATATTACTTAAGGATTTCATTAACCGTTGTATGCGGTCTATCTTCATAATGTAGTCTACCATATTTTTTATACCCAAAAATAGTCTGTGTTTAAACTAACACACGCGTGCACATGCACGTACACACGTTAGCACAAGCTCACATAAACACAGATACGGTAATGTATATACACAAATAACATCCAAAAAATGCATAAACGAAGAGCGTAGTTATTTTGTGCTTGCAATTCCATTTTTTTTCTTTTAAGAAAAACTAAACTTTGGGATATCTAGCATTGGAGTTTCAAGCTTTCTTAACCTAACGTAGCCATTAAGAAGTCTATCACAGTAGAATTTTGTTAATTCTTCTAATGCGGAGCCATGATAGGTTAATTATTGTCTATTTTAGGTTAAAGGGGGAATGGAACAACGTTTTCTATGCTCAGTGCATCACACATACGAGAGCTCGTAGCAAGGAAACTTTGGACTAAAAAATCTTTGCACAAAAAGCACGGTCAATAATTTTATTACACAAAATTGAAGCTTTCCCATAATATAACTTTCCTTGCCGAGCTCAATTTTTAAATTATTGCTTAG
>JARPRG010000494.1:0-12773 GCA_031001745.1 Hartigia nigra | reverse complement strand
TCAAACAGATTCTGCGTACTTTTTACACCACTGCTAGCTACTGATTACCTGCTGGACAAAGCGTATCGTCAAGAGGAAGATTCGAGCTTTCCTTATATAGTGGAGAAAGATTAATATTATGCGAAGTTTCTAAATTATACGAAAAAAAAGTTGATAAGGTCCCCTGGATCCCGTATATAATTGTACGATTAAACATAATATTAGAGCTGACATCAAGGGAAAATTAATATCCTACTATAAAATGACCTTGAAGAAACCGTGAAACTGAAGGTTCACATTGGAAAAAATCAAATACATGGATTTCTCGTATGTATACTCTATTACGTATTATTACGTTTAATGTCATGAACATTTATAATATATACTGTAACAATTTTACTATATGATGTAACAAAAAATATTTCACTTGAAACATATTTTCATAAAATCAAGAATGAATTAGTTATTTCAGATATTAATTTATAGTGATACTCTGTGAAGTCCTTAAGCTTTAATAATTAGGGAGTCATAAATGATGCCTACTAATACAAGTCTTATGTCTCATGATCATAATATCCATATTTCACGGTAATAATTTGTTTCTCCTTTTTTGTCCCGCCCAAAGCAAAAGATCTTTTTTATGACGGCTATTTTTTAACGATCAAACATTTTCCGTACTTAATCAATTCTATGTGAATACATTAATTTTTGAATATCTATTTTGCATCATAATAATGGTAATCTATACATTATTTGCATTAACAAATAATTTCACAATACTTAATGTTACTGTTTTTTTAGCTATCATGTATCTATTATACGTGGTAAAATTAGTTTATTCGTTTTTTCACCTTAAATACATTTTATACTGCACGAAGAATGAATTATTTAAAGTAGGGTAAAAGAAATATGTGCACGTAATATTGTATCTGCTCGCGAAGCTTGAAAGCTCATTAGGAGTGTTAAATCCTTTTAATGACCTAAAGAAGTTTTTCATCATTAGAAGGCTTCCGAAAATCTTATCGAGATAATTAGCCTTTTTAAGTCACTCATTTACTTATTTACGTTCATAAAATAAAGCATCTTTATGAGGCAACATTTTCTTCATGCAAACAGCTATTATATTTTACTGTTTAATATTTGTAGTATTAAGTTTTCCATTTTTAAACTATATTTTGTAGTCATATGGAGATAAAGAAACATTTTTTCACGGGTGAAACTATGGATCAAATATGACTCGAGTAACGTTAGAGGGTTAATATATAGATTGTTACAAAATAAGCGGACTCGCGGGATATGACAGTATTTACGAGAAAAGTAGATGACGGAAATAAGTTTCGTTCTTCTTTAAAGCAGACAGTTTTTAAGAAGGAGCCGGTCGAAATTCACAAATTAGAGCAAAGCACCAAAAGAAATGGTAGGCATAAGGGAACTGAGTTTTCTTAATTGGTTTTGTTTCTCGACTTCACTGAAAAAGTGAAGTCATCTGCAAAAGCTTACTAGATTGTACACGGAGCAAAATACCAATTCTCGAAAAGTAAAATCAAAGTTAAAAAAAATTGCGAAATCCCACCGACATAATGCCGTTTCAGGTATACGGGTTACGACATGACGTTGCACAAGAGTTATGTAAACTTTATTCGAAAGCGTCGATCAGAAAAATTACACGTCCGAGAATCATCGTGTGTGTAGCTTTTGTAAGTTATTGCGAATCATCAGTTATGAATTAGAAGTGAATCGTTCACTAATGTCAGAAGAATTAGCCTAAGATCTTTCGCAGATCTATCAATGATTTCCTTTTGTGAACAGATATACGTCATAGTAATTATATAATTATATAAACAAGAAAAGAGAATATATTGATAATACAGATATAAATACTATTTCGCCATCTACATTAAATTACGCACTATATTCCGACAAAAATAAACAAATTAACGATGAAGATAATTCAGGCCTTGTTTTTTTACTCTTCCATACCGTGTCAATTATCCAAATATCTTGCAAAAATATCCGATAATGTCCGATACGTTCTTGTGACTGGATAATCAACCAATATCAACCAAAATTTTTGTTGCTTCAGTAATTTAATGAATTTTTTAACAAATGTATGTTCAGACAAATGTCTTCGAAAAGAATATGCACGTGCAGGGCATGTAACGTGTAGGATGGTAATGTGTAAGATATGTGCCTTTTCGACGACTTCTCTAAATTTTAAGGAATTTAAATTTGCTTGATATTTTTTTTTAAATTAACATGTAACAGTAAAGTGATATTGGATACGTCTGCAATAGATCTCGCTGGCCCAGCTTGAATGTAAGAGTGATTCTCCTAAGTCTCGCGGAGACCAATCTCCCGATACTTTCATCTAGACCAGATATAAACCACATATTTTTACTCGGGTTTTTGCATATTTGTCTATCGTCCATCATTTTCATTACGTAATCACTTCGTGTTTGGCGTATACTCATTGCTTCAAGTTACTTTCTATATTTTCTTTTGCAGAATATATTCATAATAACGCAGGGAAACTAAATTGGCCATATCAAGACAGCAAGTTCAATGTTTAAGATCAAAAGTAAACTTAATGAGAAATCAAACACAATAAAATATAGATAAACAAGTATTCTAATAACTGGTATTATAGATTGAATTTACTTATTTCAAGTCACATTAAATGTAACTCTATTAAACAAACAACAGACTTGTTCATCAATTTTTTATGAATATATGTAATTTACGCGTAAATCACATATGCTTTTGTATATAATCCATATACATGTTATTTATAATTTAAATACCAATCACATACAAATTATACATAAGTTAGGAGTTAAGAGTTCTTTTAGAATCAAAATAAACAGTTACAACAGTTTGGAATAAAATACAAAACGAATATAGTTTCGTGGTAATGTTCCTAAAAAAAAAACTTGTGCTTCAATTACCTGAAACGGAATACAATTAGTACTAATGTTTCAAATAGCCTAGTGGTCAAGGAGATCGATTGCTAATCCAAGGGCTTGTTCTTTTCCTTTTAGTTACTAATGTGTCAACTTTTTGCCATTGGGTTTTTTTTATTAAGATTAAATTATTAAGAGTTTAGGAATCTTCTCGACAAGCACTTTCATTTGATACTCTACGCAATAGTTTGTACAGATTTTTAGTTAACTTTTTCCTTTTAACAATATGGCATCTAGCGTCCGCCATATTGATTTCTACGTGATGTCATATACCCAATGTCATTCCCGGGATCACGGCAAATCTTTTGACACTTCATTCATCAAAATCCATCAAGCCATTTACATTCTATATAGGAATAAAGAATTTCACATAGATATTATAACGTGACGTTATAGGCTGGAGAGGTGCTCCCTCTAGGAATGACCGAAAAGTGTATAAACAGAACTTATCAGGACGGATAGTGGGCTCGGTGACACAGTGGTTAGCGCCCTGACTTGGCAGTACGGAGGTATCAGGTTCGATTCCCGATCACAGAACTCTTAATTTTTCGGAAATTCCTAGCGCTCTCTGGCGATCCGATTAAAAATTAATTATAACGGGTAACTCGTTATAATACATATGTATATATGCGTGCAAAACATTACTTTCCTTTGGCGCAGCCGCAAATGCGTTCATTGAGAAAAGTTTTTAAGTTGAACATTTATAATTCACAATAGCGCTCATAAATGGACGTTTGTATTCTATAACGTTTAGCTTACCATTCCAGATATCAACTGAACCAAGTGGCATATTTATAGAAGTCTAAGATATGCTTTACTGGCCAGTGTTCTAATTGAACTGGAAAAGAAACTGACTAGCGCTTTACCACCGCTCTGCTTCAATTCTTACACGGAATGCGTTTAAATCAAGTGACATTATATTTATGGGATTTCACAATTTTTTTTTCATATATTGATATAATTCGTATTTCCCTTTTATTCCTATAAAAGCCATACTCAAACGTTGTTTGAAACAATTTTCATTTTGTTATAATGATTTCTATTTTAATTTACAATTCTTCTTTTTTTATTTCAATTTTTTATAATTAGTAATCCATATTGAGTAGTTTATTCAAAATCGACGAAGGAAAAATTGGCTAATAGATAAATTACATAAATTAAAGCGTAATATAATTGTATTTAATTTTAATGCTGTTATAGATTGTCATTTCTTCCTCTAACTGTTTATATGTCATGCTCTATGATTTTTAACTTTATTTTCAAGAATAGTATTGAATTTTTATATTTAACACATCACTGTACCGAGAAACATCAGCCTGTATGGAAAAATATAATACGGAACTCACTACACTGTAAGTAATTGCATACTATATGGGCTTTTTTCTATAAAATATTATTTTTGTAAATATTATGTTCAATGATAGATATTTATAAAATTGAATGTTGGAACTATATAATTTTTTAAATATATTCTGAATTCTTATAAATCATTCTAAGTATATTATATCGTATAGTCAAAGAACACCCAACTGTACAAAAATAGGAAAAAGGAAAAACAAAAGGTATCAAGAAATTCGGTTATAATGTAACAAAATAAAAATAGTTGGTAGATGTATACGTACCAAACGTACATACCATACGTACCGGTCTGTACCAAAAGTTTCCGAACTCTTTTTTTATAGACGGTATTAAAAACAATTTTGTTCAACGTTTTCGTATGTTTGACTAGTCAACGATGGCCAACAAATACGATTCTGTGCCGTTCAAAGAGCAATCAGATTCTATGCCCGGAGCCGAGTGTTAGCTCTTAAGGACCCAATTCGATTTTTTCAAGCAGAAGCTCCTATTTCTCATTACATGTACTACATGTTTAAAACAGTTGTTTGATTTTCAATACGTATTTTTGAGTTTGAGCGCGGAACCCATTTTGAGTCCCGCAGGACCCACAATGATTCTTAACCCTCCGGCGAACGCAAACGTGTATTTTGTACACAGCGGTTTGTTTTTGGTTGAGTAAACCGTTCTATCGTTAAGGAACCGAATCGTCTTTTGTATTCCTTTATTGCATGGTTTTCGTTGAGATAGCATACAATTTATTTTAAAATTCAGTTCCTAACTGTGACTGGACGAGTTCGAAGGAGTGAACTGGAAGTGTTTTCAACGTGTTGTGAAACGTACCCGGCTATTATATCGAAGTAAATGTATCTGTTTGTTTATTTTACTTGGCTTTTAGATTGTATTTCCACTTATATTTCTTTCAATGAATGATATACATATATTCTAAAATATAATATTATATAAATAAGTAAATAATTTATCATTATTTAACACCTGAACCGATTTTTTCCCACTAATAATTCGTTGTGTGCAAAGTATACTACGGGCCTGCTCGTTACGTTGAAAAAGCGCGCCCACCGGAGAGTTAAAATGGATACTCTTATCTTTGTTGTTGCGAATAGCTGTTTAGGTTAGCGTAGCATCCCTATCATCCTTAGATCTTGGCTTCATTCGCTGAATTATTCCCCATATTCTTTATTAAAAATAATTTGATTGAGTCGCGTAGGGTCCAGAATTGGCTCGTAGCGTGAAGTGCATGTTGGCCTAGAATCGAATACACAAACTCGGAAGAGAAATGCGACCTAAACAGCAATTTACATCAAGAAAGATTTGAGTATCCATTTAAAGAACCAGTGTGGGTCTTGCAGGGCTCAAATTGGAAACAACAAAATTTTCCTAAATATGAACTTGCAGGGAGAAATAGGAGTTCCTGCTTGAAAAAATCAAATTGGGTTTTATAGGGCCCAAACCCAGAAATAAACATTCAGAGTCAAAAAGCTGCTCTATTTTTTTACATGAGCAGTTAACAGCTTTATCAGAAAAATATCCTACTGGAACTTCAGACCTTGAGTGCTTTCTGGATAATCTGATTAAAAATAACGTCTTAAATTGACCATTCCTATAACAAGATTAGAGTGAATCTCAAATAATTTCCGGATATGCATTTCATCAAAAACGAAATTGTACAAAATTTAGTTTTAAGAGGATCTTGTTCACATATCATCTTACAATAGATTTTCGATTCTGGCAACAGGTCGAAACTGTAATGGGGAGAATCGAGGCAGTGCACGCTCCGCTCCTATGTAAGCTACGCAATTTCTCTCGCGCTCGACAGAGTCGTAACAAACAGCATGAATTCTTGTATCCATACCAAGAACACTAACAAAGCCTTAGATGTAATGCTGCTGAAGCAACTCTCCCACCACGAATAACAGAGTCGACTGGTAGATTTGGAGGGGAGCATGGCGAGAATCGAAGCGGCCAGAATCGAAGCGGCCAGAATCGAGAATCTACTGTAATAGTTTCTAAGGTAGGCACAGAGAATCCTGGTGAGCTATCTGCACATTAATACTACTTGCTAATTGTTTTGACGTGAGGCAAACAATTATTTAATTGTTCACGTAACAGTATGCCTTTTTTAATAAAACTTTTTAGTTTAGATTCATACTTGTAAGTACTTAATATTCCTCTTATTGTAAGATTCACTAAAGACTGAAGCAGAAGAAGAATTATATAATTTTTAATTATTTTTTGTACTGCATTTTTTCACAGCACAAATTTCATACAAATGTTTTCTTATATGTATTGCGACGGATGTAACAATTAATAGACGGAATTTCGTTAGCGGATTGTCATGGGGAAGCGCACTCGCGAGAGAGAGCCCTAAGTCTAGATAATTTTGTGGCGGGATTCCAAGAATCATGTCACAGTATATTCTGTAGTATACTAGTTCGGGTTCAACAATCACTTTATTTATTTGTTTTTGTCGTTCTTATACTATTTCGTCTTGACGCCTACTGACTTACTATTCGTCCGTCACCCACTCATATATGCATGCATACTAACGTACACATACACTTCGCGTGAACCAGATTGTGATTTTCGGGATCTTACAATTCAATATGTTGAAAATTAACATTTCTAACTATTAATTAATCCTTTGACTCGTTACTTAGACTTGAAATTGCCTCGTCGAAAACCTTTTTTTTTGTGCCGTAAAAGATATGCCGGAAAAATTAAAAGCTTCGAGACTAGAAATTAATCTAGAGTTCTTATCTGGACCATACCAGGCTTCTATAAATTGGAGATTAGACCTTTATAACAGAACCCGATCGGAACTTAAATATACATGTAACACGATTGCGTGACAAGGACCTGATCGGGCAAACATGATCAGAACGTCGTGAGCTAATTCAGTCAAATCTTTATGAGGTTAGCAGATCAAGTCCTGTAGGAAAATTTACTAGATTGTTAATATTTATTAAAAAGCATAAAAAATGCATCAAATTTACGTAGATGTTCAATAAAAAGAAATAAAAAAAAACAAATTTAAAAAATACTATCTATATATAGTACTACGATAACGGGACTCGAATCCCACTGATTTACCAGCCCAATTTCTAAACGTTACTTCGGTTAAGAGTTATGATCATCAATATTTGTATAGATGAAAACAGTAGACTTCGTTGAATTTCTCAAAAGAAATTATCCAATTAATATCCGAATATATTAAATCTTAAGGAAATTTCAAATCTTGTAATAAAATATTTTCCATTAAGAATGGCATCTACGGAGAACATAGTCGATTTGGAAGACATTTGAAATTTGTTAATATAAATTAGAAGCTAATTCGAAATACGTGTTTAACCCTAGTAATTACGATCTATGAATCTATAAGCTTTGTTAAATAATAACAAAAATTCTTTGAATCCAAATTGGCCTAGTTTTCCCCAATCCTCTTAATAAATTGTATTTTAAGTTTATCTAGAGTGGGTTTACAATTTTCCTATCTGTTATCTATTAGCACTTTCCCGAAATCGAGAGGACCTGTTCCTTTACCAGTCTCGTGGGTTGACTAGCCGGATTGTGGAGAACATAGGATCATTATTATGGCACCTCCACGGTCCCTGGCGCTCATCTTCGTGTGTCCCGTTTATATTTTACTATGCAATATCATTTTTTGTCTAAATTCACAATTCTAGTATACCGAAACCACGAGGATTCCTATTCGATATGATTAGAGATCTCAATAATTAATTTATTTAAAGAAAATTACGCATCGCACTACTTACGCAGTACCAAAGAAAAGGAATTAGGTTAAATTCAAGACTAAATATTTGTTAGGCGTATACTTAAAAAATTCTTAAAGATTTCGTCTGTGTTTACAGTCGTTAATGATTACTGGAGTTTGCTATGTCCGTAAGAAGGAAGAAAACGAGGCGCGATGAATTTTCATGAAACAACGATAAACACGTTTATGCTTTATCTCGTAACAGTTTAATGTAAAATACTTGTATATTCGATGGATCGCATGCTTATTACAGATTCCCTATAATTTTACGGTCTTTCCAAACTATATGGGAAATTTTGGCCAACGTGACGCTCAGCACGAGTTGGAGCTTTACGATGCAATTGTGGACGTCAGGTGTTACGAGTTGGCAGCCCTATTTCTCTGTAGCGTTTTCGTTCCGAAATGTGGTTCGAGAGGACAAGTGGTTCGACCCTGTAGCAGCTTATGCCGCCGTACGTACATCAGTCAATAAAAATAAAAAGAAGAAAACAGAACAAAAACTGTTGGAAGCTGCATTTCTATAATCTATCAAATTAATCGTAAATCTGTTGTACAGAAACAAAGAGGCGTTGCGGATTCTTCTTGGAGGTTTTCGGCTTGACACTTCCAGACTACTTGCATTGCGATCTGTTTCCAGAAAGTACTAACACAGATGAATGCGTTGGTCACTATGAGGTCATTGAGGCTGCCAAACGAGCGGAAAAACCTGGTACGTAACAAATATTTACACTTCTTTTTTCAAAATTTTACGGATAAATTCTATTTTCGCTCATCGTCTTTCATCACAAGTTATAGCATGTCATTAATAATCCAAAACTTTCTAATTAATATTCTTTCCGTCACTTTTTTATTATCCGATTCTCTTTTTCTCTGTTTTAATATAATGGATGTACTAATAAGTTCCGTTGTGTAAAATAGTATGTTGAATTCGCGACAGTTTAATTATATGTGGCACAATGTGTTACTATTAATATTAGAAATTATTGTTGCATCTTATTATATTTTTATTCCTTCTCTCTGTTATAGGATGTACCATAATCATTTGTGAAGTTCTCTAATGTTTTTACTAGCCCCTACTAGAAATTTCCCTCTGTTAGTATTTGACGAGAGTCTGGCAAGTTTTTCGAAATGTTGGAGCATGTATAAGTGAATGTAGAAAGACCGTGTCCCTTGCCTTTATTTTTCAGAAGCACAATTTATATGCAAAAGAAGAATACAGCATCAATGTAGTATTACAAGATTTATCGATTGTTGTTCATAGATCTTCAGATTCTTGCTAGACTCTCGCCAGCGATTTTCTGTGGGACTTTCCAATACATTTGCCCTGGTTTCCCATTAAGTTTTTATCATTTCTGCGAATAATATAATTGTGTCCTAATCAATAAACTCCTTTACCGATTACGTGATTTATCCAAACAGCGGTTATCTAATATTGTCTGTATTATATTGTAATGACGGATCTTAATCCGTGCTAACAAATAATGGCACCCTGTATTCTGAAAACTAAATCACAGAACTGAGTGCCAGGTATAAGGAATCTTATACGGTTCACGTCTCCAAATGACACCCTGGCTAACTCTTCGGTGGGTTGTTCATTTTGGGAGACAAACTGTAAATAACAAAATAAAAGAAAGCCAAAGGATCTAGAAATTAATAAAGGGGTAAGATTTCTGGTAAATATACGGAAACCACAAAGCGAGCCCGATTTATTAAACAAGGAATAATTCAAAAACAAAATATATGATGGAACACACGGTTCCTTAACACTTTCAAAGAATACAAAGAATTCATAAAGATCGCTAATGCGGGAACAACGGTTCTTGAACACCACGAATAACTTGAAATGAATACAATCGAAATAAACTAGAGATAACGGTCCCTTGACGCAATAATAAAAGTAACCCGGACGGTTCCGGTAAAACCAAAACATCCAACCTTACTCTGGTCGGCGAACGCCATATACGCGCGCACAATACCATATACTAACCTTGAATCCACGCGAATTCCTCGGATCCGTAAAATAAAACAGTAAGACGCGCAATCACTTATTCTGTGGCTAATTGTAAGACTTCGTGCACGCGAGTCAGTTGCCGAGAACAATTTCCCTCCAACACTTTCGAAAAATAAATCCGCAGTGTCCCTCTCGCCCTCATGTGCGTATTCGTTCTTGAGCTCAGGGATACCGTTTTTACGCAATCCTTATTTTACCCACTACGCGACCGAAATGATTACGCGCGGCATGGACTGATAAGGCATAACGTGCATATGAAAATTGACACGCTTAATTTTATTTAAAATACCCTAAACGCAAAATAAACTAACGATGCGAGATAACGGATCCTCGAGATCGTCACCGCTTTGGCCAGCATCGGATCCAACTGATCGTGCCCGTGGAAGGCGACACGTGCTACCTGAATCCACAATCCAGTAGACAAATCTACAGTCCCGAATATCTCGACCGTTTTCAAAAGTCTCTTAACTCGGTAGCGTCACTCCCCCATCTGAGCACCTAATCCATTCTTTGCCCTCTCTATTTCATGCACACCCACTATACTTTCGTACTTTTCGCACTCTAATCGATCAACCCTCGTACTCAAAATAACGGCTATACCGCAAGTGACTCCATCTCGGTACTCGATCAGCAGCGTGTCCTCTGTACGTGGAGTAACACTACCCCTTCGGCCAACCAGAATCCTCAGGCTTTCTTCTTAGCACGCTGCGGCCTTGACGGTCCTTCCTTCTCCAGGCAGCGCTCCTGCAGGCCCGTAACTGTTGTTGTCGGGGCCCTTTTCTAGTCAGGACCGATGACAGTGTCCTTCGGGCCCGTAGCTTCTATAACTTTTCTCGATTCCTTTCGGAATCTCCTCGCACATGAAAAATAAAATATAACATATTCCCAAAAGGAGTTAATAACAATTCCTAAACGCCAAATCAGTCCATGTTCGCAAACGCAACTGCAACGATGCCTTTCGGGCCTTGCGATGTAGCCTCTATTTGACCACAAAATGCCACGTCACAATACATAGTTTTAAAACTTGTTATGAATAATCACTAGAAATCTTCATTTGGTTCATAGATTTGAAGAGTTACATACTGGTGTAGGTCTATGAACTGAAAGTAGATAGACAAGGCTGGTTCTGGACTAAGTTTCTGCAATCGACATGTAGTATGTATTATACTGTGGTATGGAATAATGGACAGGCGATGTTAATGATGATAAGCGAATGCAAGAACTTTCTTGATAAAATAAACTAGATGTACTCTATTTGTTCCTTCACCAAATTTCGTACTACACATCTTTCTTGTGCGATGGTCAGGTCAACTCTGCCCTTTTTTCTTCTTTATAAACAGTCCCAGAGTAACCACTCATGATCTTCGACATCTGCTTTCTGTCCACTCCGTATTCTTTCAAGCACTCATATTCACACTCTTAATTTTAACGGTCACACCGGCACCATATTCTTACCCTTGTTAGCCTGGTCCTTAATATTAACGTAAACTAAACCTCTAAGTTATTGCGCGATACTACAGACATTTACTGACATTCGAGAGCCTTCAAAGGGTCGTGTCCGTTCTCGGTCGAGTCGTGGACCTCCTTAATTTGAAGGTGTGACGTCATCAGTATCCTCGATTCCAAGAATTGAAGGTCGATTCTAAGATTTTTTCGTCAGATTTCAGGAATTTTACCCCCGATTCTGGAAATCGCGTGCGATCGAGAAGCTTCTTGAATCTTTCACAACCTTCCAGCACCTTCGAAGGTTCTCGTACGTGTTAAGTCGTGGAGGATAGCTTCCAAAGCCGGCGATTCTCTCGCATGACGTTTGACACTAGTTCTCTTTCCCTCAAACCCCGGAGAATGTTTTAGAATCATCGATGATTTACTCACCCTTTCCTTATATACATACAGGGTCTTGCAAAAGTCTGCGTACAGCACGTAACATTTTAAATAACCGTTTATATATTCTTAAAGAAATCAAAATATAGTACATACCTTTAAGACATAAATAAACTTCATTCTGTCTACTAAACAATGAACACACCACAGCACATATTTCTTTTTGATTACAGAAAATAGAAAAAAAAAAGTACCAAAGGTCTTAAAATCCACTTCCGAAAATCTGCGTACAGCTGACACTTCGATTATTTATACACGGTATCAATATTTGATTGGCCATCCTTTGGCATTAATTACGGCTTTAAGTCTTCGAGGTTTGGATTCTACTAATTTTCGAGTAAACTCAGGGCTAATATTTCTTCATTCTTGGTGCAATAATTCTTTTAACTGGGCCTTGCTACTAATATGATGTTTTTTAAATTTATTTTCAAGTTCTGTCCACAAATTTTCGATCGGATTGAGATCAGGAGATTGTGGTGGAGTTTGTAGAATATGAGGGATGTTATAGATTATGCATTGTCGTACTAAATAAGCTATACGTTCTTGTATGTTTAGGATCGTTGTCATGTTGAAAGTAAAAAATTCTCACCGGGACCAAGTTTGTCTGCATTCTTTTTTACGTTTTCTTTCAGAATATTCAAATAAATCATTTTATCCATTATATTATCGAATATTTTCAAATTTCCAGGGCCAGCTATAGCCATACAGTCTCATACTGAAACTCCACCACCTCCATATTTTACAGTGGCTTGTAAATTCTTCGGTAACAGTTCTTCTCCGGTCTTTCGCCACACTAATTTTTTTAAGCTAA
>JARPRG010000493.1:212204-229815 GCA_031001745.1 Hartigia nigra | reverse complement strand
TATATATATATATATTCTCGACGATCAACAATATCTTATTCTGACTTATATATTGACGCCACTTCCCGATACATATGTATGTGTATATTTATATCTAGACTTTTGGAAGGCAGCAGGTTTGTGAGAGTCTACTAATTGAAGCTACCAAATGTACTACGTAAGTAATTTCGTGGCAGGCGTGTACGGTTAAAAAGTTCTTTCAAGATAAAGACGCATATCACAATGTTTAAATGTAGATATCCGTAGGCACGATATATCTATATTTCATTCAGCGACCTTGCGTCGACGAGGCTTCCTTGACACGCACAATTTCCAGAGATGATTCCGTCGAGGATTTTTTGATAACCAAGCACTTCCCTCGCTACTGTGGTAGACCTACGTGTACTACGCCGTTACGTGTCCTTGTTGGAGTCATCGCCGAAGCCAAGTTTCGACCAATCTTCACGGGCCATCAGATTGTGGTCCATCCGACAGGAGAGATAATCCTTGGCTGCATCTCTGCACATAGCAGCATCGTTCTTGTTGTCTTGCATGCAACGCATGTAATTAATCATCACCCGTTTACACTGGCCCTCGTGATCCAAGGGGAAACTGCCCTTCTCGGGAGGGACCGGCTTGAACAACTTCTGCCCGAACGTAAACGAAGACATCACCGCTCTTCTTTAACTTAGACATGTAGAAAAGGGTACAAAATTATCTGGAAATTGTCCGACTATCTATGATCTTCCGACGACCATGAAGAATCATGGATTAGATTACCACACTGACCACACTACCCACCAGGCAGCAGCCACCACCACAGCACCACTTCCACTTTAGCAGGAAGATTCTGAGATATTCGGAGGGAGCCTCTACGCATGCGTTACGTCATTGCTTAATCCCTTCTAAACCCCGTACACTTCCTCAATCTTCATTTCCATAGAAGTAGAAAAATTCCGCTTTCCATGAGATTCAGCTCGATCATGGACTTTTATTTTAGCGACAATTTTTAGCCATTCCTTTCGTTTGTCTTCTTTAGTCCCAGATAACAGTGGCTTAGTTTCCACCGTGCAGAGTTTAAGCAGAGTTAAGCATCCACATTGGTCAATTCTATTGAACTCCTATGCGCCATTGGTTAACTCTGTTTAAACTTTGCAACGACTAACACTTATTCACTTTATGTATTATCACTAAAATGGAAGTTCGTAATGTGAAGCTCCTAGTTGCCTACTTTTCCAAAAATATTGACATTCTTTAAGTAGACGTCAATTGCGAGAATGGCAAATTGACGATTGGTTAATCGCTCTTTCGAATTAGTTCGCTCGGAAGAGACATCCTTATGGGTTATTTTCATATTGGTAAAATACGTTACTGGAGTATTACGGTTTTACTAAAGTGTGCCAGTTCAGGATCAGTAGCTTCTCGATAGGAATTAATGACTGAAAATAAAAAATGGCAGCGAGCACAGAATACGCGGATGAACGGGGTCACGAAGGACCTATTCGATGTATATTTTTTTCCGAGTTTCATCATATCGCTGGACCGAAAATTACTTGTCAGGTCTGTTGGATAATTTGAGGTTAAGAATATCAGCTGACATCTGTCAAAGCTCAAACTGATGTTTATTCTCATTCCAGGTACCGGATAATTTTGTTTCGAAGGACATATTTGATAACGTTAGTGTATATATCATTCCCAAAGCACAACTTCAAAGGAGTACGATCACTGTGTATGTACATTAGAAATTGTCTAAAAATTACTGCGTGCCATTGGTACATGCCTAAGGATAACTTTTACAATATCTTTTCGCAGGACGCTGAAGGACTTTAAAATTTTAGGGTTTCCCGTAAGAATAGATAACAAAAAATATGCAAGAAATGCCTTTTATTTCAATCTCTGCTTTGTATGCGATGCAGAGGCACGAACCGTTCACTATGAACCAGTAGTCAAGAAAATGTCTGAATTCTTGGTAAAATGTTCACTTACTTTGATACAAGCCTCATGTATATTTTTAATTATTATGCTGCAAATATGTTACTTTACTTTAATAGATGGCACTGGAAATAGAGAATTGCTTTTTATCAACATCAGGAGATAAAACAAGACTCGCTCAGATGTTAAAGCATGTCATGCAGGATTTAAACATACACAAAATGTGTACATTGACAGGTACAAGACGAGTGAAAAGATTTTTACCAAAGCAGAAATACTAAATTAATCTATCTTATATTGATTTTTTTGCAGAAGGTACAATGACATCGCACTTGAAGGTTGTAAGGCAAGCTCCAGAACCAAAACCAGTTTTGGATCATCAAGTTCCAATATTTTTGGAAGGACGCGAAGCATTTCAAAGTGATCAGTGGGACTTGACAACTCAGCAAGTCTTGCCATATATAGATGGTTTTAATCATGTGGCACGTATCGCAGCAGAGGCTGATGTGGAAAACAACTTAGTCAAAAGCTGTGTACAAAATCTTGTGTATGTTACTGACAATAGATATCCGATCAAAGCGGCAGACGACAAAGCGTTACTTTTATATTATTTATAGATACTATGGTGTGGTTACCCTTATCCCTATATTTCAATACAGTAACGTATATGCTACCACGCCAAAACTAAAAAAGCTGGCCGAAGATCTTCAATTACAAGAAAAATGCATAGCTTACGCGTCCAAATTCTGTGAGTATTACAAACTTTAAAAAACATTGTTCACCTAAATTTCCTATTTCTATTTTCTCTTTCTTTCACCTCGCAGCAAGACAGCCAGCTTATCTCAGGGATATATATCGCATGTACGCCAGTATGACACATGACAGTAGTATGCGTGATCTCTGTCAAAGGCTCAATCCTCAAAATTTGCGAATTAATGAAAGAAGATTAGTACAGTTTGGCCTAATAGAAGGTCTCATACGTAGAGTTTACAAGGTACGTGTTTCATCTTTGGGCTCACAGACTGGGATAACGCTCAATCGTAATTTCAATTTGACGACATTAGTTTTTCTTCTTTCCTGCTGCTGACAGTATCCGATACACATACCAAGTAGTTCCAGCGAAGAGGGCCGTACCAATCCAATCTACAAATACTTCACGGGCGCCTTCAATTTCGATGAAATTTGCTGCAGTATTGGCCAATCGGTAGCACAGATCGAGGAAATAGTCGAACGTGATCCGAATATTGTTATGTTATGGAAGTGAAAAATAAGCATTCTTACAATTCTTACACCTAGAGAAAGGAGAGAACGAGGCGAAAGACCTTTGGTACCTGTTTTTATGAGATACCTATCATTTTCATATAGCGATATCTACTTTTAATTATTTATATAATAAATAATATCATTCGAAATTTTAAACCGAATTCGAGCAACTCCCATATTTCCTTAGATCAAGATTATTGAATCTCCTCAATCATGCGCCTAACTTCGTCTATATATATTTCTGGAACCTTATTTTCTCTCATTTCTCGACACTTACGCTCCACGGCCTCACGCAATTTCATTTTTCTTATTTCCGCTTCCTTCCGTATCGCTGCACCCTCCTCCAACTCTTTTTGCCTCACCAGAATGCGCTCGCGCTCCTTTTCATTAACCTGAACGGCAAATAAGAATTGTCAAGGTACAGATAGACCGGATATCACTCAACGAGACGTTAATAATAGAAAAGATAACTTGCAGAACCACGTACCTGCCTAAGAATCTCGCTTCGATACTTCGCAGCCTCCTTTTGTTTTTTCTCGCCTTCTTTCATCTCCGAGCAGAAAGCCTCCTTTTGAACTTTAAGAATTCTAGCGAATTCTCGCCTCTCTTGTTCTATTTCCATGGCGTGCATAATCCTCTTATTATGAATTTGCTCTTCCCTGGCCCGCTTCAGCATCTTCTGCGTTTCGACTCTTTTCAGAGCTTCCTCTTTTTCCTTTTGCCTCCATTCCCGCTCTACTTGCTCCTGCACCCGCGCCGCGTTCAGCTCATCGATTTGCGCCTATGGATGTGTGCGTGTATATATATATAATAATAATAACGTGAAGTACATGATTTCATAACGTGATGTATCTAATTTTGAGTTAACTAATCTGAGTACCGAGTAAAACACGATATTTAACGAGGACGTAAAGTAAAGCGAACGCGATACACGTATTTATTTTCTGTTTGAAAGGCTGTTTAGAAAATTAAACAATTTACAACGATATGCTCTGCTGAGAGTTATAAAATCTTAGGATGGACGTGCGGAGATATTGATGCAACCACTGCTGATTCATTCGGCAGACCATGTCTGTATATGAGTATGCAAGATGAATCATTACGAATTGCGATCCGAGAAATAATAAAAATTCCGCAGAGACAAATAATTTTCCAGGCACCTGAAGATCCTGAGCTTGCTGGGTCTGAGCAGCGACCCTTTCCTTATCGCGCTCTTTACGCAAAATTGCCAATCTCTGTTCTTCGGCTATCTTCTTTTCCCGCTCCTGTTTCTCTCTCTGAAACTCTCCTATCCTGAAAGTTCGTCAATCTCTGTTAGATTCGATATATGCATGTATACAAAGTCGAATGATAATCAGCGTTTCTATTAATTGTAAGAAACACACTGATTCCCAGATAAGATGTCTACCTCAATTCGATTATCCTGCTCTCTTCCCGTTCCATGTCCTTGAAATGTTTTAGTTGCTCGTTTCCTTCAGCCAGCTCCTGCCTGATTCTATTGTTCTCCGCTTCCTTGTTCTGCAATTTCATCATCTCCTCTTGCTGCCAGGCAATATTCCTCAAATTGATCAATCGACTTTCCTCCTGTTTTCTCTCGAATTCCAAGATCCTCTGTCCTTCGTTCTCTTCAATCTGATCCTTTAGAACTTTTGCGAATTGACCTCGCTTCGCAATCTCTTCCTTTTCTTTCTGCTCTTCCAACTTGATTGCCCATCTCCTCTCATTCTCCATCATCTCGTTCAGTCGCTTCTCCTCGTCGGCAAGTTCCTCCTCGATGAGCTTCTTTTCCGCAATCTAGTGGAGCGTAAAGAGAGAGAGAGAGAGAGAGAGAGAGAGAGAGAGTGACCAGTGCGTATAGCGAACGGGAAAATTCATTGAGATGAGTGTCGTGAGGAAAGATGGAGAATTACCTGAGCGTCTCTAATGGCACGACACTTCGTCTCCAGGATTAATCTGTTGCATTTCTGGATTTCTTCCTCCTGCTCGATCTTCAAATTATAAGCTCTCTCCAATAAATGTATAGTTCTCTTGCGCGCTTCAGCTTCAATCTCATCCAACTTTGCTCCTTTACGTTCCCTTTTCATATCCATCTTTCGTATTGCCTCTTTACGCGCCATGCTCTCCTTTGTCAAGCGTTCCTTCTCTTTCTCAGCCGCCTGTATCGCTTTATTCATTTCCTCCTTCGGCACGTTGTAGCCCTGTTTCTCAAAATACTTGAATTCCTTCTTACTAATGATTTTCGGATACACGGAAGATTTCTGCGACGGAATAACGTATTTTCGGACACCATTTTGTTCTTGAACCTTCACTACCTATAATTATATTAGCACACAGACATTTCATATATAAAAAAAAAAAAAACGATTCCACTTACGCGTATATAATGCACTACACGCCATACCTCTCTATCGTCGTAAGCTGTACATTTCTTGAGATGAATAGGTTGCCTTTGTTGCGTAAGATTACACTTTTGCGGCCCATGTGTCGTGTAAACACCAGGAGAGTATTTTGAGCCAGGAGGAATCCGAATTTCTTCTCGCACAATAACAACTGGTTCTACGGTTTTTGACATTTTTTCGAGATCTTAATTAAACATTTCTTCATTGAATTATGCACCGTGTCTCCGGCATTGACAGAATCGTACCAACTGCACAATCTTTAGCCCTTTTCCTTGAACATGCGTCACCCTTGATACCTGACGGCTATTTAACCTTTATAACGCAACAGCATGTACATTCGTTTTGTTTGTTCGATACGAATTGAGTAACGAAACGTTACGGATCGATACTCACGCTTCTATTAGTGTATTTTAGTAGCTAGTAACTCGGCAACTATTCGAAATACCGATATCAAAGAATTAGAGACACAAAGATGAAGAAAAACGTGAGAAACGGGAGAACCGCAGCTTTGACGGGATACATAGTATACGTACAATACACGTATGTATATGCAGGGTGCATGCCACAAAGTATGTACTCTGTGTATCGTATAATATGTAGTACATATATATTATGTAGAATATACAGTCAGTATAGAAGACGTTTAGTTGCAGCATTTATGAAAGACGGGGTTGGAAGGTTCCCGTGCAGAGCCAGTCCAAGTGGTACGTGGCCGCACGGCATTCGCCAGTTACGGCTTCACATGTTACAAGGGGATATTATAGCTATGATTAAAAAAACATTTGTGTAGTAAACCGCACTTCATAAGTATATATTGGAAGCTTTGATAATCAGAATGCCGATTAAAATAAATGGTCGCGTGATGGAAATACAATTCCTAATATCGATACGATTCGGTGCGATATATTTATGTCACTTCGAATCTACATTTTCAGTCTAAAAGTCTGCTGCTACACGTAAAATAATCAAGCTCGACATTTTGACGTACGTTTCTTGTCATCTTCCAAAAAAGAAATTCTTTGACCAGTGTTTTTATGTTTTGTATTCCTAACGGTATCTGGTCGACGTAACCAGAGTCCTACCTAGAATAGGTATAGGATTAGAACCTTTTCGTTTTAAAAAAAAAACCTCCTCTCGCTCGGGCATGGTATGGTTTGAAGAATGTATTACTAGAAAAAAGGTTCCTGGACCGTACAGTTTTATGGTGCTTTATGAACGAAGACCTGAAAGTGTCCTTTTCTCTTTCAACTAAATTCCATAGAAAGATGCTTTCTTACCGTAAGGCGATCATATGCGAAAGCTAACGAAAAAAAAAAAAAAAAACAAGTCTCGCGTAATTGGACGCTCTGGCCGTCACGCCATGAATTGTTTACACAGCCTTAAAATAATATTTAACATTTCGAATAATAGTCTTACTGTTCTCGCGCAGCGATGCTGTGATGATGAATCGAAGGGTTGAATACTGGAGCAGCCAGTCGGCCAACGCTATCCGAGGCTCGTGTATAGTCTAAATTATATGCTCTTTGGTTAAACATACTCTGGAGTTTCTTTGTTCTTTTCCAACCGCTATCCTCTCTAGCCAGTTAAGCTGACACTCTCATGCCCACGAACAAAAGGTTTTTCGAAATTATAGACTTGCACACGCAGCTGAGCACCGTCATGGATTCAACAATACAAGTTGATAAGTGCAGCACAGAGATTGGCTCGTGTAATCGTGCATCGTCATAAATTATGAATTCGTTATCGTGTCCGTAGCAGGGCAGTGGGTTAACCGGTGTTGCTTGTTCATGCGTTTACGTTGTGCGATACGCGTTACGTGCCTCCGGCTTCAATGCGAGAAGTCGGCATTTACATTCGGTTGATATATTTTCTCAAGATTATTGATATAAAGAGAGAAGTCGTCCAAGCACGTTCTCGCTTTATCTATCTCGACCTTTGACCACCACGTGGCGCACTATCCGCGAAACCGTCAACACTCGCGTGTCAAGCGTTGCGCTTCCTGCAACGGTATCCTTCCTCGTATTCGAATTATTTATTTGTTCGAGAATGCCAATGTATTTCAAAGGGTCTGTGTACTCTGCAGCAGGCTCTTTTAGCGCACGAGACTCTTTTGGGTCTTTGTGAAATATCTTCGAAAAAAAAAGTGTTAAAAACTTCAGTGACAGAAGCTCCTACGGTGCGTTTGCTTGTACGTGAAATACATTGTCTTCTCGGTGGAGTGAAAATAGACAAGAATAGACGTGTTGAGACCGACGCAAAATGGTTTGGCGCTCAGAATGTGCAGCAAGGGTGCGCTGTGAGTCAACGAATCGCCAAAGTAAAACGTGTCGCGTTCAGTCTTACTTCTACTTGAAAGCGTCACGCTTAAAGATCGAAGCCCCTTGAAGTTAATGTTTTACTCGCACGCATTATCTTTTCTGTTTGAGGGTCCGTCGTTCTAACGTGACACGATTCGCGTCATATTATTCAAATCGCAAGTGATGGATCTAAACGAAGCCAGTGACGGGAGAAGAAATAAATTAGCAACGACTGAATATATTCTTAAAAAGAAATTCGTTTGGCTGGATTTATTGAGCAGCGACTGTCGAGTGTGAGAATAGACAATCTAAGGCAGTGGAGACTGTGTGGAATGTGCGCTATAGGTGAGTCATCTTCAGCAAATTTCTAAGTATTCTTTTTCCTTTGCCGTTGAGATAAAGTCAGTCTCGATTTAATTAGTCAAATTGATTGCTCGACTCTGATGTAGTTAAAACAATGAATTTTCCCATCTTTTTCCACTTCGCATTTATCTAAATGACATCAAAGTTCTGATAATTAAAAAGAGCGGAAATTATTTATTTCCCCACTGTATGGGCAGTACAGAAATAAACTAGACGAAATTATTCCCTGTTAGCTCAGTGAGGAATGAAGGATAAAGGAGCATTTGTATAAAAGAGAAAGTTAAGCTTTACTAGTTAAAAAACAGCGCTTTCCTATGTACGAATATAGCTTTAGGTATCTTCGCCGCTATATTTTCTATACCGCGATACCGTATTTCATGTATTTATGTGCGATATATCGATTGGGCTACATTTCAGACAGGCTGCCGTCCTTGTCTCCGGCGAAATAAAACACATGTGTTTCTGCATTTCCGTGAACGAATATATATATATACAAAATTGAGGTGAACCGAATGATTTAACTGCATGACATATCATCCTAAGAAAGAATATCATAATTCATAATGCATTCATTTTGACATGAATTCTGAGCCAGATAGCAAAAATAAATTCGGATTGTGCTTGAGTAGAAACATATTCCTCGCGGTTCCCGACAGAGTTTAGTTAAAATTATTTTCTCATGCTCATTGATATCCCTGATGCTTTTTTTTTCGTCTCTCGTTTAGCAGGAAACTTGCTCGATAACAAGCCTGAAAACCCAATAGCAAGATCAAGACCCAATAATCCAATAAATGATCACGAGCGTGTAAAGCAGGTCGAAATCTATAAGACTTTTAATCGTTCAGTAATGGTATGTTAGGTCCTGCAATTCATGGTGATAAAGTTACTTATTCTGAATAGTGCCTCGACTATCGGGCATTTAACACTCGAGGTATCTCACCGTAGTAAAAGAAATGTGTAAACACTTACGGACTCGTGCCAATATTGAATAATAATAATATAACTGTGCAAAGTTCAAGACAGTACTAATGATTTTTCGGTTTAAAGTATCGTTTTAGGAAGAGGGCTACTGCTTCTCACCGTGCGCCTTATGCTTAAGGTTTGATTTATAAAGTTGGGATTGGTCGTAGAATTGAGCTGGTCAGGGAAAGTGCAATGGAGTATGGCAGAAAAGGAGGAGTAACGCGCATCGCCCCTAATAGCCCGCCGCTCTTGACTTATTCACGCACTGCGTCTCGATATAACGTAAAACGATAAAGAGAGAAATCGACAAGTGGGGATGGTAAATAATGGAGCCAACCTTCCGAAGGGAAGGATCTCTCGTCCCTCGACTCTACATTAAAGTAACAGTTCGATCAGCACCGCGACGCTTGACCGCGACGAGTGACCGTCGAGCACCGTGACGTTGACCGGAGGAGCCATTCGGAACCCGACAGACTCCAACCACTGGACGATATTCATTTTGTGCGTCGCCACAAGGAATAGATTTCCGTTTCTCTATTCTTAATTCGCTTTTATTTATGCTCGACGATTACACCGTTATTAATTGTAAATCGTTTGGATCGCTCGATCGGATAAACCTTTGACACTAGCAGGTGTTCTCGTTAGTAGATGATAGTCTAGAAGATCACGCTACTTGTAATGTCATTTTGTGTGCCGTGCATGGACTTAGAGACGACATAGCGAACAACACTCTTCCCTCCTGTTCAAGCTTCCCGAGGATCGTGGATTGATTGCTGAAGAGAGTGGAAGTCAGTGGGCAATTTGAGATAAAAAATTGCCGAATAAACGAATGATAGGATAACGTAGCACGTGAGAGGATAGATGATCGACGTCATCGCGTACCTGGCACTTTGCATCCCCTCTACCATTGCGTTGCGATAAAGTTTATTCCGCGTGCGCCGAATAGACTATCCAGTTAGCCAATTACAAGCTCAGCATCTCTCGAATCCTCCCATGTAAGGGAGATGCACACCAGTGCGAGCCTGCATCCCGGGAATTTTGAGCCCTGCTCGTGACTCGATTTGCGCGGATTCTGCCACTCTGTTCCCAGTGCTTAATGTTATCTCGGTTATCCGTGTCGTATCTATCGCACTCGCGCTAATTGGCTTCTCTTGTTATTGCTCCTTGTAAGAAGCTCTATACTTTGTCGAACTTTGACAACGCATTTCTCTATTTTCCAAAAGTAGCATATCCTTAACGCCTTAACGCCTTAACGCCTAAGTAGCTTATTTAACGCGCGAGGTCTCCAGTGACATAGAGATTTTCGCACAAATTAAATGTTCCTCGAGTGATAAAGATCCGATAGCTGATGTTATGTGAAATCTATGCGGAGCCGACGAGCAAGATAGAAGCAGAAAGACTAAGGAGAAGTCTTGGAAGTTGCAGCAACCTGTTCTACCAACACTATTCTACATAGAGGTTTGAACGTTAAGTCATACCGGGGTACATATACTATTTGGTATATCGATCGTCGGGTTGTTTCTCGCTAATGAAATCAGGCTCGATGACTGGCGTCCACTATAGGTGCTGTTGGTTGGTTGGTTACATGCTTCCTCATAATGTATGTACGTTTCCAGGAAGTTTTCCCGGGAAAATGATAATTATCGAATGAGTCTGTTGCTGCTGTTAGTTTATTTCATGGGTATGGAGATCATTTTTGTACTTCTATCCGTCTGAGCGGTTCTCGACAAATCAAAGCATCATCTGGTTCTGTTCTGTTAGACATCCTTTTTGTCTTCTCCAGTACGAAGAACGTGTCATTATAGAAGTTAGAAACGACAGCTAATTACGTGTTTCCAGTAAACAGGAATTAGATCTTCCAAGAACGAGACCCTATTCTATTTCAGTGTCTAGACTACCGAGGGATAAACTTGGTAGTAATATCGAGTAACTTGCTACTTGATTTGCGACTGTTAATATCGAATTGCAGGCAGGAGTCGAAGCTATGCGCTTCTCTTCGTTGTTGTTCAAATCTATGTGCCTCGAGGCTCAAAATCCGTCCAGGTTAACGCATGTCAGTTCCAGGCTCGAGTCGTTAGGCAAATTATAGACGCCGTCCATTCGCACAACATTTACGTCGCTCTTGACGGCTATACAATATAGTGCAGAATTTTCATTCTTGACTTGACAAACACAATTTCCTATGAAATTACATTATCTCGACTCGAGCTTTTCCTTTGAAAGACGAATGAAGCTTGTTATCGTCCTAAGAAAAAAGCGCGGTCTCTCGCCGATCGAATAATTAGGGTAGATGGAATCGAGTATGAAGGAAAAACGTAACATAACATTTTAAACATTAGTATACTACTTTCTAGGAAACGTTATAAATAAATGGACGAAATTGCTGCAACTCATGGAAGTACTAGTATAGGGATCGTTTCGAGTAGTACGTAGAGCGTCGAACACCTGCACTTTACACACGAAGCTTCTTATAGCCTGTACAGCACCGCCACGTCAGACAATTGACTACGATCCATATCTCCAGTCGATACCGTAAAAACCGTTCCAACCCCCAAGTCCACCTTTACCGCCTATGTGCACCCTTTGCTCGGTTATCCATAGCAACAGCCGCAACCCCTTTGGCTACTCGTATGCGCGAGTTCTTAAAAAAAAATATATATAACGGATCACAATCCTCCTTCAAAGCCGTGCTAGCGCCCCCCACCCGATATCAGGCAATTTCTCGGGGCTGCTTTCAGAGATAGTTTGCATCATCATGAGGCGACCGATCATTCGAGACGCGCCGCGCGCTTACGCGTCTATATTTGAAGTTGACGACTGTCTGGAGGAAGGGCAAGTCTTCTTATACACATGGAGTAACGAGCAAAGCTATCGTCTACTTCATTAAACTTTGTTCGCTCGGATCGTGAGAACTTGATAATTCTAGAAATTGGTTAATGCTATCCACAAATGAAACAGCCCTTCGTTGATAAAAATATAATTTACGAATGAAAAAGTGGCGTGCGAATGTAGACATTCACGATTCTGAAGAAACGATAAGTTTTCGAGAATTCTTTGAACGCCAACGTGCCGTACTTGTTTACTTGTTCCGTGAATCAAGAATCCTCTTCATTTCGTTTATCCTAATACGGTTTCGAAGAAGACTCCATCTTTTTTTCTTAACTTTACGGTTACGGTTTAAATTTGTAGGCAGTGATACTGAAGATGAACAATGTCAGTCCGAAGGATCGCTTAAGTACGAACAATCGGAATTTGGCTGTGTCTTCAAGCCTTAAGATACGACGCAGACAGAGGAACTCAAGAGGAAAAGATAAAGGCAAAATGAAGAAATCGCTAGATCCAACCTGGACACCTCCGTACTATCTGTTGCGCAAGTGGCAAGAATCGATGGATCAATTTTCTAGGACAGTAGTTTCGCAAGAAACTTCACACAAGGCATGCGAGGAGAAAAACGCAGACAGCCGAAACGAAAGAAACTCCCTTTCAAAATACACAGAACAAGAAGCGATGTCACGCGTTTTCACAAAGATTCTTTCTCCTGCCGTTATCATTACGCGAGACAAACTACCCAAGATCGAATCGTGCAATTCCGGAACTGCAAGACAGTTTTTCCTTTGCAAAGCTACAAGCGGTACTTTGACGAAAGGAGCCGACCCTGACGAGACTATCTCGAGACGCAAGGATGGCCAAGAAATCGAAAGAATCGTGTCCGCAGGAAGATTCACAGAAGATAGGATGTCAGACGACGATGAAGTAAATGAAAGCAGCATAAGGAGCGATGTAGTTCAGTATGGAATAGCGAGAAAACATAAAAGAAACGAGAAGAAGAAAAAGACGACTATCGCCATTGGAGACAACACTTTCGCAGAAGAGATTCGCCGGATAGATCCTGTCGCTTTGACCAGTGCAAAATCTCATCATCTTATTCAGGATAAGATGATGTCTTTCGAATCGTATGAAAATCACAGAAACGTCAAGACTTCATTGAACTTGAGGAAAATTAATAAAGAGTCTGTAGACGAAACTGTTGCCGCGGATGCTTATTCAGAGATTAGCTGCTCTGGTCCAGGCGAAAGAACGGAGCAACTCCTCGCACCTGTTGAACCAAATCTTCCGTCTTCTAGTGTCGCGCAGCCTTCTCGCTTGGCAAATCGATTAGGTTTCCCCGTTAGCATCGACATTAAGCATTTCATTGCAAACAAAGAGTCGTCACTTTGCATGTCAAAGTTTGACGAGTTCTTCGAAAAATTGCAAGTGACGGAATCTCGTAAAAGTATTCCTAAGAATAAAATGCAGCCGAAGAATGTAGTTGTGCTTACGAGACGCGGTGTTCAAGCTGAAGACCCGCAAGTGACAGCGCCCTTTGGCGAATCTTCGAAATCGATTGATCACATAACAGGATTGGACGTAGACGAAGCACGGATCAATCCCAAGGATATTCGCGGTCCATCATCAGATCGGCAATTTCAATTCGACAGCAACAAAGAGGATATTCTTACAGTTTTTCAGGAAGATCGGCACAATGCTTCTCCGAGAGAGGAGAAGGTTTCATGTAAGCAGGTTTCCGAGAGAAACGTTTTCAGATCCTTCGAGCTTCGAGCCGATTTATCAGTGATTTGTCCGATTCCGAATATTACTCTAGTAATCTTGTGCATTTCCTTATCCCCGATGCAGTTGTAGTTTTTCTGTTGCAGGATTATTTCCCAATGAGTCTCTCAAGATGATAGACTCTGGTCAACTGAACTGCAGCCTCGCGACGGCGCTGCGAGACAGGTCCACGTCCATCCCGGTCCAACCGAATCGTTCGCTGCCGTTGAGACCGGTACCACCGATGCCGATACCCACGAGAAACACGATGGTCAAGCTTCCCAAGGACTCTGCTACTTTGAAGTTGGCGCATTTGGTTCCGCTGAAATCCAGCGACGATGACAATGGATCGGAGAGTGAACCAAAAGGAATCCATCCGGTGAGAGATCAAAGTGCCGAGAAGAAACGTTTCTTCGAATCTCAAAACGAGAGCGATAACGACGCTATTATGACAGGCCACTTTTCGGAAGGATTGCAAGGCCAGACGAAGAGAAAGATTGACGAACTTGAAAGTGAATTTATTAAAAATACTAGAAAGAAAGAGAAGAAGTCTCTGGAGCGTCAAAGCACAAACGAAAATGCAAGCCTGGAGGATAGAAGTGACAATCGGAATTCAAATAATCTCAACGATTTGTTGATCTGGAATTATTCGAAGAAAGAAAAGATACCCCCGTTGAAACTTAAGAAGGTCTTGCAGGGAAATACAGAGGTAACGGATTATTTGGCGAAGGAAAAAAAGCCAGAAGAAACGACAAACTATCGAATAGTGTCAGGTAGCACACCAGCTCCGATCTCGCCATCTTGGGGTATTCCATTCCCCGAATTGGAGGTTGATTTTTCATCCATGACGGTACACATTAGTGAAGGAAACGTCAGTCAAGTTGACCTCACGGTGGTTGCGCAGAATAGCACCAACGTAGGAGATCAAGTCGGCGAGTGCGGAAAGTCGACCTTTGACTGCTGTGTCGAAGAAAGTGAACTGTCGCAAGTGCAAACAAATCCGGTTACTGACAATACAATTAGATGTGAAATATTGAATGAAATTATACAAGAAAAAAATAACAACGGAGAATTAATTTCAATGCAAAAACAGCAGAATCATTGCGACGCAGAGCAAATCATTCCAAAATGTCCGACTTCAGTACCAATCTCCCTAGTCAAAAGGTACAAGGCTTTCGCGAAAGCAACGGTGAAGCCAAAACATTTGACTTCAAAAATACCTATAACACAAAATAACAAGGAGAGCGCATGCAACTTACCCTCGATGCCGTTACTCGAACTTGAATTCGAAGAATATGAAAATCAAGTAGAAATTCAATCAGCAAATCATAACACAAATGATCGTGAAATCGTATCCAATGACTGCAGTAGTACAATTGACAATATTAGAACTTCGAAGAACGAATCTCTATCCAAAGAAGACTTTAAAGAGAGCAACGTGGCTGGTTCTCCAGTTTACGTGGAAGATTTGCTCTTTGATGGCGGCACGCTGGAGAGCACGTCGACCTTATCGCTGTCCCCGAGCAGGCAGGAGAGCGTCAACGAGATACAAAGATTTATCGAGCAGGAAAAACAGGAGGCTGAGCAAAGAAATTCTGAAAGAATAACCAAGGAGAGCCGCAGGCGATTCGAAGAGGATAAAATGCAAGAATCACTTAAGCAACAGATTAGAATCCAGGCAATGGAAGCTGCTAGATATCAGAGACGTATCATTTCAAAAGAAACATACGCTCGAGAAGAAGCTACCGAGCGTTCCGGAACAATGTCTTCGGATGAAAGTTGTTGCATGGAACAAGAAGAGGAAGAGCTTTACGACGCAAAAAATTCGACAATCAACTCGACATTAATCGTAGGAAGAAGCGTCGAGGAGCAATTAGAATATCGTCGAAATAAACTTCGAATAATGTTGCAGAAACTGAAGATAAAAACGGCGACATTAAAGAAGCAATTGGAATCCGTGCCTGACGGTTTTCAGCGGGGCAGAGTGCAACAGATGATCAACTGTACCGAAAAACAAGCCGAAAACTTGACCAAGCAACTGAACAAGCTCTCCAGTGACACGGGCACAAAAAAGAAGAAGAACAAGAATAACGTTCAGTGCGTTCCGCGGCAAAGTTCACCCTCTCCCGAGCCACCAAAACTCTCGCCCAAATTGCCCTTGACTTATTCTCGCGGATCTCCCTTCCAGCTGCGGAATAGTCCTCCAGTCCTGCCAAGAGCTGGATTGCCTCTAGGGACTGAAACCTGCGATCCTGCGAGTAAATCTACAAGACAATCGCCCAGCAATTCAGCGGATCCTTCGTTAGATGCGAATGGAATTTTACAGGTTTTGAGACGAGACACAGTGGTCCCTGCTAGTTCAGCTAGCAGGACGAACGGCGGTCCGTTGGTCGACACGGAACGATTACGCGCATTGAACACCCTGGTGACGCGCGTAGAGAAGATCTCGAACGACACGGATAATCCACAGCAGACTGTAGGCGAGGACAACATTTTCAACCGAAGGTCAGTGCCGGTCGACGAGACTCGGCCGTTGACGGGAAAAGGTATAGGAAACATGCGCGAAGAACAAAGCTCAACTTTGCGCTACACGGACAACGTAACGAGTTTGCAGACATCGTGTAACGTACCCGGCAGCTGCGTCCAAATTGAAAATCCTGGAGGCGCTAACATTTACCGCAAGGCAAACGGATTCGTTGAAGCGAATTCTGCTCAGGCAAACTCTGTTCCGTGCGGCTCGTTTGCCAGGACGAGCGGGGCTTTCGATAACAGCGCACAATCGGTCGAATACGGAAGACTTGCCAACCTAGGCAATATGCCGATTAATAATAATATTACGATCCTTCCTGTGAAATCCAACTTCAATGCGAATGGAACGTTCTATCAAAGTTTCAGCCCTCAGGATTGTTCCGCCGCTGTAAGAACAGCTTTGTCTCAACAGGTGAGCACTCCCAAAGGCTTTTCTTTGGTTGGCTTAACTATTTCTTTCTTTTCATTTTACATTTCAAGATTCCGTCAAAAATTACTCAAGCTTCCGCAGCTGTGGGTCCCACGATTCGTTCAGTATCTCATCATAGCACAGCTTCAGTTTCCAATATGCCTGCTGATCAGACCTATCGAGCTCAGCAAGCGAACAAGAGAATGGAAAACAATAGACTTCGGTAAGCAGCAACATCTTTTCTAGTATATTTTTCCTTAAGACTTCGATTAAGTCGAAATGCCGTATGCACATCTTGAAAGGTAATATGAAAAATATGAAATCTTAGATCCACGAAGAAATCAAAACGCGACGCTTCTCAAAAAGACTCCAGTCAACGTACGAACCATCGAATAATGAGCGAAAATTTTCCAACTCTTGGAAACTGGGTAGCTCAAATATCGCAACAACAAATTCCGACGAAATCAGCCGTCAAGACGACTAGCATCCCGACGAAGGTATCGTCGGATGTCACCGCACCTGCCATGACAACCTCAGAGGATCCCTCCAATTTTCGGGTAAGTATATCCTTTTAGACTATAACACCTTTCACCTTCACCCTTTAGATTAGTTTTCGATGAACTGGCATACTATACACAGTGTTCAACTACACCATTGCGGTGTATGATTTCGCCAGACTGTCCAAGCGCTACAATGGATAAAACGGTAAAAGAAGAAGCTCCGTTATCGAGGGACGCTGAGTAAGCAAAATAAGCGATATCCGCGTCCTTAGCATCAAAACTCCGTCCGGCGTGGCGTAGCAGTCACTAGTCCAATCCGTTTAGATTATCTTACACAGAGTGTTGCCTCAAGGGAGAAGAAAATTAACTGTAACCCTGTAACCCTGTAAC
>JARPRG010000493.1:50610-60941 GCA_031001745.1 Hartigia nigra | reverse complement strand
TCCTCGTTCTCCTCGTGCTACCTGATCCTCCACTATAGCACATTAGATCTCTAAACCGTATTAGTCTCAAAGATATAATATTGATTCTCGGAGCATTTCGCATGTTTCTTCGAGCACGCAAAAGCCAGTACGTTTGCTTTATGTCGATCTTCCGTTCTGTATGTTTCAGGGGATTCGGATTTATTACCTTCGCAGATCCTGCGAGTGTCGACAAAGTATTGGCGCAGGGAGCCCACGAGTTAGACGGCAAGAAAGTAAGTAAATCTCTTTTATTCCGTTAATTTCACGATTTGCTTGTAAAACTTGTAAGGCTTCGTGGCGCCTAGCCGGTTCTTCGAGTCCTCCGATTAGTGGCCGTCCAATATGTCTCACCCATTGATTAGTTCGAGACTCTATTATAACTGAGACCCGAGAGATCACAAAAATGAATTCAAGGCTAAACTTTTAGTAGAGATAATGAAAAATTAGGTAATACTGTCCAGTAAAGTCTTTGACGCTCTTTTCAATGTTCAATGGTAGCCGTGGGTAATTCGATCTTTTTTTTATTTTCCTTATTACGATCGTTACTCGCGATTAGATTCGCAAAGCGATTTTCTAAAGAAATTCAAGGAAATACCTAATTCGCGCAGATTCGCGTTGCAAAATGTCGAGTCGTCGGGCAACTTGAACAGAGTCTCGTCGAGTCCTGAAGTCACGAAGTCACCGAGTCTACGCGCCTTAATTAGGAGATGTCAGGAGTGTCCGCGTTAACGAACACTCAATGATCGTACTGTGGAAAGAGAGGCTCTCGAGCCTCTTGACGCTTTGAATCCCCCTTGAGCTCGGAAGGAAGATCCATCGTGCCAACTCGGCAATCTGACAAAAAATTTGAAAAAGAAAGTCAAATTTAAGAAAGAACTTTCGGTGTCCTCAGTCCTCGAGCTACAGGATCCTAAAAATCCGGCTACTTGTACGAATTCGATAGATCTATATTCTGACAGTCCTGCGATATTCTTCCATTATAAATTTCAATAATAGCCTACGCTGGTCGCATAGATCGCGATCGCGATCGCGAATCTCGTTCTCTGGAATTGTAGACTGTGAAGCATAAGAAAATGTGAGGGACAAAGAGAGGCGACGCCAGAGGTCATTCGAAGGGGGCTCAAGGACGAGATATCGCAGAGGAAGGGCGAGCGGAGAGGCAGTCTGAGCCCATACAGCGAATACGACAGTCGTCTGTGAAGCCGAAGGAATAAATTATTTCATTTGCCTACAATTGAGACCCGGAAAGAATCCATCGTATTCGCCTGGTTACCAACGTCCATATCGTCACGAATTCGACAATTCAGGAACGGGAATAGAATCAGATTGAATCGGGAGTGCTTCATGGCCTACGAACCAGGAAATGAGGGAATGGAACAATTCCATGTGTCAAAAATTGTCGCCTGTTATATATGCATATTATCAGATTATTCGAAAATTTATGATTAGGACCGAGGAACCTCGTGCCTGCGTCTGACATAGGAAATCGATTGTCGCAGCCGATGGCGCCCGTCTCTTAATGTTCCTTGTCCAACTCTGACAATTTTCTTAAGACTAATTTGACCAAAGAAAACGAAGGCAGGCTAATGCATCGAATGAATTAACTTCAATTGATTTCGAATCTTGGAACATTAACACGTAGGACTCGATGTAACTTGACGCGTCACGATGGAGTTGCTGTGCGCGCAAGTCAGCGACAAACAGGCAGCGCCACTCATCCGTCGACTAATTTTTATGAAAAGCTCAGAGTCACTGACTCCCGCGAAAGTTGTCTGCAGTCTCTTAGAAAACTCGTTGTTAGCAACCCCACCAACCCCACCAACCCCACCAACCCCACCAACCCCACCAATCCAACCAGCCCTAACAGCCCGGCCAACTCTAGTGGAACTATCGCCAGCCCCTGTTTCTTTTCTTCAATCCTCTTCTTGCCGCGAGTAAGTCAACAATGCCAAAAGCTACCATTGTCGGATGCTTTTAAATTTGAAATACAAACCGCTCGTCTTACCCCTCTTCCAGCGTACTCGCTGGTGCAACATACGTCATCATCTTCCCATACGTTTCAAAAAAGAATTTTTGTAGCACGTAACATTCTGGACTATCCACCGCTACGTCTTTATTTTGTTGCTTTTTTTCAAACAACTTCTCCGCCTACCTAACACCACTCTCTTCCTGTTTCCTCAATTCTTAGAGCTGCAGACGTCGTTTTTTAAATTCACGCGGCACTTATTCGAGTGCGTTGACGACTGTCTAGACAAGAAATAATTTTTGTTTACCTCTTAAAAACAAGCTCCCTCGTGCTTTCGAATTGACTGGCTTCACTTAGCTCAGCCTACAAAAATACGTTACTTTGAAAAGTAATAATTTGGGTGCAATCGACGGATGAGGAGCAGAGCGTGCGCGTGTTCTTGGAATAAAAAGCAAGCAAGATCTAATAAACAGCAGATTGAGGGCTTAGAAAAATGGAATGCTGTTGCTACAAGAACTAAAGTTGATGTTGACACTGGTACTGCTGTAGCAGCAGTAACAGCGGTCAGTGAATGTTGACTCTGCACATGGACAATGGAGATGGATAATACAAAATATTATTATATATGCGAGAGAGGGAGAAAGAGAGCGTAGGGTGTATTGCAAGCAGCAGGTACCTACCACATAAAATATAAATAATTAGTATGATATATTAGTCGAATGCGGCCGGCGTGTCCAGCACGATTAATCGATATCAGCGAAAAGCGTAGGAATACATTTTATCTTTGAAATCAGTTTTCTCCGAAGCAATTATTTAGGTTCATGGTTTCTGCAAAAATAGCAAGATAATGGAAGTGACAAAGAGAGGCGACGCCAGGGGTCACTCGAAGGGGGCTCAAGGACAAGCGTTAAGGCTGGCGACTGGGGGGGCACGTCAACAGAAACTAGGGAGGGAGAAACTGTGAAATCGCTGGAGGCAGTCTAAGCTCATAGAGTGAAGGAGACAGTCGTCCGTAAGGAGGAAGGAATAAATTGTTTCTTATCGTATAAATAGTTATTACGTAGTTTTACCTACAATAAATAAATACAAAAGTAGTGCAGTGCAGCATGTGAGTGGTTGCGGTGGTTGCGAAAAAAAAGTTGTGCAAATGACTGCGTGGCACGAGATTCAAGCTTTTTTCTGTTCAATTTCGTAACAATCTCTTTATTGTAAATATTCCTTCATTCGGCTCGATCAGAATCTGCAAGCATGTAACATGCCGAGCATTGTAACGACGAAGAAGAAATAAATTTCGTAAACACGAAATACGACTCTATTCATTTTCACGAAAGCTTACTATATGTTGGGTATACGTATCCGGCGGTGCGTCATTTGCTAAATAACTTCGCAAGGCTTGTGACGTTTCCATATCAAGCAGTTTCTATTCAGCTTCTATTCTCTAACGAGAAGAGTACGACCTGTGCTGATACATCCAGAAGAATTTGTCTGGAACCCTCAATTTCGTGGGATGCCGAGCCACGAGCGTCGAAGATGCATCTAAAACGTGAAAGTCGAAAGGGGATACGAAAGTTCTACAGAAGCCTGTCGACTGCACACACTCGAGCGTGGTCTCTTTGTAATTTGAGTTTGGTCTGGTGAACCTCGTTGGCCCTGACACTTTGACGCAACTCCGGCTCCAGTCGAGAGTCGGTACGCGTGTACTGAGCAGTTATGAGTTGCTTAATTGTTTTGTCATTGTTCGTCCGCCCCTGTCGCTCCCGAGGCCGTTGCCGACGAGATTCACGGCAGTGTGCAGTCGCGCTGTCGCAAAATACGGAAGCAGTCATAAGTCAGGACGACGACCGAGTAATCCAGGATCGGAGAATCGCTGGACGCGCATCGTCCAACACTGATTTACTAATTCGTTTATAGTGGGCGCGCAAAAATCTGAGCATACATATAACTCCATATTATGATGCTGTTCGATGGCTGAAAGTCACACTTCGACAAGATTCGCTATTTATCGCGGAAAGACTTACTCTAAAAGAAGCGAAATCTATAGATCTTTTGAATTTTGTATTGTTCTTACATTAGTAGTATTTACAGTGATATCAGTCATGGTTATTATACTTACGCGTACCTTCGTACCTTCGTACCTCAATATAATAATAAATGCTTTCTTCTTCCTCTTACCTTGCCCTCCCCTCTCTTTCACTTTCGATGGCTGCCGTTTTTACGAGAAGAATCAAAAGACGAGCGCGCTTGTAAAACAAAATGGGCGTAACATTAATTACTAATTTGTAGTGGCTCTTTTACTGCTGAGCAGGCTCTGGTGCTGGCGAGAGACGGGTAAACGTGGTGGAATAGAGTGGAACGCGAGAGTGGCTTTCATTAAGGCCAAAAGCGAGGAGCGCACGAAGGAGAGGAAATAAACGAGGAGGTTCCCTTGGAATCGGGAACTGAGGAAACTTTATGACTTTTGCTAGATCGTGAGTTCTCACTGAAATCCATCGAGTCATTTCCATGCGCACCTGCATTACGCGAATAAGCAATTTTATTTCTTTTCGATCGTTTATATAATACTTTGAAGAGTAAAATGGAGATGAATGCATACATGTCAAGCAATTTCATTGACTCCGAATGTACGTCCCGTTAAAGCAAATACCGGCTGCGCTGGAATTGGGAACGTGGGTGCTGGTGACAAGCCGTATCCTGAGTTCCTATTTTTCGAGAAAAGTGCGAGTTTCGAGTTTTAATATAGTCGGATTAGATACAAGGGACCTCCCTCCACTTTCCGCGAAAGAGTTCACCGTGTCAGCAGATCGTACTTGCTGTAGCAGCTGTATCTCCTCAAATGTTCAGCGTACTCCCACGTCTGATATTGCTTGGCGCCAAATGTCGGTGACATTGTCCAAAGTATTTTTGACAGCCTTTAGCTATTATTAACTTTAATTATTTCAATAATCGATACTGACGACAGCAATTACAGCAATTACAGCAATTACAGCAGTGGCAGCTAAGGTGCTACGATGACAGAGGACAGCAGTGTCAGGAACAAATGAAATGCAACTTTACTCTATAAGCAATAACCCTGGGAAAATAATGTACATACACATAGAGAGATTTGAACGAGAGTCCATTTTTATCGGACTGTAGATCTTGGTGGTGTCGGTGCGCAGCTGGCGCGAATATTAAAAGCAATCGCTCAGTTCTGCCTTGCAATAACTGACCAATGGATTCGAGTATTCGAGTATCCGAGCATCCATGTACGTACGTGTGTGTGGTGGATACGCACACACATGCAGCTGGATGGATTGTGTGTGCATGTGTGCGTGGACCTGTGGACTACAGGAATAGGGAACCTTCCTGCAATAATCTGCCAACGACAACAGCCTGCGCATGTGCGCGCATGACTCTTCCTTCCTTTGGAAGGAGGTTCAATGGAAAGTTCACTCGAGATATCGAGAGATCCTCGCTTCCCGTGCACACAGGCTCCGAGATCAGCCTTCGTGTCATCTATCTATCCTATGAATGACTACTACCAGTACTCCCAGTACTCCCAGTACTCCCAGTACTACCACCACTCGAATTCAATTTTTGGATAATGGGGACACTGGCCAGCACGCACTTTATTCGAAAACTTGAAAATATTGATCAGTCATTTCGTTCCATTCCCTCTCTTGCTGCTGCGCGACTATCTTGGCAATCTAATCCATCCTAAAAGAATATCACGCAATCTCGGTCCATTCTCTTAGCTCTTCTTAAGATTACAGAAAGATGCTCGAAAGCTCACTCATCAAAGGCTCTCTCGTTCTGTTACAGATCGACCCGAAGGTAGCATTTCCTAGGAGAACACACCCAAAGGTGAGTGTGCCCAACGAAAAGAGTCTACTTACTACTTTCACTTGGCTTACTGCTGTATTTCTACTCTATTGGGACTTTATCATTTCTGACTAACGGCTTCTCACATCTCACGCTCCGTGTATTGTCAGAGATGCCAATTAAGCCACGTGGCTCTTTGGCTATTACGTCAATAATTGTAAAGATTAGCTTACTCGTTAAGAGGGATTAGAGGTGAAAATAGAAATAAAACTTAAAATGTACAAATTATTTTATTGCCCGAATGTCTTTCACGCAGATCAGCGTGGACTGACATGTCAAAGTCGTAGCCTTGCAGGGATCTAGGCAAGCCCTTGATTTACACAAAAAGAAACGTCTACTAGAGAGTCAGCCAGTAGGAAATTCAGATGGTTTAATAATATAAATACCAGGGACGCAAATTCTCGGCGAGTCACTGAATCGCTCTAGTTTTAATTGCACCTTTCCCTTTCCCTTTCCCTTTTCCTTTCGTCCCGTCAACTTTTCTCAGACCGTACCGACTCGGCGCAGTGGCTTTCATGCGTCTGTACCTTCCTTCGGGCAACTCGTCCCTATGGAAAAACCGGAAGGCACAATTTATCCGGCAAAATTCCAATGGAACTCTAATGGAATAGCAATATGCAATAGGAATTTCGACGAAGAGCGAATTTAAAAACTGAGAACGACCCTGTTACTCACGAATATTAAGTGCACTTGATTTAGGACGAAGAATTCGTTTGAGCTTTAGATAATGAAGACGATGAAGAGCTGCGCTGAATAAAATGTTCAATCCGTTGTAGTACTAGATGAATAAATACAGATATAGTATAATTACGAAACGTAACAGTAAAAGTTTCGAGTTAACGGTGAATCGGGGTTTGGTGAAAAATTTCCATAAAATGCCGAAACTTCTTTGAGGAAAATAATGCGTAGGCAATGAAGTTGCCACTGGAGTTAGAAGATGAGGCGGATCAAGGATTGACGCTTTTTCTATTAGCTATTCGTATCGTTAGAGTGCCTTGGTAGGCACTAGCAACTTTAAACTCTCAACAGTTGCAACGAAAGAATTGAAACTCGTAAGAGTACGAAACTAATAAAATTCTTATTTACAAACTACTCACAGGCGCCCTTAAAGCGGAAGTACTTTCTTTCAAGCAAAAAAGGACAACTAGCCAGGAGACAAAGGACTATGTGTCGCAGGACTAAATACACATTAGATCGAATGAACTTTCGAGGAAGAAAATGTTTCGCCACAAAGTTCATTGAAATGTCAGCGTAGGCGCGCGGCGGCTGGAAGAGCACGTGGAGGAGGAGGCGTTACTGCCACTTTCGTAGGTATAAAATCACATGGGAAAGGAGAGTCCTCCTCCCAGGAGACTTCAGTCCTCTCTCCCCCCTTCTTTACGTCGGGCGTTCCTCAGGGCTCGATCCTGGGGCCCCCTCCCTTTTCGGACTTTATGTAAAGGACCTTCTAATTGCTCTCACTTGAAGTTTGCCAATGATCTCCAGATCTATCTCCATTGCAAGCCTGTTCATCTGGAAGATGTCCTTGATCATGTACTCCATTTGCTCGTGGGCAAGCAAGAACTGTTTTAGGGTTAATGCGAAGAAAACAAAAAAATGCATGATTATTGGCTCTGCGCGGTACATAAACAGCATTGAATTTCAAAACTTAATGAACCTTTGTGCAAATTCTGTAATCATTCCATTTGCGTCCTCCGTGCGAAATCTTGGCCTGTGGATGGATAACACGCCCTCTTGGAATTCTCATGCAACGAGCAGACTATTATATATGTTGAAGGTAAACCGATCTGCGCTCAACGTTCATTTACGTAAACTGTGTGACGTGTTAGTCACGTCTCTTATTTTTCCCGTTGTTGACCATAGCTGTCTTGTATACGGAAATAGCTCAAAGGGACTCTTACATAAAATTCAAGTGGCTCTCAACTCCTGCCCGAGGTTCGTTACGGTCAGCTGGGGTGGCTCAAGCTTAGACAGAGGATGCTGTTCTCTCTCTCGGTTCTATGATATATACAGAATACGTAGTACCGGCACTCCTTCTTACCTGTGTGACTCCCTCGCTGACAGGCTGACTGGCTGACGGCTCCCGGTACTTCGCACTCTACACGTAGGTATGGCAATCATGGATATCACTGTACCACTGCACAGAACTGACAATGAGTTTCGTTGGCATTCCTTCCGAGTGTCCGACATTATTTTTTGGAACTTCTTGCCAGAAAGTATACGCGAAGCACCGTCTACTTGCGCCTTTCGGTGCTCGCTGCGCGACGGAAGTAGGGCTTGTTTTTATTTTGCTCTGCGTATTGACACATTTTCATTCAGTCGTAAACTGCTAATGTCTATAGTAGACATAGTATATGCACTGTATCGTATGTATACCTTAGGTTCTAGCTTGTAGATTAGCATTAAGTGACTTTTATTACTAGGTTTGTATTTAAGTATAAGTTTACTTTTTCACAGCTGTTTCGTGCAGGCTTATTACTCTTATTAGTATTATAATTCTGATTGTTACTATCGTATTCCTATTACTTATATTGTTTGCCGGTCAACAAGGCCTGCTCCCTGATCGAATAAACTCTTTTCTCTCTCTCTCTCTCTCTCGCTCTTCCTGCCAAAATTCTTTACAGTCGTTTTCTCTAAACATTCTCTCATATTAAGCTGTTTTGTTAGGACACTCTCGATTCTGGTAGAGATGGTGCAATGTTAGCAACCATAATGCAGACACGACAGCAAGGAAGTGAGAAAGGCGAGAAAAATAATTAAAGTGGTGACTCGCTCGCCGCTCAACTATTTTAGGCTTATTTCATTGTTTTTTTTTCTGATGTCTTATTATAGAATTAACGTGAGGATGAATATCAGAATAATTCGAAGTTGATCAGCCTAACGAACATACGCATATACGCGCACGCGCACAGCTCAAGTATCAAGATCAGCGTCAGCGTCAGCATCAGCATCAGCACGAGCTGTAGCAATACCACCAGCAGCTACGTATAATACCCACTTGTTACCGTGTAGAGCGATAGCTATACACGCGAGTATATACGCGTACATAGACGTAGGTACCTGCCATGGATATACATACGTAGGTGGGACATTATTCAGCGTGGGTGGTGGAACGAGAGGGCTGGAGGGTGCGAAGGGACGAGGGAGGTGTACCACGTCTCGCGTAACGAGCTGCCTGCCGGCTGGTTCTCCAGGGTCTTCGGTTCCTCTATTTCCTCTGACGCCTCTCCACCCTCCGCTACTTGCTATTACCAGCACCACCTCACCAGCTTATCCTTGCACTCTCACGCACACAACTATCACTCTCGTATTCTACTTGGCGCCTCTCCCTCTCCCCCAGATAGCTATGCTCTCCGATTTTTGTCCCACCGGCTCACACCAGGAAATTCTATTCGACTGGTCAAATGCCATCGAACGCAATCACGGACAAGATTCTCAGTAAATCGGTTTGATTTGAGTAAATCGAGCTGATCAAATCTCTCCGTTATTCTGCTGAATCCATAACGCAAGCATGGTCGTACTTGTACGAGTTAATACGCCACAATATTTTCTTTAGCGATGGTATGCATTAGAATATCCGTATGAAAAAAACATATATTTAGAAAATATATGTTCGTAACGCATATGAATTTATATTAATATATAAGTCATTATATTATTTTTAACTTTATTTATTTTAGTTTTTGTGATAGCTTCAGCATACACGAATTCATGCAATTATTCAGTGATGAAATCAAAATGAATTCATCTTTCTTATACATAATCTGCCAGATTTTTAACATATGTGGTGAATATATTATAAGATATACAACTTTTTGCCGCCATCTACAAACACGTATAAATTTTATATTTTAACATATATATGTATATTGTATATTTTTTGTTCATACGGGATCTGTGCAGAAATCATTCGGCTGGTTTCAAACGGAAGAAATAAAATATAATTCGTGTTTTGAGTAAAAGCTTCGACCGAGTCGAATCGAATGGTCCTGAAATCGAGTCGAGAAGAAAGAAGGACGAACTAGTAGCGCTTTGCAGCCCGTTACAGCACGTTTCCTCTGAAATGCCGCTCTCTCAAAAGACTTGTTACATTCGTGTTACTGTGAGTATGCTCGCAAGCAAAGCTCGTAGTAATCCCATGCATTTTATAGAAGGCGAGCTCATTCGGAGCGTAAGCGTTAACGTTGGCGCTCTGACTGATGACTTGTGGTTCGCCTCTGCTCTAGAATGTGCGACTGCACGGCCGTCGTCTCCTTTCACGCCATTCGAATCAACTACTACGCTTCCAAGATATCCGTGATAAGGCTCACCGCTAGTGCAGTATTCCTTAAGAATATCGTTAAATTATGAGAGTCCTTGAGTCTGCGTTACTCGTTATCTATTCGGGTTTGTAGTTGGACAACGATACTGGATTGATAAGCATTTTCACATTTTAGTGACAATTCTCATAGTTCTAATGCACTTGAGGGGAAAAATGGGAAAA
>JARPRG010000489.1:0-10438 GCA_031001745.1 Hartigia nigra | reverse complement strand
CATGCCGTCTATTAGGCGAAAGGGACGATCGGAGCGTTTAGCCTAGGAACCTAGGCACTTACATAGGCGGCGTGGGAAGCGTATCGTTAATCGCGCCTCAACCCGCGTACTACTTTTACGCGGGTACATTCGAAATTCGCTACAAATTCCCCCTCAGATTACATATCCTCGAGGGGAGTGTACTATACAGTAACATGAATTTAGCTGCCTATGCGCTTATACAATTATCATACAAAATATAAAATATACCGCAGTGTTTAATATTAAGTGGCATTCACACAAACATACTCCATTCATACTGAGTCTTACAGCTATCTATTTACATTCATACATCGCATTAGAGCGTGTCATTTTGGGTAAAACTATGCTCGGGAGGTATTACTCCGTTGTTGATACAGCCTAAGATGTATCCTATTATACGTTCCTTTAACGACAGTTGCGTCACATACTTCCGATAAAACATAGGCATTACTATTAATAATTCTAAGGATACGGTAGGGACCTTCGTATAAATGAAAGAACTTCCGGGTAATATAATCAGAAGCACTCGATTGGTGTGGTATGCGTAACAGTACTAGATCGTTGAGATTTAATGGAATTTTCGATACTGTTTTCTGCTGCTTGTTAAATTACTGTCGCATGCGTTCCTTAGCTAAAAGAAGTCGTGGTCTGTCTATAGCTTGAGTGCCTGGCGGAAATTGCAGGACTCGACAGACGATATCGTCAACTGGTTTTCCAAAATGTAGCTCGTAAGGTACGCACCCTGTGCTTGCATGATTTGTAATATTCAATAGTTCTTCAATGCGCGGTACGAATTTGGCCCATTTAGTGTGCTTATCAGAGCAAAGTGTACGGAAAAGACAACCGATTTCACGCATTACTCGATCCGTGGGGTTGGACTGAGGGTGTCTGATTGACGAGAAGGTAACCCGTATATCAGCCGGTTCTAATGTTTTTTTCCACGTTGCAGCAGTAAATTGGGTACCATGATCAGACAGTATGGTCTTCGGTTTACCCGTACGAAGAATGTAATCATTAAGTATTTTTTTTAATACGGCTTGAGAAGTGGCTCTTTTTATCGGATATAGCCGCACTAGTATAGAAAATGCATCTAGCAAGACAAATATATGCTGAACACCACCGATTTATCGCGGCAAGGAGCCGTACACATCCACGGTGACTAGCTCGTTTGGACAGCTCGTTTCTATGAATTGGTATTCTCCCTCCATACATATGTTATATGGCTTGACCCGTTGACATAGGTCACAAAATTTAACAAAAGATGTAACGGATTTTCGGATGGATTTCTAATAAAAGTACTTTTTAATGTATTCGTAGGTTTTGTATACACCAGGATGTCCTAACCGCTCATGGCAGGTACGAATAAGTGATACGATTCGCGAAGCGGGGACAGATATGCGCCATTGTCCCGTTTCCGGAGTTCCCGTAAAACTTATACCCTGATATACTTGATAATTGTTTCCAGTGAGCGCTTTTGATAAGTCCTTTTTTATATTAATCAGATTTTCATCCGTGTCTTGTTCATTTCGCAGATTCTTTAATAAGGATTCTAATTCTCCTTCCTTTTCAACGCGACAAATCCAAATTAGCGCATCCTCTGGCCATTGGGTGTGCTCTGATAACGACATTACATCACATATAGAGATAATGGGGTTTCTACGATCTCGTCACGAAACCCTTTATCTGGATTACGGTTAAAGAAATCTGCGACCACGTTATCTTTTCCTTTACAGTAAGTGATCTCAAAATCATATTGCTACAATAGCAAACTCCATCGTGTTAGTCGTGCACTCGTATGCTGCGCGTTATTAAGAAATGTCAATGATTTATGATCGGTAATAATTTCAAAATGGCTTCCAATGAGGTAAACCCTAAACTTAGTTACGGAGTAGACTATGGCTACTAATTCTTTTTCAGTCGTGGTATATTTACTTTCGCATGATGTTAAGCATCGGCTAGCTATTGCGATGATGGCATGATCTCCATTGCCAGTTATTTGATACAATATTTCGCTAACGCCATAGTCACTGGCGTCGCACTGAACCTTGAAAGGGACGGAGGGAATCAGGTGGCGCAACGTGGTACATTTCAAAAAAGCGTTTTTAAGTGATCGGAAAGCCTCAGAATGTCTAGTTTGCCACTTCCAATCATTCCGTTCATTATAGGTCTCGAAAAGCTTGTATGTAACGGGCATACCCAATATTAAATTGTCTATTGTAATTACAAATTCCCAAGAAACTCTGCAGTTGCTTTTTGTTTTCCGGCTCTTTAAAATCCTCAATAATCCTTAACCGATTGGGATCGGGTCGTACTCCCTGTCCCGATAATATAAAACCTAAAAATGGAATCTCGGTTTGGATAGATTTAGACTTCGATAATCTTGGAGTAAACTGGTAAGATGTTAATCGCGTGAAAAGTGCGTCGAGATGTTGCAAGTGTTCCTGAACATCTTGTGACGTGACTAAAAGATCATCAATGTAGCATACAAGAAAATTGTTAAAGTCCGATCCGAGTGCTAGATTTAACGAGTGAATGAAGCCGTTACCCGCCGTCTTTAGACCAAACGGAATTCTTCGGAACTGATACAGCGTTGAGCCATACAAAAAAGCGGTATATGGCCTTGAAGTTTCCGATAGTGCAACCTGCCAATATCCATGTGTGAGGTTCACAGAGGACATAACAGATCTACCATGGTGTTATTGTAGGAGTTCGGAGATAAGCGGTGGTGATTCGTTATCACTGTCAATTGCATCATTTAAGAATCTAGCATCAAGGCATATTCGCACGCTACCATCCTTTTTTTGGACAATGCGAAGCGGATTGCAGAAAGGACTCTGTGACCGTTCAATTATTCCCGTATCTAACATATTCTTTAGTTCACGCTCGACGGCTGGTCGTTTCGCGAGGGGAACCGGATAAGAGTGATTTATGTAAGGATTTGGTTTTTTCAAGTGGATAACATGTTCGTAGTGCGTAACTACACCTGGTTTATCGGAGAATAGAGCGCGGTGTTTCATCATCAAGCGCACAAAGTTTTGTCTTTCCTCAAAGGTAAGTAATGTGAGTTTTTTAGCAATCGATTCTACTTCAAATATGAACTCATTGTCCTCTCTGTTTTTTCCGTTGATAGGTGAGGCGTTACAAAACAACTGATTAGGCCGATCCGATGATAGATCACCAATCTCATGAGTCTTGTCACTCACGTTCAAACAAAACGGCGATGTTTCCAATTGGAATGCACCTTGAGACTGTATACCCGTATTAGGATTTGTGAAAATATATTCAACATTATCGGTATTAGTGGCATCGACACAATTATGAGCGACCCAAGTGTCGCGATCACTACGGCCGCATCCATTGCCAGCCGGTGAAACTATAGCTTTATCCTCTGTCGCATAGGCCGCCGAATTACACACTATATCCTCAACACCGTGAAAATCATCCACAAGAGAACGTGAGTCTCCAAGTCCTTCAATCGTTGCCGTATTCATTATGAGCGCCTTGTGATCACAATTATTCAACTGGAATCTGAGACAACAGTATTCATGATTATCGGAATCACAAGATCGGGCTCTATCTCCATCACATATAACATCAACAATACGAGAAATCAATGATTCATGTGTCGCATAATTACTAAACCTACTCAACTTTGCAGGAATAATTCTCCCTCGAAGCGTGAGCGATCTATCGGCGTAGTTAATTATGGCACTAACCCTATGTAGGGTAGACTGGGTACGGTTGAAACATTTTAGCGTTTATCGTCCATTGCATCGAGATTAGTTAAGCGAGCAATGACGGAAATATATTAAATAAAAGACCATATATCTGTCTACTAATGGGCAATGTTATTTGAGATCACTGTTTGTATTTTATGTGTAAAATCAAATTTAAAAAAAAAATGTAATTTATTTCAACCGTCCCAATGCCAGGGTCGGTTGAAACAGTGCCTGGAGTTTTGAAACACATGCAAATAATACAAAATATAATAAATGAACATGTTTTATTCATCGTCTAATAACATTTTACGACTCGTAATGGCACAGTTGAACACCACAAATATTTTTTTATTAATATTCAAGTCTTTCACGATACTTATAGTCTAACATTATTTTTAATCAGCCTTCAAAGGTTATATTAAGTACAACTTAAATTATATAATAGTCAGATGTTGGTGACGATTATTTTTTTTGTAATGTTTCTGTACTACTTGCTATTATATTTCTCAAAAATTCAACAGCATTAATTATAAATTTGAATAAATGGAAATGTCGGCTGGTGGTGTATAATTCTAATGGAGTGTTGTTGACCAGGGTTTCCAGCCATACAAAAAAACACGCAGTTTTATGACGTTTCGACCCGGTTTTGGGTCCTCTTCAGGTAATTTATTAATCTACAATAAATATTAAAAACAAATGCTAACTTATGTTTATACATTTTAAATTGTGTTGGATAAAATTCGTAATTATTTCGTAATACATAAATTTTGAGACATTATTTGTGAATACTTACAGGTACGTACTGGGTGAAGCATATTAATTATAAACTAGATTTTAGCACTCCAGCTAATAAAATACTCTGAGTAAAATTTCAAAACATTATTTCTATAAACATCTACATTTTGATGAATAGATAAACAAATGACAAAATAAAACTTCAATACTTTTTGTTTAAGAGAATAAAATTCAACAGCTTTAAAAACAAAATTTAGCACTTCAGCTATAAAATAGGTTAAGAAAAAACTAAAGACTTATTATTTCTATAAAAATCAATATTTTAAACAAAAATACTTAAGTGGTTACAAGATCATTCGGAATCACAATTGGGGCAAACATAACAAAGACTAGCTTCTGTGCACTCATCATGCGCCCACATTTTACATTCTGTGCATTGTATCCAGTTTTCCCCCGGTCTGCTTTCTGAATATGCTGACATACAAACAAGGCAGTAGCACTCTTCTTCTGATGATGATGATTCATGTTGCGTGCTAGTTTTTTTCCCGTTTGTAGCATTTCTTCCATCTAATCTTTTCTTAACTTGCTTAGCTTTGGTTCGTTTCAATCTGTTTTCATGTTCTCTTCTTATCTCTTCTTTTTCAGGTGTGTCTGTGTAGATTGTAGATTTCCTGGTTTTTCGCCCCGTGTTTGTCAATTTCCTTGGAGGAGCTTTTGGTAGTGGTCGTACTGCTTCCGGCGAAAACGTAAGTGGTGTACTCGAAGTCGCAATATTTTCCGTTTGATTTGTCAATACAGGAACGGATTGAGAACTTGTAGAGGGTTTGGGTGAAATTTGCTGAACACTACCACTACTTTGATGTCCGGGTAGTTTAATCAAAGGTTCTGGATCTGCAATGATGTTTTCTTGTTCTCTGTCTGGGACTTATCAACACTGTGGCATATTTACAGTTTGTTGTTGTACAAAAAGAGTTGCATTAGAAAGCTCCTCCGACTCTTCTGGTGGTTCGAGAGTTAAAATAGAAGGTGATGGTGTTAGCGTTTTATCCTCAGGTGTACTAGCATTCTGAATAGGGCCCTCAGTTGCCTCGATTGTATTTACAGGATTTGGTCTATCTGTTACAAATGCAGGTGCAAAATCGAGTTCAGTAAACAAATTCCGATTAAATGGAACAATCCCAGTTGTGCGAAAGCCAGTTTGAATGTTGGATTGTGTTAATTTTTATTACAGATGAAGTAAATAGAGACTGATTATTTCTGTTATTCACATATATTTATTCAACTGGATAAACTCTTATTTCTCTATTGTATAAGGTAGGTAGGTTTGTCTGTTGTGTCGAGCGAGCGCGAAAATCTATCGATAAGCTCCGCTCGATCACCCACTCCCGCTCCGGTGCTGTATGCTCACTGCTCTACTGCGCATACTGCCCAATAGTAAATTTACCATTATTCTCAACAGTGTAAGAGCAAGCGGCATAGCAGTAGCTAAAATCCCTGGGATGTCATATATTGACATTGTCTTGCCGGGGTGGCTTCGCATCCATCCATTACAGGTCGAATTTACAGCTTTCTTCAGCGAACCGAATACAGATCGATCAAGCGGATGGAGTTTATGTGAGCAGTGGGGAGGGAAAGATAACATCATAATGCTATTGGTCTTGCAAAAGTCTAGTGCGTTAATGTGAATATGTGAAGAATGGTTATCAAGCACAAGTAAGGCTTTATGTGAAGGAGAAGCATTTGTATGTTTCTTGAAGTGTTCCAGGAAATGAATAAATATTTCATCCTGCATCCGGCCAGAAGGATCTGCACTTCCAGCAGATTCTATTGGTCTTGTAATACTACTACTGTAGTGAACAATAAGTATTTTCCACAAAAATTTACAATACAACCTAATTCATTAAATGTCGATAAATTATATTCAAGAATAAATTTTAATGAAAATGAATAAAAATAAAAGTCAGAAAAAACGGATAATTATACGAGTGTAATACATTTTCGTATTTCATTTGCACACTCATGACCCATACCAACAGACATATCCCATACCTTAATTTACTTATACGGCTATAAGGATGAACTGCGATCCCGTTGATATTTCTGTTTCGTCAAAATTTCTTCTTTCGTTGTTTTAAGATATACTCCAATATTTATAATTCTCCGTGTTCTCATTCGTCATTGATACATCAGAAATAAGAGCCCTAACGCCTTTAAATGATCAGAACAAAAAACAAATATATCAATATTAAATTTTCTTGATGGAGATTATTGGAATTAAATATACCTGCTGTGTAATCTCCGTCTAGCATCGCAGTCGATGGGGACCGTTATTACAATTCTTATTACTTATATTAGGTACCTCGAGGTGGTAGGGGAACGATCCTAGTGGTACCTATGGACTATTTATTGATATGACGAATTATCGATCGTCGGTATGTTACAGTCTATCCCTGATAAAGTGATCTTGGTATCGCATTCGCGGAAAGACAAAGATTGGAGGAATAGCATTTCTGATGGCATTGACCGCTAAGGCTACTGTGACTAAAGTACCCCTCTCGGTTGAAGTCACTGAACCTACTTGACGAGCACCACGTCTAGCTATTATTCTGTTGGGTTTTTGCACAGTAGTTATGCCGGTCTCATCAGCATTATATATATTTTGTGGTTCAAATTTATAACGGTCCATGACAGTAGCCAAATTGTCGTAGAAAGCATCTACGTTAATTCTATTAACCTGTTAATCGAGCGGGACGTATAAATACGTCAAGATATAATACAGCGTGTACGAATTCCCCGGTTAACAGGTTAAAGCTAGTCGCCCTAGAAAGACTTGTAGCCTGTGCTGCACGTATTGACAGTTGAGGATTTCTTCTCATAACATGCGAAACCATTCTTCGCCAGCCATTTCGTTGTCATCCCAAGTCCGAGGTCGTGAGAAGTCGTACTTGACGGTTAGTTCGTATGCCAATTTCATAACATTCTTTTTAGTTAGGCCAAAATATATGTCTGCACATCTAATTAAATATTTAGATAGCTCACGCTCTTGTTCATGGTTGAACACTCGATTGTGAGCCTTATATCCCATTTCTTGATTTTCATTGCCACCAGTCGCATCTCGTTTACGTATTTATCTCAACAGTGAAATGCTTACGAATTCATTTCTTATTCCAAATAATATATATAACATTTATTACACATGAAGTATCCGAGGAATCAGACAATAAATGTTAATCTCAATCGAATATCCTAACACTATAATATAAGAGGATACCGGTGATGTGAATCAAGAAAATGCAAATATTTATATAAGAGAACATAAATTAAAATGAACTTGCGACATATAAAACATTCATTCTAGAACACACTCATACAACATACAGAGTAACATTCTTAATAAAAACTTGACCGACACTTGCTTTAACACACCAATCAATAAGTCACACGCGATCACTCGTGAATTTAGCCTATTCGTTACATTAGGTTAATACCTTTCTCACACTTGATTTTGTCCGTTAAATGAATATTTCCCTTGATCCAAATGTTCCTCACGAGGCGTTTATAGTTAACATGACTCGGTTGGCTCCATTTATTCTCGTCCCTGTAGACACGTGGCGATCTCGTTGAATTCGGATACTCTTTCAGGTAAAGCGGTTATTCCTTGTCCAAATTTTATCGTGGTATGATTTTTAATCCTTTTTCGTCTATATAGAAATATTAATCCAAAACGGGGAGAACAATTACTAGGGGAATTTACAGTGATCATGTACAATTGAAATTCGACAATACCTGTATAGATGATTAAGCTCTACGCCGGCGCGTGTTTTCGGTCGGTCGTCCAGAGCGAAAAAGGAACGATTTACCGGTGAATTATAAGAATATCGGATTTTTGCTAAGAGTAGGGATAATCCCTCGATCTACCGGACATCTATCTAGGAGACGTACAACTACGGTGTGTTCAACCGATATGATAACTATTACAACAGGGAACAGTGGTTCAGTCCATTCTTTTCTGCCGCTGTTCTTAACGAAGATCCGGCTTTTACATCTTCATAGGCTTGTTTGTACGTTGATAAGTCGGCCTGACCTCTCGTAGTCTACGTTTGGCGTACCCTTGGCATCTAAGAAACAAGAAAATTAAATAAATAAACTGTTTCAACCGTACCCATAAAAAATGTTTCAACTGTCCCCAACCCCCCTTCTAGGTATAATGGTTCACAGTAAGAATAATAATAAATTTGAATAAAAGCTAATCATACAGTCATATTCTACAAACTTCGATTAAAACGATACAAAACTCTCAATACTCTAACTTTAATAAAACCATAATAATTGCAAAAATGTACGAACAAAAAATACTTACTTTTTCGTCAAAAAACACAGTGGGCCTCCTATACACAAGCACAGCGCGCGAACAGCGACGCAACACTAAAATTCGTGTTTCGACTTGTCGCCCGCTTCGTTCTCCCCTTGCACCCCTCACCACATCACGCACGGTGTCGAGATATTCGCTTTGTTTCAACCGTCCACCGTTTCAACCGTACCCAGTTTACCCTAGTCAATCATCTCCAAATATAATAGGTGACGTTAACCCTGGAACTGCAAGGAACACTGACATATCTTCAGTTACCTATTTTTAAATGAATCTGAACTTGTTTTCTAATCGTGGTGGCCTTTCGACCAACCGCCGTAAGAACCTGAAGGTTCGTGACTGGTAGCTCGGATATTGGACATCTCTTACACAACTGCTTATATAGGTCTTCCGATATACAGGTGACTTGACTCCCACTATATATAAAGGCCGCATAGTGAAAACCCTGAATTACAACAAGAGCATGAACACATTTTTTGTTTTCACCTGCTCGGGAGTCTACCACGTCTTTGTCGGCTTTTAGGTCCTTTTCAATATTTGCAATAAAATCATACATGTTATGGGGCGAAGCCGGATCGTAATTCATCGCTCCCATTTCTAGTTTAAAGTAGCGATATTACATAATGCTCCCGTTCTCGGATCCTGATTACTATATGCTGGAGGAGGGAATCTAGTGTCAGGTAGCGCCATGTTATTAGAGTTTCCATGATCACCGTTCCTTCGCTGCATGCTACCCTGCCGGTTATATCACCGCTTATTCCGGGCACCCCTCCCAGCTCTTCCCTCATTCCAACCACCACCAGAACGCACACTGGCATGATTGTCCTTCGTTATATTTATTTAGATGACCTGTCTTAGCGTTCGCTCGTTATTTCGGTCATTATGTGAAGGTGCACGAGGTCTATCACGTTCGGTTTCCTGTTCTTGCGATTTGTCCAGCTGTTCCAAAGCCTGGACTATCAGCATGGTATCAGCATAGTCAACCGTAGTTAAAATTTCTCTCACGCGCATAGGCATTTGCTGAACTATTGAATAATTTGTTTCATATTGACCCATTCTTGGAAATAAACATTGAGATGCTTTGATTTGATCGTAAAAATATGCTATCAAGCTACCATCCGTCATAAGATACCGTCTCTCTTGCCATCGACTTTTTATGCGTATACGTACTGGAATTGGATAAAATTCCAATCCAAATTGTCTTGCAAACTCTCGATAATTTGAAAATTCTTCACGTCGCACCACAAACCAACTGAGCGCACGGCCATTTAAACAAGTTTCTACAAAGTCAATTTGCCGTTCAATAGGAATATTTTTTACACGGAAATATCTGTCCAACTCCTGAAGGAACTGTTGTGGATTCATCGCATTATGGTCACTAAACTTTGGCGCGGGCATATCAATTTTACCACCTTGCAGGTGTTCCGCAAACCTTTTAAGAATATGCACACCGTGCTCATTGTTGTGCCGTAACGTCTCGATGACGAAGGAGTTCGGTCGAGAGGTTAGAGCTTGAATATATTTGGGATCGTTGCCGGTTTAGGAGTTAGGACTCGCGTAAATATAACAAAACAAAAAGGCTTTATTGAAATGA
>JARPRG010000487.1:431962-443106 GCA_031001745.1 Hartigia nigra | reverse complement strand
ACGACAGTTTATCGTCACACATTTTATACGCATAATTATTATTGCTTTGCAGTAGGGGGTCAGTTTTCATCTCGTTTAATATGTATCGTCCGAACTGCCGTACTTTGTTTGGATCTGCACTGCATCTACTGGTTCTACTGATTCTATTGACGTGGTACGTCACTACTACCCCCAGATGCATTCGTAACGTATCCCGATGGTATCCCGGAGCCAAGAAGACGGTAGTACACAAGTACATAAAATAGAGAATTCAAGTCGACTTGAAAAAGAAAATAATAAAACCGATAATCACGTTGGCATTTGCGGAAGAAGCGATAGAACTATTCGAGATGTTTACAAGGAGCGCGGAAACAAAAACTAGATGCAAAGTCGTCGCTAGAATATCGGGGTTAGAATTAGATGGTCGATTTGCAACTGGCTCATCGGAGCGACGAGTGGAACAGATGTTGCTAATTGCTCGTTAGTCATTACGTCATTAGTAACAAACGCGCGTTCTTGATAATTAATTGGTCTGCTACGTGAATCTATTGACTTTACGTTTCACAGATAAACCTAGAGTAGCAATTAGATCGATGCTGCGAATTGCCTGTAGACCTTCGAAATTCATTTACGGATGCTTTTGAATGTTCCTGTACGAGGGCGAAATAATGATTCTTAAAAAAATAAAAGTGCTGGGTGATGCGTGAACAGAGGCCCTTTTAGAAAGAATGAAAGATTCATCGAAGAATATGAGAACGAGCAGATTGTGCTGAGCTCAGTATGTTCTAGCCTGGAGCCTGGAACCTCCAATTCCGAACCTGAAGGACGAATCAAAGCCGCCTAATGATTCTGCCGAGATCGCTCCTTCACTCTCTCGAGATTCCATTATCGACCAATTCTTGAAAATACGTAGTAAATGCATTGAGCAGAATTACGTTACGGTCGTTAAAGGCAGCTTCAGGAAACTCGCAGATGGAAAAGCATTACGTAAATTACGCGTACGCGTAGCTCACGCTACGTTAAGATGGACAAACTCAGCTAGAAGAGTTTAACGATCAGTGACTCCCGCGACGCAGCACGCGCAGTGCACCTTTCTCAGTATAATTAATTTTAAACTCCTTAAGAGCAAGGCACTCACGTGCAGGCTTATCCAAGTGAAACGCTAATTTGTTACAATAATGGCCAACACTCGTTGCACCGACATTTTCCGGCCAATCTCGAGCAGCAGACACGTGGAGAGTTTTCAATGCGCCGTGGACGAATGAGCCTGAATGTCAGAGTGAATAGTTGCGAGACTGGCCGCGGATCGTGTGATGTCGAGGATTTTCGAGAAAACCATCTGCAGAATATCCGGCAAGGATGAGCAGAGAGTAAAGAAGTGTTAAGCGTAATCCGATTATCGGAAGGCTTCCCATCAGGATCCCATAGGAAGCTATGCTTTTTTCCCTCATCATTTCCTGAGCCGATACCTTCGCGTGTCAAGTATCATATCGTTTGACTCTAACGAAGGGAAACAGTGAACAGAATAGGAAGCACTTTCTCGAATAACACTGAAGCTGAACGCACGTAACGTAGGCAAGGCAAGTTTGGTAATGGCGGAGCGTCGATGTAATTCGCGTGACGCGTCGAGACGCTAACGATCGTCGGGTGTCTTTGCGGTCGATGGACGAGACGTTCATTGCCGTAACGGAGACTCACGGATAATTCTGTCGTCGACGGTTAATATCGGTGAATCGATAATCAGGGTCGGAGGTTGAAGAGTTAAGCGAGTCGACCGGAGTCAGGAAAAAGCAGCTAGAGTTCAGCCAAGAAAGGGTATACGAGTGATGGCGTCGGCGCACGGGCGAGGCTAATGCGAACAAAGTGGCTGCATCACTTTTATCTATCGAGGACTCAAAGGGAGGTCACTGAAAGGCCTTTGAGAAAGCCATGAAAGTCGAGTGCTGACGCCGCTGTAAGTAGCGTCTCCAAGAGGTGTCTAAATTGATGGTCCTAATGCGTCCTGAGGAGAAGGACCGACCACGTGGAAGCTCCTCCAAGGTCCAAATAGGTAGGTAAATTTAATTGAAAGCCCACCTCTTAGCAACGACCTGCCAGTCGCCTCTGATCTTGCATAGGCGTCGCAGCCAGGCGTCGAATTTGTGCGCCAGTTGGTTAACCTGCCATATAGCAGGTGGGCTTTCAAGCAATTAGGTCGTGTAGCCGCAAGAAGCTCTGTCTGCTATTGGCTTTGCATTAGAGGACGTGTCTCCCGCTTCTCCCATCTCGAATGCCGTCAAGCCGGATAACGACAGACGTCCATTTATTCTAATTGACAATACATCTTCAAGAGATAATTGAGCGCTCGCGACGGACATTCCTCGACTCCTGGCGCAGTGATCTATCGGGATCAGTCAACGCTCCATACCATTGTTTCTCCATTTTCCCTTTGTTTTCATTGTTTTACATGTGATTTCGATGACGCGCCTTGCTAAAGACCGGGCTTGCTAATGGAAGTATAGTAGCAATTGCGAGGAAGAGACTCTTCTAAATAGCTGGTAATTGCCTTAATAAAATAATTAGCTGCGATAGCGTTCGCTCGGACAGTTCAACTGGCTTGTTTGCGCGGAATAAACGCAAGCGAATTATAACGGAATAGGTCGCTATGGACCTGCTGGAAATGAAAGCGTCGTTAACGTTAGAGCTCTCGTGGTTGTGGAGGTTGTGGAGGCTGCCGAGAGGACCAGAGAGGACCAGAGTCAGAGCACGAGGCAACGAGAGCAGAGGAGGAGGAGGCTCCTGTGTGCAGCCAGATTTCTGCCAATTCTCTCTGTATTCGGCATTAGCCTTGGTATTTTCGACACGAGCCGCAGTTGGGTTGCATACAGATTTACGAGTCTCTCCACTTAGCAATGTAATCCCAATTTATGCATGTAGAAATGTGCGAATGCACCTTCATAGCTGGAGGCTGCGTGAGTTCTCGTCCTGCAGCCTGTCCCACCATCCGACCATTCGCTCGCTGCTCCAGTCTCTAAGGACTTAGCAGAGGGTCGTGGGGTCAACTGCGGGACGTCCGTTTGAAGATTTGTGGCTGGTCAACTTTGGCCAACCAAACTAATAAATAGGCTAATGGGACAACAGCACAATATTTCTATGTCTCTTCAGCTTAGTATCAATAATCAGATGAACATTCGCCAATAATCTGCTGGAACGTGGAACACCGAATGGGCATTGTAAATTGGGCATAAGTAAATATCGCGACCTTCCTTGTGTGGGAGAGAGAGAGAGAGAGAGAGAGAGAGAGAGAGAGAAAGAAGGCAAGTTTACACGTGGCTCATTGCTATAGCTAACACTTAAGGGACTGTCGAGTGAGCGTATCCAGGACCCTGTTTATAGTGTGTAGCTTTGCTTAGGTTATGGGACAGATAAATTTCCAACCCCTAACAAACACACACAAGCCAGCCAGCCTGCCTGCTCTGTCTCATTTTATCTACGAGCGTTGTAAGATTCTACTAGGTATGAGTAAATAACCAAGATATTTATCATTAATGAAATATCCGTCGCACGTAACATCAGCAAAATATAATGATAATAAAGGCAAAGGGCGTTAAATATTTCTGGCCTCCCTCTGACCCTCCCGGCCCTTCCGGTCGCCTTGCGAGATATATGGAGCCTACACGGTATAAACCACCCTCGCGAAAATAAAATGGAAAATGACTGAGTGGCAGAAAACCTCGAGGCTGTGAAATCTCGACTAGTCTGCGACTGCGGGACTTCTAAGGACTCTGGAATTGACGCGTGGAGGTGCGCATTCGAGAGTAGAGTCACTTTGGAGCGCGAATCCCGTTAAAACTTCGAAAATACCCTCGTGATATCTCGAACCTTCGCACTTTAAAAGCCTTTCGAATACTTTGTCGCGGTAAGCACATAAATACTCTGAGCGACGCCACAGAGTTCCGACAAAAAAATGTAATGTAATATTTTTATGAAAAACTTCAGTTCTCCTCGTCCTGCTTCCTTTAAACAGTAGATCCTGTGAGACGCGTAGGCTCCAGCAAACACGCCAAGCGAACCTTGTTCATTGACGTAGCCGTTTGTAAGGCGAAAACACGATTTATTCGTTTTTGTTTGTCGACCAGTCTTACGAAATAATTGAAACGCGATATGTCGACCCTCCCCTCTTATACTCTACTATGTTCGACCCTCACCCTCTCTCTCTCTTTCTCAGACTAAACGACAAAATTTTCATCTTGAACGTCATCAGAAATTTTATCTCTCATTAGCATCACACACGCTTTTATAACCGACCCTGAATTCGCGATGAATCCCATAAAAACTTAGCGGAATTTTGGGTCGTGCTCTTTACGAGGACATTAAAGAACGTAGAATCGCCTCGACATCTCGACCTCACTTGTATAAATACAATTTCATTCAATTAAGGCGAGTATCACGTGAACGATGCTTTAAGAGCTATTCGATCAATATTGTTATTGGCTACAATTGCATGCTTACACAGCCCGTGTCAAAAGTCATCGAGAAATTCTGAGATTCAAATTTTTGTCAAGATCAAAGTATAATCGCAGTCCTTGCGTCTCGCTGAGACTCAAGTGACTCGTAAGACTCTTGAAATGTCAAGTGAAGAATTATGTCGTAGCACCGCCGCTAATAAGTTCCTTGAATGATCCCGTTAAGCGTAAATGATTAACAGATTGCACGGAGTGGTGAATGAAAACGGAAGTCAAAATGAAAATTCTGTAAAGGCGTGTGGCGGAGCTAAGAATACCTCGAAATACGTGATAAAACGACTTCACGTGTTGCCAGACGAAATTCCATGAGAATTCCAGGTTGCTCTTGCTTTTTAATGAATTCACGCTCCGGGAGAAATACGATGGGATTGCCCGGAAATTCAAGTTGGATGCGCCTTCATTATTTATATGGCCATCCGCACGACTTTGGGAATCGACCTCACGTTATCTCTTTTCTCGCTTTCCTTGCGAAAGAGAAAAAAATACGATTTCCCACGGCTACCTGATCCAGAAAGAACTGTGAACTGTGAAAACACAGGCTGCTATTGACCGAGTGTGTAGCACGTGTGCCACCGCCTCGATCAGCAGGAAAATCATGTTAACGTGAAAGGGTCTCCATTGCTTTTTCGTCCCTTTCTTTGTCCATAATAAAGGCACAAATTATCAAAGTTCCATTAGGCCATTCATTCGAATATTATCTGCTTAGCATTGGAATGTAACCGGAAACTGAAATATATGTCAAATGTATTTAAAAGACAGTCAGGGAAGTGTCAGGGAAAAATGCGAAAAGTATTAGGAAACCCTTTGACTCTCTTTCTCTCTTACTCTTAATTAAAAAGAAAAATATTGTTATCACTCGAGAAAAAAAAATAATAATCCATTTGAATAAATGAAGACTTGCCATTGTCGATATGTGATTTGTTATTCCGTCGAAGCGTGCGAGTATCAGAAATATAAGGAGTTCGTGTCGCAGCTTCTCTCACGATGGACCAGTGAAAGGTAGAAGAGCGTGGATGGCAATAAGAAGCAAGGCAGACTCTTACGACCGAAGCTGCGTTAGGGTGGATTGCGTCGATGCGTAACGTTCGGAATGAGACGCGCCACAGAACTGAAGCATCCGAAAGCTCAAGCGAGGACGTAGGCTCCTCCGTCCGCTTGCCGTTCGCGAGGGAGTGGAAGCCAGGCGAGTCGCGCATGCGTTTTGCCATCTCAAATTGAGCTCCTTCTCTTGCTTGACACACCCGGTATACATACTTGGGTCGGATCTCCCGCATACGTGTAACAGGGCCTATCGTGGCTCCTCTTTCTCCTATGTCTACTTCCCATTACGATCATCTTATTGCTTGAAAACTAGCGACTAAACGGAGGAGCGAACAAGAACACCGAGTCCCTGGTGCTATGGTGGTCCTAGAATAGTCCTATCCGGATGGTCTCCGACTCTCGATCCTTATGACCACGCGAACAGAATTGCTAATTATTGTTCTTGTCGTGAGCAGAGAAACGCAAAGCCAAGGGCACATGTCGTCGCGACGGAAAACATGGACGCAGCTGACTAGACTATTTCGAGGATTTAGAGTTGGCAGATTTCCTAACGAGATTCGCAGGACACCCGTTAGAGTCGAGCGGGCGTCCTAGGGGCGTCTCTGCCTATCGCTAATTGTCTTTTATCATCGAGGCGATACACAACACGGTCGCGAACGAATCGAATAGAACAGAACAGAAGCCAGCAGAGTATTCCGGGGTCTGGTATCTGCTCTTGATATTTTTTTGTCCTGAGTTATTACTAGGCGGATGTTGAGATAGTGACTTATGTGCCCTCGTCCTCTTACGTGCTGCTTATTCCCCATCTTCCTTCTCTTCTTCTTCGTCTCCAGCGTATCACGACCTTTGAAAATGGCATACTTCTTCCGGTATCCAGCTAGAACAATTTCCTGTCTTTGCCAATTTAAAAAAATATTTTTTTCCCGAGATGTTGACTTTCCCTAAGGTATCGTGCCACCCTTTACTCGTTCGGATGATCCAATAAGTGGATGATCTTTAAGATATTTTTAAAAAGAAGTATGTAGGGCAAACCTATGAAAAAAGGCTTCGGTATCAAAAAAAAAAAAGACAAGAGCTCACTCGAAAAAAGGAAGATGTTGACGAAGATCAAGGATCCCTTTCTTTTTTTCAAACTCGCCCTGTAAACCTTGTCGAACACAAGATTGAAGTGCTGAATCGTAATCACAACAAATTATGGTAGCGATAAGAGGCTATTACGTCGGATCGATGTTCGGGGCGACGTGAAGGATTCGATGAGAGGATGAGAATGGGAAAGGATTTGCTCGGTCGTTCGTTACCGAGCATTTTTGTTTCCTCATCCGAAAGAAGATTGTACGCTAGAAGAGATACACAGGTGAAATAGCACAATCGGCAAGACGGCAATCACTGAGACATTTGCCTGCTTCAAAAGTCTCGTATGCAAGATCCAGGGAGCCAGAAACCCGTGGAAGGGAAAAAGTAGCGGTAGAGAGACGTCGGTGCTTTTGAAGGTTCCAGTAGGATGGGACGATTCGTATCTAGTGCATTGCGCCTGATAAAGTGCGATTAACACGCGCGCTCTGTAATTTCATGAAAAATTAATCTGGTGGGCGAGTCGAGTGGCGCCAGGGAAAGCTTCGAGTGATCGTTTCGGTTTGGCAGATTGACAGTGACGCTGGAGGCTCATGGCCGCCATCATTGAACTGTCGAGTAGAACGTGCTTGTAGCCAGGATACGGATTTATCAGGATATTATTTTCCTTTTGCTTGTATCTCATTCGTTATCGCATTCCATCTCGCAGCGTCGGAATATCTGACACTCGTACCGATACATTTTAATCTGTGCTTTGGCTTACCTTATCTAAACTTATGAAAGCTTGTCAGGATGCTCTTCGGGGAAGGAATATCTATAGAATGTCTAAGGTATATATTATTAAAAAAAAAAAAAATCTCCCACCCGGATGGAAATAAATTTCATTCAAGGACAAAAGAATGTTGATGAAGGTTGATGGAGGCTATAGCAAGGAAGTAAGAAAAGGCTGAGCGATAGGAGATTGAAATCCTGAACGGGAAGAGGAGGAAGAAGGCAGATCATCATCAATCTGCTTTTCCGCGTTACTCTCGATCGGAACTTTAATCTCGTAGAAATGAAAGCACGTGAACGAACCCTTAACGAATCGTCGTATCGCGCTGCTTTATTCTTTTTCCACTTAGTATTTAGATTCCTACTTGAGCAGCTTTCATTCCTTTATTCTTTGATGCTCATCATCGTCCCTCTAATAGACGGACGGAGTCCTCTAGGCTCTTCATCGGGGAGCTTATTAAGCCCTCTTCAAGGACACTATCGAGAATCCTTCCGAATTAGGGAGGGAAATTAAAGCAGCTTTTGCTTATTACTCTTTTCGTTGCCGTAAATCCCGTTGCTCGAGTCTTCTTCATCTTTATCATCTGTTAAGTAAATCACAGTCCCCCTTGACTTGTCCACGCGTATCTTTATCCCACCACGTATTTCGCTGGTAGTCCAGCGAATTCTTATTCTCCCAGTTCAAGCAACGAGTACAAGGATTCCTCTGAGGTTTCCAGTGAGCTTTTAAATAGGAGCTGCTGCTGCTGCTGCTGCTGCTGCTGTTTCTTGATAAGGCGTGTGTCTGTGACACGTGCGTCATGAGGGTACGCCCTAAAATATAAGGTATAAGCGCCAAGTACATTGTCCCACTCAACCCTCTGGCAGCGTGCTATATCTATATCGCTCCATCATACGTCAGGGGTTGGTCGACTGACAATGAACAAATCGCGCAGGAAATCGCGGATCCCACGTCACACGCTACCAGCACAGCCGCCTAATGAATATCCGCCGCTATTGCTGGAGAACAGAGAGAGAGAGAGAGAGAGAGAGAGTCCGATGATAGGAGCAAGGCTCCTCGGAGCAAAGTAAGATTAATTAAGGCGTGGTTTAATCCGGCGCGAAGCGAATAACGGAAGCACACCCAGCTGGTATACTTGGCTAAGACGTCACATGCTTTTCATAACTTGTAACCGCAATAACAAACTGCTTATCCCTTGAGACTTTGCGCCATTTTTCATTTTTCAAACTCCCAGTGGATCCAAGGATCTTTGCGAGGAGCAGATTTTTAATTGGACGCGATGTGTCGCTCGGTTTTGCAGATTCGGAGTACGCGAATAATAATAATGATAATAATGAAAATTGAAAGATGTAGATCATCTATCGACACAGAGAATCGAAAGCACAGGTAGCAGTGCATTCGTTCCTACGCGAATGGGATGAACGAAAGAAGGATCAGAGATTATATTGGCACCGAGAAAATGACGTAGCTGAATGGTTGACACTTTGCTTCTTCGCGTTACTCTGAAGTTCTCCATTTATTGTTACATAAAAGCAGATTGAAACTTCAGCAGTCATCTTTTTCTCGGCGGCTGCAAACTCCCAACAACTCCACGGAAGGTTCTTCCGTTTGCTTCGTATTCTTACAAGCACACTCTCTGTTATTTCACAACTATTTGAACATCTTTAGAAAGCAATCGATGCGAAAATAGAACAGCTAGGATATAGAATCAAGAGAGTCGGCCGTGTCTCGCGGGAAAGTAAAGGTTTTTACGTAGCATGGCACCCTGGCAAAATATGAAAATGAAAAAGACAAGAAAAGTAAGGAAGCGAAAGAGTTAAAGAGAAGCCTGAAGGAGGAGTGAAAGAAAGAAAAGGAAAGCTGCGACCTCTGCGGCCGCAGCTGCGTCTGGCACGGAGATGCCGAATAAAGAAAGCAGCATTCTTTATGTACATGCGGATAGGCCAGGAATAACAATAGAGCCTTACGTATGAAAATACGCTAAGAAGCCAAAAAGTTGAGCGAAGGAGGAGGAAATAGAGAATATTGGAACACGTGATAGGTGCCATGGGGAGGAGAGATTTACTTCGAAGATTCCGGACAAGGCCAGGAAACAGATGCGAAGCAAGTAGTGTGGTAGCAGGGAAGATACCTGGTATCCCTGATAAACCTTGTTTGGCAGATGAAAGACCCAAAGAGGATAAATAAAGACTGAATCCCGAACTGCTCTCGAATATCCGTCCAACCCCTCCTGTCTTATCTTTCTGATATGGTTACTCGATAAAAGCTCCTTTTTTCTCACAAGCTTCGATAGTACCGCGATCAATCACGCGCACTTACCCATATCCTCCGACGAAGTCTTTCCTAAGGGACTCCCGCTGGAACACCGAAGGACCTTCGGCTTTGTCATTTGCTTTAAAGCTTCCGTCTCGCTATCTCTCTCACTCTCTCACTCTCGCATGTCGCGCGGCTCAGCGGCTTAGAAAGGGACTCAACCACGGGGATACAAATAAGGATGTGGCGGAAGAAAATGCATGGATAATGCAGGAGAACGATATCTTTGTAAATCTTACGGGACACTGTACTCTCGTATGGGAAAGGGGAAGCTGAGAGAAAGGAGGATCTGTCTCCTCGAGTGGCTTTTCATTTCCGTGAGGGATCCCTGCAATGATAATTCCATTGTTTCGGCAATTAAACCCGCGCGTCATTGAGCCATGAAGTGTCATCGAGGTCGAAGTGCTGTCGGGGGATGCTGGGAGAGAGAAGCCGAAGACTAGAAGGGGTGAAAGAACAGGTTTTAAGGACAGAAGGGGGCCGCGTTGGGACACAAGGGTAAGAGAGTAAAAGGATAAAAGTATGAAGGGACGAAAAGGGCCAGAGTGTAGAATGGGTGGGGGGAGGGTGAGATCGCTCGAAGAGGAGCGAACAGACGCTGGTTCGATCCGATGTGATTGGCTGCCATTGTCAGGCCTCGATCGCTCCTTTAAAACAAAGGGCCGCCACTGCTGCGTTGTCATGGCGGAGCCATTGTCTCTCAGTTTGTTTGTGTTCGGGATAGCCTCCTAGGCTACACTCTCCGGCGCTCTCCTTGTTTCGGTCCCTGCCACCCTGCCACCCTGCCACCCTTTCATTCTTCCAGTATGCGACGCGCGCGAAACCTCGCACTCACGGCCCTTTTATCCTTTGCTTCGCGCCGCTCGCTCGTTCGCGCATCCTCTTCTCTCAAAATCTCTTTTTACGACCCAAAAGGCATAATTAATGACATACATGCAGAAAGAGAACAAGAGTCAGATGGGAATGCGAACACAAAGATGAAAAAGAGTGAATGTGTCAGTTATGTCTTGTTCCATTTTAATAGGCTTTCATTTTATTCCTACATCAGATCAAGTGTCTTTTGCTGGGGTCAAGTGCTGTGCAAGAAACAGGAGATTTCAAAGAGTTATTCCGCGCAGCTCGGCGCGCGAATTCGCTGGAAAGATTGGAAGGATTCGGAGGCATTGCCCATCAATTCTTGGTAACCAGCAATCATAATAATTAACGCTCTCGACATTTCACAAGGGTTTGTTTTGAAATGCTGGAGAGAGCAGCTAGCATCGCGTCAGCGAAACCAGCCTGGAAAAGGATGAGAGTAGCTCTGTCGTGTAATCGCTACTGTCGACAACGGCAGGATATCGGTGAAGAAAAAAGTAGTGCAATGGCGGTAGTGAGAGAGGCGAGCGGAATTTCAAGGGAGGAATATTAAACGTATGACCAGGATAAACTGGAATGTCTCCACCTCGAGAGAGAGAGAGAGAGAG
>JARPRG010000487.1:354532-376746 GCA_031001745.1 Hartigia nigra | reverse complement strand
CGAAAAATTTTCAGAGCACAAACAGCTGACAAGCACTTCGTGCAGCAGCAGAAGAGCAGCACCTGACTGCACCTGACAGCAACGTACTAACTGGTACCGTTCTGGTACTAGCGAACTGTAGCGAACTGTAGCGAACTGTAGCGAACTGTAGCGAACTGTAGCGAACTGTAGCGAACTGTAGCGAACTTTGACTGTCCACAGTGTCCAGTGCAGTCCAGAGCAGTCCAGAGTGGGTTGGTAGAACAGAATTTATGGCAAGGCACCAATTGCATACGATCTAACTTAGAGGAAAATCCGCTAGATGGACAGTGTCATCTTCAGCAATCTTCAGAATTCTCATCTCATTGAGAATCCTGGTGCAGGCCTCGCCCCGCCGCATCCTGAAGCCACATACTCGTCACCGGTGTTCTTGCCCCTTCCGTTCCTGGCTCTTCACCCTCTTCACCCTCTCAGCTACTCCAGGCTTGAAACGGCACTGAAGAATGAAAAGTACACATTCCTCTTTCGCCTTGCAGTACCTTACAGTGTTTCCATACCTCCAATCATAACTAACTTGCAGTCCATTGCATTCGTATTTATATTCGGGTAACGGATCTATGTTTAAAAATTTCAAGAATCCAAAGAGTAAATAAAAATAGGGATATTCGTGAAAGAAGGAAAGAGAGTCAGAGTTCGTTATGGGGAGTGTGGTAGGCTGAATGGAATGCGCGTACCAGGGTGGCTGTGTGGAAATCAGTGAAATTTCAGTAAGAAGATGAGCGGCCAGACACAACAGGGACACGGACATGCGGTCGTCGTCTGGGAATGGGAAAATCGTCAAGGACGATGGAGGCCTTACAGTCCGGCAGTTTCTCAGCATCTCGAACGAGCTCACTACAAAAAACTAACGAGAGTTTTTCTGAACGATGCCGATCCCAATTTGGACAGGTCTGTTGTAATGCGATATTGTTTTCTCAATGGTAATATAACGTATAAGAATAATGAATGTGCTCTTTACGATGATTCATCAATCGAAAACGATAGTTACATTTATGTTAGATACTACATCAATCTTAAGACCAAGATGCAATGTTGTGACGACGGAGACGAAACTCACAATGTCAGGAGGAAGCTTTACCTTCCTGGCTCTCCTGCTGGGAAGGGTGCAAAGTGGGAATGGGCTGGCGATACCGATGATTGGCATACGTATGATATGGAGGTACAATGTCTAATAGAAGAATCTTGGGCTAGGGTATGTTTAAATTTAAAACAGAGTTTGACTTGCATTTGCTAATTCTATTTCTTCTTTAGTCTTTATTGAAATACTTTTATATTTATAGGGTGACAAAACAATAGATGTTTCCAAAACATACCTTGGATTTCCTTACATTATTAATTTTTGTAACTTGACCCAAGTGAGATGCTGTACCGGATACGTGAGACCTATCAGGCGTATACAACAAGCACCCTATCCTTTGGTTAAGGTTGCCTTAGAAGAATTACAATTAGCTACTGGGAAAAAAAATCCAAGTATAGTGGTGAAAAATACTGGTGCCAAAGTAGCTCATAAGAAGCAATCCAGTGCTAGTACAAAGAAAAGCAGTAAAAAGGTAAATTCTATTTAGAGGAGTTTACACTTCACCGTTACAATATTGTTTTTATAAATTCAGGGTAAAAACGGAGACACAGGACCTTCCAACATAGCTAGAGTTATTCTAAGCAACTTGAACATATTTGGAAGTAAACATGGCATTGAAAATAATCCAGTACCACCAGCTGAATCTTGTCATAAGAGACAAGCTTGGGATACAGTTTTGGATGTGGATTCGAGTAGCACAAAAAGTGGACGTAGACCGAGTGTAGACACCGTGTCAACGTATTTAAGTCATGAAAATCCACTTGATTTGTTGGACAGTAGCATGGGAAGCGACGATGCATTCAAAGACTCCGTAGTCGGTAAGCGTAAAAGAGACTTGAAATTTATGGAATATTTCTTACCTAATGATCCTTTATGTACATTGTGCTTTTAATTTAATAGGCGTCGACGTGACAACTGATGTTATATCCCAATATGTAAAGGTGGTAGAAAGTGCAGGGTCAGATTCGTGTCCAATCTGTCTTGGAACTCCGGAGCCTTTGACCGTAGAGTTAACGCGATGTAGGCACAGACTACATCTAGCTTGCTTAAACGCAATGCTGAGCTCTCAGCAACATCCCATGTACATACAGTGTCCGGTGTGCCGTTTAATTTATGGTGAAAAAAGGGGTAATCAACCATCAGGTACAATGAACTGGACTAGAATACCGAGAGCATTACCTGGTTTCCCAAACACGAACACCATACAAATAACTTACGAGTAAGTGCGTCTTTATACAAAATATTCTCCACTCCACTAATATTCAGTCTTTCGTTAACCCTAAAATATTTTTTAACGTTTCGTACACTTCTTTCAGTATTCCATCCGGAATTCAAGGACCGGAACACCCAAATCCAGGACAGGCCTACTACGCCGTTGGATTTCCACGGGTTTGTTATCTTCCCGATAATGATTTAGGTCGTAGAGTTTTGAGACTACTTCAAATAGCATTTGAGCGAAGGTTGACGTTTACCGTTGGCCGATCAGTAACTACTGGTCGTGAAGATGTCATCACTTGGAATGAGATTCATCACAAAACTGAACTTGGACCATCTACCTCTGGACATGGTTATCCAGATCCGAGTTATCTAGAACGTACCTTGGCAGAACTCGCTGTCCAAGGTATTACTGACGGACGAGTATCCTCGCCTTTATACCAGGAATTACGATAATTAGATTATAACATTTATATACTATTTTTATGACTGATTGCCCACTTTCCATTGATATAAACAGATATTGTGTATTAAAAAGTAACCTAAAGAAGTAAGATGGGGCCGCACGTTTTGCATATCATACGTGCACTGAACAACCGAACCAAGCTTTTGCTGCGCCCAAAACTTAAGAATAACCTGTACGTGATAAAAAATAGTTTCATTAATGTAGTCGTGCAGCGACCTGCGTCATTCAAGACTACCGCTAAGCTTTAACAATTTTTTTAGAGAATTGTTTCTTTATTTTCGTTCTTCCATTAGGCTAAACAAAAGTGACGATGTATGAGAGTAACGACTATGTTTAGAAAGTATTGAAATAGTATATATATATATTATAGAGGTATATATTATATATAAATATTAAAAAGTATTAATAATACTTTGTAATACGGATGTTTATACAGGATACTCATTTATGAATGATTGCGCGAATTCTGTTCAAACAATTAGAGATACGAAGAATTAATGTGCTGCAATAATTGTTAAACTTAAGATACAAAATTTCTTTGTTCATCCGATTAAAAGTGAAACTAACAAGACTTATTCAGGCAAGTCATTTGAACACTTGTCACTCTTAGCAACAGGTAGGATACTGGTGGTTCCCCAACAGCTAACACGGATTCAAGTACAAAATATCCCTAGAAGAATAATCAGATAAATTCACTTGAGATTACCTATGAACCTTTAGCTTTTTCTCTGTATGGCCAGCAGATGGCGCGAGTTTCAATGTGATTAAGATGGCCGAGAATTGATTTTTTAGCATTCGCAACGCGTTTATCACATAAATTATTAGAGGTTCGCGCGCAAAACAGTATTATTTGTGTAAAATAATACAACGTTCATTTCAAAAGTATGTGTGGACTCTTTTAACGTGACAATTAAAAGATTCGTTGGTCGGTGCGCGAAGTTTCCACTGACAGCATTATTGCCGTGAAGCCAACTGGCGAAGCTTTCGTTAGCCAAGTAAAGTTTCGATGTTTCGCGCGAAATTACTAATAATTGTCAAATGAGTGCCAAAGGGCAGCACAATTGCGTCCTATGTGATTCCAAGTTGGAGTCCAAGGAAGCGCTCCAGGAACATTTTAGGTATTGCTGACAGCTTAATGTTTATGTGTCTCTAGTGTACCGCTTGCTTCTTGAATTGCGACCATGAAATCACCAAAGCATCGATTCTTCTTACCTCTCTGCTCCTCTTCCGCGCCATACTATCTTACAATCGTCCTCATGAGCTCCTTCGCCCGTTTATTTATTTATCCTGCCCAATGACGATTCATGGAAGAGTTATTAGATCTTTGCGTGTTGCCCTATGCGATCTCACAGATTTTGTATTTTCTTGTGCATCGAATGTAGATACTAATAACTACGTTACCGACTGCATCTTTAAATTAAAATTATCGACGTCAAATTATGCAATACGTAATCTTTCTAATTTTGCCGTGTTACCGGCAAATACTGTTTTAAACATGTAAACATTATTTTTTGTTTTCCATTACACATTATTACGAATGTATAATTTGGTTATATATTCCAGGAAACATGCCAATAAAGAAATAGATACTCGTGGCAAACCAGTCAAACCAAATAAGAATGCAGATACGCAATGCGATATTTGCGGACAGTCTTTCGATAGTATAACCGCCACTATAAGACACCGATTTAAGGTGCATCCGAACTCTCCCACGAAATTTTATTGCCATTTTTGTGGGATGCAGTTCCCATTAAAAGTGGGTATATTGTTATTCTCCCATAGCTCTGAAACGAATACATGGTTCGAGTGACTTTTAGATTCTTTAACGAAACTTGATACTTCCTTTCTTTAGACACACAGGGACAATCATCAAGCGTCTCACGATCCAGCCGAGAGTGAAAAGAAAGAGCAGCATAAAAAGTGCGACGACTGCGATGTATTATTTTATAACGAAAAGGCCTTAGACTATCATTATCGATCCATACACAAGCGGTGAGTATCGAAATCCGCGTATCGTCATAAAATTCTTGGACTAATCGTGCTTCTGTCACTAGGATGGTACATTTGTTTCAACCGATAGCAACACCGCCACCCAGTAATAAGATTAAAGTAAATTCTATGAACGACGCCTTAAGTGTCTATTATTGCCATCTCTGTGGGGCAGAATATGTGATAAAATTTAATCTTCAGCAGCATCTTGAAAGAGCGCACACGCAGGTGAGTTCATTTCCATATTATCTAACTCGTTTTTATGCAACGGATTTTCGTTCCTAGGAGGAGAGGGAGGCCGTTCCCGAGGATCTGATAAAATGCACGATGTGCGCAGCATTGTTCTGCAGTAAGAAGGCATACGATGTGCATAACAGCTATCACCAGCCTGATGACTTGTATGTCACGTCCGAGGAGCAGAGGCTGCAAACAGTAACGAAGGTCGACCAGGACTTCGACATAAGAAGAGTCGAGGCTGTAGCAGATAAGTACGTGCCGAAGAGTATCACGCCAAAGAGATCGGCGAAGCATTGGCCAAAGGTAACCACCGGGAGCCTTTCGATTTTCTCGGAGTGCTCTAGAGCAGGTTCCTTCTGTTTGCTTTAGGTGAGGAAGATGCAAAAGGTGACGATCAAGCAGAGGAAGGAGGGCTACCCATCTTCCGATGACGACCCCCCTTGTACAATCGATTCCAGTGATTCTGAGAGTGATTTGCCCCTTAATCAGCGCATTAAATCCAGCTAACGGAGATCTCGCCTCATCTACAAATGTCCGTCATTCTGAACAAATTGCATTATCATAATTTACTTTTACAAAATTACTATACATTGTAGTACTATATATATATATAAAATAATTTGTGTAACATTACACAATTCTATGAAAGCAGCTTGTGTCGTTATTTTTGCATTAATTTATTTCTTCTTTAAATAGCATCGTTTTGTATTAGTTGCGTTTGTACGGCGCGCATGACGTCTGGTGAACGGCAGCCATTTAATTTTGTCGCCTAGGGATTTATTCTTTCTTGGATTACCTGTCCTTCTTCCTCTGATGCGGTCACTTCCGATGTGTACTGATGTATACGGAAGAGGCCTCATAGCCATTTTCTATTATTGGTTTTCGCGTCTGAGCCAGTCTGAGCGCTGGTAGTACGCGGTTGAAGCTTTTAACACGAAGTTACGTTGTATTAATCGACATATTTGTGCTTTTCTCGAGTCGTTGAAGAACGTAAGAAGAATGGGACGCAAAAAGAAGAAGCAATCGAGGCCGTGGTGCTGGTATCCTTTACTCAGTCGTATTATAGGCATGTTCCTTTTTACGTAACTGTATTTTTAGGTCGCGCAAGATACGTTGTAGAGGCATCCGATGGCCTTTTGGACGCAAAACACACGGCGCAATTATTTTATTTTTAACGACCGACTGTTCGCACCGCGTTGACATAGTCGACTTTTTTTTTCTCTGTTTCTTAAAGAGAGCTATTCCAAAAGTGCACGATATGCAATTCGGACGCTACAAAGTTCCTCGAATAATCAATAAACATTGATAGCAATACGAAAACGCTCATTAGTAACACCAAATGTAGGATTACAGGCAACATCTACTGTTTTTCACGGTATCATTATTTTTATCATCGTTCGTTCGTTCGTTCGTTCGTAATGCTGATTTCTGTTTCAAGTCTTTTTTCTGTTAATCGTTATAATAAATACACAGTGGTATTTCGTATAAATTCCTTAACTCAGTTTTAAAGGTATTGCAACCGTGAATTCGACGATGAGAAAATTCTGATTCAACATCAGAAGGCAAAGCATTTTAAATGTCACATTTGCCACAAGAAACTATATACAGGACCAGGCCTTAGTATACACTGTATGCAGGTATGTTATTTATATTGATTTCTTTTGTCCCTCTATTTTAAACATGGAAGGCTGTGTAGAATACGTAATTTATTTTACAGGTGCATAAAGAGGCAATAGATAAGGTACCTAATTCGTTGCCAAATCGTAGCAATATTGAGATAGAAATTTATGGTATGGAAGGTATACCACCCAATGATGCAAAAGAGCATGAGAGACAAAGAAACGGTGGTAGACCAGGTTCTCCGAGTTCAGGAGAGGATGAACCTGCACCTAAAAAAGCCAAACCAGAAGGTCTTTTAGGCTCTGCGCCAGGAGCAATGCCTACTGGTTCTAATATGATGTCTGGAGTTATGTCTGGAATGCAAGGACATCCTGGAATGCCACCAATGGGTCAGTTCCCACCACCTATGCACCATATGATGGGCCATATGGGTCATGTGGGACCACCCTTTATGGGACCAGGGTAAATGTTTAAATTTCTTTCTCAGTCGACTGTGTTTTTATATTAAACCTGCTTGTCCTTGGATCTAACAGAAGTCTTCATCCTCGCAGTATGATGCCTGGAATGCCAGGTATGCCTCCGGGCATGCAACCACCGGTATCTGGCGCTTCGATGCCTCCGTCACGGCCCTTATTCCCGAGTGCTGCCGCTGTTTCCACAGCAGCAACCTCGACCTCCATCTCGACGCCCCTTGGTGCCGATTTCAAACCAATCACATCGATAGCAGGAGGGTCGATTGGTCCAGTAAAGCCCACATTCCCCGCGTATAGTGGTTCGGAAAATAGCGCTACGACTAGCACTAGCAGTAGCGAGCAGAAAGTAAACCTGATCGCGACCACAGGTGCTGCGAGTAAAATAATTCATCCTTCGGAAGACCTCAGTCTGGTAAGTTTACATAAAATTGGACCTCGTGTACAATAGATTGTACGTACTACGTGACGGTTCGTAAGAAGCCTATATCACGAAATGTAGGAGGAAATCCGGGCAAGATTACCGAAGTATCAGCGTCGACAAAGTGAAGAATCTCGGCCGTCGCAACCAGATGCGACACAGCAGGCAGCAGCTTTGCAACAACAGCATCAGCAACAACAGGCGGCAGCAGCCACAGCGGTTGCCGCTTTTCAGGATCAACACCAAAGGCAACAAGCTGCCTTGAATGCCCTTCAGCAGCAGCAACAGAGGTTTCAGAGACCTCCGCAGGCGGTCATGGTGCCGGCCTCGGCTGCTATGCCAGTCAGTTCAGTAGCGCTGATGGCGCCACTGATGCGGCCCACCATGACCCTGGCTGCACCTGCACTCATTCACGGAGGTAACATGATGCGACCGCCCCCCATGGGCCTGCCACCAGGTAAGTGTCCATGATTAATTTCCTTTGACATGCAATTATCATCGTCTCCACCCTGGCCCAACCCCTGAAAGCCCTGTTTCGCCACTGTTTAATAATCTGTGCCAAGCAATTCGCGGATTTCTTTTTAATTCGACGCGTGCACGTGCCTTGAACACTACAGCCCCTCGTCATACCTTATCCCCCCCCATGTTAAACTTTTCGAGTTCATTTTGAGTCCTACATTTTCTTCGCGTCTGCAATTGTAATCTACGATCGATACATGATTCGACCCAAATGAATGCGTTCATGTAGCGTCGCGTTCGAATATCGGATGAAAAGGTACCATTATAGCTGGAATATCTGGTAGACGATGTCGCTACTGACAGTATTTGCTAGTTATTATCATCCTCCTGAAAAATCATACGTCTGGGAGGGAACATTTCCTGAGGTAAGTAATTCGCAGAGACGTCTTTCCATCCGATATGCAATGCAACGTCAAATTTCCTGCCGGTTTTCCTGTCACAGTCGGAACAAGATTTGAGCCCTCGTATCAGTACTTTAGAACTATGAATCCTTGAACCCTGAACCCCGAATGCTCTTGGTCACTTGTCTAGGAAAGTCTCTCGGAAGGGCGAAAGAGCGCAAGGGTGACAGAGAGTGCGAGGAAGGGAGTGCGTCAAAGTGAGAAAGACAATAATAGGATAAATTAAGAGATGCTTTCCCATTCAAAAGATGAAATGTTAAAAAATATCTATAAATTTCCATATATCACTCTGCCTGTATATACAAACAAGAGAAAACTAGGAAATTCAGGATTCACCCATTCGCAGAACTGACGACATCGTCGTGTGTACGTTTACGTTATAACAGTGCGTTTGCAGGGCGCCCTGTCACTCCTCGGTGAGTGTTGAACGAACCCAGTCTGGTTACTAAAACCGTGTTTTATACAAGTGCAGCAAGGTTGGTCCTTAGCAAATAGCATGCGGTGACATGGCCTATATCTCATATTATTATCATATTAATTCACTTGTATCTATATATTTGTTATTGTTATCACTAGGCAGGTGGGCCGAGCGGCCAATGCTATCAATTATTTAAATCGCTCGGATTCCGAATTTTTACGTTCGATGATTTATCAATTGTAGTGACACCGGCGTCTTTTCAGAAAAAAAAAAACTGCGTACGATGCTTCTACGTAGACATCCAACATATTGAATCCTTCCGATGATCATGTTCACGTCAAATCGTATAGCTATGGAAACAAAGGATGACATTAAGAATAATTTCTCTTCGGCGATACGTACAATTGATTTTTGAATTTTCATGTTAATTTTTGACATTGGTCTCTTCATTCTTTCTTCTCCTTATCCTACGTCGGTATCGTTTTTCGTTTCGATCTACCGAGCATGATTGCCTTCGGCCGCTCGGCCATTTATCATCATAACTTTTTGTTATTTAGCCTCTACTCGCTGTTTCTATTTACCATATAATATTCTACGATCACTTACCATTCCACGCCAATCATTGATACCATCCTATCTATTATATATATAAATTATATATATCTAGCTTAAATCCTGGTGTTGTGATACAGTAGTGAAAATGCTTTTTGGGCACGGTTTTGTCCATCGTTTGGAGTTGTCATTCAGAGAATTGATGCATTTTTCATGAAAATAATCGCCCTTCGTTTTCTTTTAGTTTTACATTGAAGTCACGTATAGACATATTTCGAGGCATCCAGTTGAAAAGTATCAATGGAAGTTTGTGCCTTTCAGCTGGATCGCTCTGTTCTATATTATTACACGTAACTGCATAAACGGTCGGGTTCTTTACTTTCTCGTTCTTTCTTTTTGTTTTTCTTTCTCTTTGTTTTTTTGTCAATATATCCCGAGGACATTTTTCTTTGTCTCTGCCATAATGCTCCCTGCCTCGTGTAGAAGTATCTCTACACAAAGCTTGTATAAGAGTCCTTCGTTACACACTTTATTATCCACATATTGTATCTTTAACGCAGTGCCGTATACTATACGAACCCTTAGATCTTCCTCTCAGCGTAAAGCAGTGTCCGTCGACTCTCTCCTTACGCAGGCTCATTTATTTCACCTGAGTTTCGCGCTTCTTACGAGGCTCTCGCGTTATTAATCGCGCGAAAGACGCGCACAAAGAAAGAAAGAAAGAAAGAAAGAAAGAATGAATGAAAGGATATATTTGACATTCTACCTATACGCTGCGGTAATAAATAATGCTAACTCAGTGTACGAAGAAAAGTGAAGGGTCGATGTAGCGAAAGCCAGAGGGAGCAGGAGGGAGAGAGAGAGATATATGGGTGTGTACATGCTGGAATGTTTGCACAAAGGAGGGAAAGAGAGAAACGAATGTGCGGGAGTTTGCTTGAGAGATGAGAGAATCTGCTTGGATATATTTTGTAGAAAACGAGGGAAGAGAGTGAGAGAGAGAGAGAGACAGAGCGAGAGAATGAAAGTGGCGTGGAGTGGAGTGGAGTGGAGAGGAGAGAAGAGAAGAGAAGAGGAGGGTGTAAGGAAAGAAAAAACAAAAAAGTTTGTTTCTTGAAATTTTGCTTTTAGTTCGAACGGTATGTTTCGTGAAAGACTTGCAACACCGAACGTAACATCTCTCACACTATAGCCTAGCTTTTGTGTCACACGAACGATTTAGATAAGTTGATCCGACCGACAGTAAGTAAACGAATTTCACGTACCAAGCATATAATATATAATTACGTATACATAATTGCAATTAAATATTACGTATAATTTGTATACGCCTGATCTAACAAACAACAAATTGGGAGAGACTACGACGCGCGGCGCTCGTTTTTCTTTCTTTCTTTTTTTTTTTCCTTTTTTTTGTTGTTATCCTTTGGTGTTTCGCGCGGGGCTTGCCCGATTCTGCGGGTCTACTGGAACCGGAAGCGGCTGGCCTTCGACAGACAGTTCTGGGCGTTTCCGTAGCCAGAGGTCGTAGGATCGTCGTCGCGACGTCCTGCTGACTGAGCCAGAGGATCGGGAAGCCCGGGTGACAGCCGATCGGCATCCTGATCGAAAGCGAAGCGCACCGGCTTGTACTTTTGGGGTCCTTCGAAGAAGAACGAATCGAAACTATAGACTTACCGATCTATACTGTATGGTGTGAGGTTTTGTGTGGTAGCACATTTTTTTCTTAGTTTGTTGTGAATTGTATTGTATATGCAGCACATTGCATGCTGGACGTTTCTAGTTTTTGCAAATTCCCTTGATTAACGAGGAACGGCGAGAAGCGATGAAAGAGGAAAATTGTGCGAATAAGAGAAGAACGCTCGGTTGATACTAGACATGGGCTGTTGTTAACGGGACGACTCCTCGGCCGTCGCGTTCCTTATATATACTCTTCTTCTTCATCTTCTATTTCTACTTTTACTTTTACTTCCATCTCTACCTCTGTCTCTGTCTCTACTAGAACTTTCGGTGGAAATCGAACGGCAATTCTTGGCTCGCGTCCCGTTTTACGCTGCACGATCGACACTCGGCATTCCTTCGTTTTGCTGTGAAAGGCGAATTCAGAGACGTCGCTGTGAGCGCCCTTGCCTTTCCATTTCCGCGTGCGCGCGCTCTCCTAACGTTCCTCTCTGCCTACGTTGAAATTCTCTACGGGCTCTCTACAGGCATTACTACTGGGACTCCTGATATCTCGTATCAATGCCATTGATCATTCCGCTCGGCTGTCACTCGATTTTCCGCAGCGCGTGGAGTTACGATCGACTGGCGATCCTTTGCAACGAGACGAGCTGCGCGAGTCTAACCTTTAGTGTTTTGCTAATTTATAAGAATTATTAAGAAAAATGGAAAAGTCTTATTCCTCGTTGCGTCACTGATGCTGAGAAACTGAGTAAAACGGATCGTCGTCGATCGTACTCGTGACGTAAGTATACACGAAAGGCTATTGTTACGTTGACGAAGCAGAAGACGAGGCGCGGACAGTCGAATCGGCGCTTACAATTAAAACGAATGTCTTTTGCAGGGATGATAGGAGCCTTACCACCGGGTGCAATGCATCCGGCCTTCGCGACTCCCATGGGTTTCCCGGGTGCCCCGATGCTGGCTCCGATGATGCATCCACGCTTCAGATGATCGCCCCCGACGGACGGGCCCAATCCACCCCTGCACTTCGTGCTGTGGGCCCGCCCCTAAAATATTAGGGTCCGGACCTGAACGAGTCCACGAGAGGCCGAAGCGATTCTTCGTCTACCCAGCTGCACCTGCGCCTGACGATCCTCCTGCGTTAACACGAAGTTAGCAAAATCTTTGTTTTCTATTTCCACACACCATCGTGTCAGTAGGACCGAGCGACTCCGCTTTCGCCTGAAACGTCCATCGCGTCAATTGCAACCTCGCGCAATGGCCGCTCCTCTCGATTTTTCTTGTTTCGCGACGAGAGGAGAGCAGGGCACGAACGTTTCTCGCTGGCGGATCTCTCGATCTCTGCACCCCCGTCTGTCCTCTCGGACAGGCACTTCGCGAATGCGGATTAGGTGGCGCTCCACGCTGTTCCTGGGAAGGATCAATCGAGTCTCATCCTTTGAATCTGCATCAGCAACGAATGCCTCCTTCTCCTCTCCCTTTCCGTCTCGTCACTCATATTTGCAGAGTCAAAGGATTCCTCTTAGAGCGATTTTTCATTTATTCCTATCGTGCGCGGTGGACACGATCGCCAGTTGTATGTACCCCATTAAAGATTATATTGTTCGAATGAATTTTAATGTATCCCTCGGAGAGTGGCAAAGTCTTTGGCATGTGTCAAATTGATTTGAAGGGCGACGGGAAGAGGAGGGATCGAGGTAATTAGGTGCTCGCGTGGCAAGATTCTCCGACAAAAGTAAAGGAAGGTGAAAAAGTGGCCGTTTAAATTAAATTACCCAGCTACAGCGTGGAGGCTCTGTCGCCTCAGGTTAGTCTGTCGCAAATTTTATTTTGTTAACACTTCGGACCGATTCGATTTCGAGTCTCGGCGCGCGGTCTTCCGCCTAAGGATGGGCGTGAGGGTCGCGACCCGAGATCGAAATCGGCTCCGTTCGGAAAGCCTTTCTTTGGAAGGAACATGTTGGCGACACATGAGTGAGTGGTAAGTACGGAGAGTGCTCATAGAAACGGACACAGACTCTCTAAGCTCGACTCAAGCCATTATCCCTCAGTTCCTGGACCCACGTCCTTCGCATCTCGTTGAGCGTCGACCCTCGAGCCACCATCCTCTTGTCCTACCGTTTCTTTCCACGAGATGAGCAGAAAGAAGCCTGAGACGTGTTTCGATGATCGACGATCGACGATCGATCGAGGTCGTTGATTCCCTGGCGTTCAATCACACAAACACACACACACACACACATATGCATACATACAAAGGCTCTCCGCCCTATTTCGATACTCTCAATTGAATCAATCAGAAACAGCAAAGCGTACCGTATACACGTGTACGTACCTGTCTACGCATCGTTATTATACACTTTATTTTCAGGGGTTGTCCTTCCGAATCGTCGCGAGATACACTAACGCTCTGTAATCATCATAACCTCTCCCGAATTCATCCAGGAAATCATCAGGCCTTACTACTGCTAAGATGGTTCCGGCATATACCGCTTCTCCGACATTTCTTTTTTCACCTTCTCCGTTAACGTGCTGTCATTTCCTGAGGTGGACACGTCGATCGACGGCCTTCCTGGCTTCCCGATCGGTTGTTTCTTGATTCGGCAGGACAACCTAATACCCCGCAATTGGACATGTAGAAATTCTGTTATTTATTGAGTGTCATATTATCGATTGTTCCGAATAAAAATGTTCTGTGGAAAACTCCAAGGATTGGGCTTAGCCTGCTGTTCTGGGAATTGCATAGTTACAAGATTGTTCCTCCGGATGAGGCAGTGTGTCGACCTGATCATCGTCACCGTCACACTTTATCAGTCTTCTGTGGCAGGAACAATGCTGCAGTGCTCGCTTGAAGATCTTGAAGATCTTGAAGATCCTGAAGATCCCAGAAGGGCAGGCGACAGCCACATATTGTTTCAACCAATCACAGCTCTCAGCGCTGTTGGACCTACTCGGTCCCTTGCCTCAAGGCAGGCGATTGTTTGGACCTACCGTCATCGAGTCGAGCAACTACCGTTCCCAGTTTTCCGAATCTAGAATTTTTCAACGGGAGACAGTCGTCGCAAGAAATCACTTTGTCATTCAGGGAATACGTGAACGAATCTTCATTGAAAATGGGAATCCACGTTCTCGGCTTGGCTGACGCGTGGCTGGACCGAGAAACAATATTAATTGTAACGAGTAAGAATCAGGAGAACATCATATTAACCGATTCGAACGTTCGTTCGAAAGGCCGAACCGAGTACGAGTAAGAGCGTCGTCGAACTCTTCAAGGAATCCAAGAGAAAGAGAGAGAAAAAAGAGTAAGTTTTGGTTCTTCCGACGAGGTCCGAAGGAAGCTCCTTTGACTGTGGTTCGGCCATTCGAATCTGAGAATGCTTAGCTGGCTGGCTCTGTGTGTATATCAATCTCACTATACTTGCGCAAAAAAAATACCCTCTACGCTAATGTCTTTACACTTGGTGGCAGCGGACACGATTCGTTCGAAAGGATCTTTTTAGAGCAACGGCTAAGAGAACTCGGTGATTCCTGTGCGTCGGCGCACGGCCGAGTTGGCCGCTGACAATCAGAATATACCACCTTCCCACAGCTCTCTTGATTTTCAGCCGAGGAGCTGCGTGCGAGCGAACCGATACCAAATGTATATCGAGTGTCTTAAACGAATAAAGAAATGAAATTCGATTCCACATTAATCAGCGTGATATTGGGGATCAAGGTCGCCGCCTCTGAATTCTCTTGCGACTGCGATCACCCATTGTCACCCGTCTCCTTCATTCGCTCCTACCTGTCGTTCTCTCCCGATCTCATAAGAAACTGCGTCTCTGCATAAGCACTTTCACGTCTTTAAGGTCTTTACTCACGAATCCTCGTTAGCTACGATTATTTTTCACCTGGACGATTCGTCGTCAAACGTTGAACTTCGATTATGGAAAACGACGCTCTGAATCATGAATAATTCACTAGGTATTTGCAGTAAGCAAACGGTACCTCTGCCGATGCCGATACTTAAATCAAATCGATATCCTTCCAAGCTGCTAATATCGTTAAACTGATTTTTTGCCTTGCACCTGGCTGATTATTGACATATGATAATATCTTGTTTATTCGGTGCTTTGGATCCGTGAATAAGGTTGCTGGAAACGTTTTTTATCAATTGTCGTCGTGCCGTGGAACGTTCGACCGGCATAACTTCGGCCTGGTGTAGCAGACACTAGTATTTCCAGGAAGAATAACGGCGGTGGCGCATATTGCAGCATATAAGAGCAGAGAGACACCATTGGACGGCAGGTAAGCAAATCAATGCGATGCGTTATAGAGGCGAGAGGCGGGACACGAGGTGAACACGAAAGTGAAAGCAAACTACTCGGGCAGCGCGTATAGCAAGCATATAGTAAGCAAGAAGCAGGAGAACTTTATGGTGATCCAGGGCTGTCCATAGCGACCTCGGGAATTTTCAGCAGTGACACTGCTCACGGCATTATAATTCCATTGCGGCATGGATATACTACGGCGACCAGAGAGACTCGATCTTCACGTTCCGCTTGCGGAAAGGAAAGACAAAAAAATACGTAGACATAATTCAAAGTCTATGGGAATGCCCGATGGTAACGGGAAGCATCTCCTGGAATCAGCCTCTCTAATTCTATGGGATCTTTCTTGCAGACCTTTAACTCCTTAATTTGTCCTCTCTCTTTCTCTCGATAATCTCTAAACCGTTGTACGGAAAATTTTTAATTTACGTCTATAATCAAGAAACAATTTGTTCGTAATATGTATTAGGACTGGGTTTAGCCCTGAAATCTCTGAAAGTGACTGAACGCCATTCAAACGGGACTGTTAACGTCCTTCGGCGATTGAACGCTCCACGCTCTTGCCGATCCACCAGTGTTCCTCGCGTCTCTCTACAGTCTCTGACGTGAATTCAGACCGCGAGCATACGTACTTCTTCCTTCCTAGTAACGTAATCGTGCACTTTTATATTTACGGTTTCAGTGTTATTGATATTGTGTCTTTTTTGCGGCTATCATCGTGTGCTGAGAAGGTTAGTTCGAGGTGTTACGGAATAGTCGATTAAGACGAAATTTAAAGGTTTTCACTTACGACGTACTGCCAAACTTTATTATGGTAGTTGCACGTGGCACAGTTTTTTTAAAAGTGAATTTTGATTTCTGAACCAGGGCGATGTTCCTCCTCGAGACTCTGTGAATAGAGGATTCATTCAGTATCGAAAGAAATGTCGCGTACAGTTATAGAGAGCAAACAAAGTTTGAAAACTCTATTAAGTAGCCGACGTTACGTCGTGGATTGATGACTTGAGTTTTCTGTGTTTGAACATTCTCCAAACTAGTCGCTCGTAAAAGTGAAACGCTATTAGGAGCCATTCGACTTAGGAGAGACAGGAAAGTTAAGCGTGCTAAGTAAAAGGCTTTTTATCTCTTTGCGGTGACTATTCGTTATTTAATTCAGTTATTGGGAAGGTACCGATTGTATGGAAAAGAAAGAACCTCGTTTCGAATAGATTCTATTGAGCTGAAAAGCTTTTGCAGGTGAAACGATTGTCGACGAAAATGTGTTGATGGGGTAAATAGAAGTTTCTAAGAAGGAGATGACCGCACGTCATGACTTCATTAGAGATACGGAATTGATTCACGTGCCGTCCAGAAGCGTGACCGCGTTGTTTGACTAGAATATTTCAAGTTAGCAGAATTCCCTTTAGCTGACTGCTCGTGGATCGACTAACTTCATAATCATATTGTCAAGCAGCTCTCGGAAGACGTAACTCGGGACAACCAGCGAAGAAGACGGAGGACAAGGTGTCCAAGTGATAATGATTTGGCCTGGACTGGCAGTTCTTGTGCCTTTTTTGGCTGATTTTGTCATTTCGCCCGTAAACGCGATTGACAATCTCCGCGTTGCCTTTCAATGGAAACAAGTCGAGTACGCGTGGCCGGACAATGACACCAGGCTACTCTTTCCTGCTTACAAGCAGGAAGATAATGTGCCATTGGGTTTGGAGGTAGCCGGCGATAGACTCTTCATCACTGTACCAAGATGGAAGCTAGGCGTGGCTGCGAGTCTTAACTATATCAGTCTAAACGGTCAGTTTTCGTAAAGGAGTGAATGGTGAAAATGCGTTCAGCCAGAGTTGAAATATCGTAAGGATCAACGTTATTATTTCAGATACGCGAGAATCACCTCCTCTGAATCCGTATCCATCTTGGACGGCACATCAGTACGGCGCAGCTGGTGTACCGGAAGTTGTCTCCACGTTCCGCATCCGGGCTGACCGTTGCAGTCGTCTCTGGGTCCTTGATACGGGCCTAGTCGATATCTTGGTGGAACCAGAACAACAGGCACCACCAGCACTTATAGTTTACGACCTGACGAATGATCAGATTATTCGCAAATACGTCATCCCTGTGGATCAGCGGACAACCGATTCGCTATTCGCGAATATCGTTGTCGAAGATTATTCGTGCGAGGACAGTTTCGCATATTTGGGCGATCTGGGAGGTCCTGGACTAGTTGTTTATTCCTGGAAAGAGAATAGATCCTGGCTCGTCAAGCATCATTTCTTCCATCCGGATCCTCAGGTAGCATCAGAACACAAAATGCCAATTCTTAGTGTATCTCCAGAGATCTAAAGAAAGAAATTTTGTATTTTCCTTCAGGGTGGAGAATTTTTGGTAGGTGGTGTGACGTTCCATTGGACCGATGGAATATTCGGTATGGCTTTGGCGCCTACTGGAGATGGATATAGTACCCTGTACTTCCACCCTCTCTCAAGCACCATGGAATTTGCTGTCAGTACGAAACTCCTGCGAGATCCAGATCGTTCAACTTCATCAAGTATATTTCAATCTTTATTGCTCTAAGAGACTAATAAATGTTCCTTGGAAATCCTGAGAATTCGTAGCGCCGTACCTGGTAATGCACCAGTTGCACCATGCATCGCTCTTTTTTCCTCGATAAAGAAACACTTAAATGTTTACGACCTTCAAACTGATTAAGAAGCCATTATTCAATGTAACTCCAAGTGCGCAATGCTTTTTATTTTCAGAGAGCTTCCACGAGTTTCAGGCTTTGGGTTCGAGGGGACCCAACGGACAGAGTAGTGTCAGCTTCTTGGATCCGGTGACCGGAATTCTTATTTACGCCCTGACTAACTTGAATGCTATAGCTTGTTGGAAAACTGGAACTACTTATAACATTCAACAACAGGGTCGAGTCTACATGAATAATGTTACTATGGTCTTTCCTAATGATCTTAAGGTAGACACTCTGCACTATTGTAGCATTATGATTTTTCATAGTACACAGAGCAAGTGCTATCGCTAGGTCTCCTTTATTTTTCTAGATCGATCAAAATGGCAATATTTGGGTACTGTCTGATCGTCTTCCTGTCTTCATGTACTCAGAATTGAATCCTATGGAGTATAACTTCCGCATCTTAACCGGAAGTGTTCGCGAGGCTGTTCAGGGTACAGTGTGCTCCATGAAGCCAACTGGCGTCAATCAGTCATCGCCGAGTCCAAATATACAAAAAATGCCAGTGCCGGTTTTAACTAATAGAGTCACTGGGAACGCAACAGGAGCTGGAGCAGGTGTAGCTGTCGGTGGAGGTGCAGGAACAGGAAGTGGAAGGATGAACAGTTCCGCGGGAACAGATGCTGTGAACGTACTGTTGATCAATTTCCTGGCGATGACACTTGCAGGATTGTCAGCATGAAAAACCTGTTAACATTAAATAAATAAATGGTGCTAGTTCGCAGAAAGATGCACGATCTACCTAAATCTCCGGAAAGCTTAAAGACGTATTCGCATCTAACAAGCAAAAGGTATAACATGTACAGATTCCCTTGTTCTTCAAATGTACAACGAGTAGTCGTAGAACCATTAAAGAATTGTAACGTTAAATATTAAATTATTTATACAAATATACAATATATCACATGATGTGTCGTCGTTATTTCAAATCTCGTGACATTATTTGCGTATAGTAGTCTGATCGAAAATTGTTCGATCGCAGCTGCTTTATCAATAATATCGGTTCAGAGTTATTAACTGTCTAACCTTTCTATACGTATTTTTAGATTATGTCATCTAAGCTACAGAACTTATAGTAAATTTTAAAGATTGACGCGCATCTCTGTTATCATTCGTCATCATAAGTCAGAAGGTTACGGCGCAGAAGAAATTCTTCGAATAATTGCAAAGTACATTCGATTCACCAATGCATGCAGTATTTATTACTAAAACCATTCTATATTTTATTCAACAGAAAGCCAAGAACCAGCGAGTACTTTACTGGTATACTACAAAGAAGAACAAAATTTTATTTGTTTTCGCTTTAAATTTTCAACTAGCTTCTCACTTGACTCGCTGTGCTATTTAAAAAATAACAGTAGAGACGGTACAATTTGCAGAAGATGTTGATCAAGCTGAAAAAGTTGTATTTTATTTGTTATTAACAATTTAATTGTTTAAACGATAAACCTCGGTTGATCGATTGTTATCGGCTTCAATAGGCTTTTTATATATAACACATATTTTTAAAAAATTATTGAATTCTCTTTATTATAAAAAGAACATGATAAGAAAAGTAATGGGGTCAAAGTACTGAACGAACACAATATAATACAAAAAAATTTCTTGACAATTTTTTGAGGTGTCTGGCACCCTTTACGAAGGAACCTCCCAAATACTGCAGCCATGACGCTCCTGTCAGAGCTTCGTACTTTCGCCACTAGCCAACGCTCGTGTCAACACCGTAATTTTTTCCAGCCACTTTCCAGCTAAACAGCAGCCTTAGGCTAAGGTTATCGTCGGGGTGAAAATATTTTTAATAAAAATATTAAAACGTGACTAGGCCTATAAAAGCGAAAATGATGCAAACATCGTGTAGTCTCAGAGCAGTTTCGACAACGCGCAATCCGGGTCTTAACATTCTTCGACTTCGAGACAGATAATCCTAAAACTAGTTTAGTAGGGCAATCCTGATAATAACCGACTCCGCCTCTGGTATCTGGCATTTAAATTTAATTGAATATCGAAGTTCGTAGGAGATTTTAATCTTGCATAGCGAGAAACAGAAGAAATGGGCAAATTAGAAAGTACTGTTCCCGGGTTGCTGTATCCATCGGGGCGGGATGGTGTTTTAAAAACTCCCATTGAATATCTCGATGGCCGAAGAAAGGACGACGGGGCTGAGGGCTTATGGAGAATTGAAAATAAATTGTACGACTTGACCCAATTCATCAAACATCATCCAGGTGGTTCAGAATGGATTACTCTTACAAAAGGGACTGACATTACAGAAGCTTTTCAGGTAAGTAGCTTCTAATCATGAGAATGTCTGAAGACAGCGTCACAACCGATTCCAAATTTTACTCTTAAGACAAAAAAAATAGGTCCATCATCTGACTGAGAGAGCTGAGAGGCTGCTACCAAAATTTTATATTCGCGAAGCCTCCACTCCGAGATGTATCCCAGTAACCTTCGAGCCAAATGGCTTTTATAAAAAGTTTAAAGCTCGCGCCTTGAAAGCCCTTGAGGGCGTCGATATTCACCGGCCTTCTCCAAAGACAAACATGATTGCCGATATGCTGTTTGCAGGCACCATAATCTCGTGCCTCGCGGCCAGCGCGACACGTACCTGGCCAGCGATCATAGTGAGCGGTGAGTTATCGGATTGCTTCTGAAAATATCTGTAGCTCGTGATTGGGGCCTAACGCACGTTTATACCTAAAGTAGCAAGAAGGGTCCTTTGGAATAAGTAATAGCGATTAGACTCTTTTCTATTTTAGCAATGTTCTGTACTTGGCTCACCGTCATCGGGCACAATTATATGCACATGAGGAACAATTTCCGCATGTTCTACCTCGAGCTGAGCTCGATGTCTTCGAACGACTGGAGAATCACTCACGTCCTTAGCCACCATCTTTATCCAAACACTATTTGGGATTATGAGATCTACAGCGTAGAACCGTTTCTCCGATGGCTGCCACGCAAGGACAAAAGATTTTTCTTGCGAATTTTCTCTGTTATATACAGTCCACTCATTTACACGGTGCTTTACCTAGTGCAGGGTATGAAAAGGTATTTTATCCGCGAAGGATCGTTCACTTTTCTTCCTTTATCCTGTCCTTTAAGTTCTTCCTCCTCTCTTCGCAGGTACTACGTAGCGCTGACAAGGGTGGGTCTCTATCCCCGCGATTTCATCCCTTTCATTCTGCCCCTGGCCATGAGCATCGTTTCGGAAAGTATCGGTGCGGCCTTTGCCACTTGGGCCAGCATCATTTTGCTGAGCAGTCTTTACTTCGGCTACACTGGCTTCAATGCAGCGCATCATCATCCGGACATCTTCCACGATGGCGACATCTACAAGAAGGGTCTCGACTGGGCGCTTCTCGAATTGAATGCGGTGCGCGACCGGCATTCGATAGACAGTTCTCTATTTTTAATCCTAACTAATTATGGTACGCACACCCTTCACCACCTTTTACCTACCGTTGATCATGACTATCTGCGTCGCTGTTGGCCAGCTCTGAAGGAGACCTGCGAAGAATTTAATATTCCCTTCGAAAAAATGACTCAGTGGGAACTGACCAAAGGTCAATTCCAACAGTTAATGCGAACTGAGCCTAAGACGTTCGTAAGTTAATTTTTAAATGTTTTGCAGTTGCTTCTCGATAGTATTCATTGTAAACACTTGGTACAATAAACATTTGATATACGACGTGTCCGATTTATCTCTGAACGTCGTCGCAAAATGCAAAATAATGCTCTCTTGAAAGAAAGAATGAAATCTTCAGTGTTTATTGCGGCAAAGTAGTTTGATAATGAGTCGACGATGAGAACGAAAGTCAGAGCAGTTATGTTATGTTTATTAAGTAATATTATCACTTCATAGTATAATAACGGTATACATAACTGGCATAACACGTTGAGATTAGACATGGGCGCGCTTGCGTTATCTTTCATAAAAAACGATGGGAGAATGTCGCGCTGTGCTTACGTCTTTACGTACTTTGATGGTGTGTGGAAGATGAGAAGTGAGCAGCGTGAAGAAGGCTGGGAAAGGAAGAAAGAAAGAAAGAAAGAAAG